>JAHHFK020003247.1:0-540484 GCA_024533555.2 Aedes koreicus
TCTGGGGTTTCGTTTAAAAGCTGAGATCCTCTGCTAGCGTCCCTTGCAAAATTACATATGAAAATGCTCATGCTAGCTCTAACGCTGAAGCCGCTACCTTCGTCGCCGAATTCTTCGAGAATGTATTCAGTAAGTCGTGTCCTGTACCACGTCTCGATTACTTTGCGCATATTCCTTCGCACAACATTAACTTTCCCGTCATCCAATTCTCATCTGATGAAGTGCTGAATGTCATACACATTCTCGACTCCAAAAAGGATCCGAAATAGACAGCATACCTCCAATATTCCTGAAAAAGTGTGCTGTGGGACTCGCAGCCCCTGTCACGATTTTATTCAACCGAACGCTTAGCTAAAAAATATTTCCTTCCGTTTGGAAGACTGCTTCTATCGTTCCCATCCATAAGTCAGGAAACGTGAACCGAGTCACAAACTATCGTGGTGTTTCCATTCTGTGTTGTTTGAGCAAAGTTTTCAAAAAGCTGGTGCACAATGTCCTCTTCACTGTAGCCGCACCATTAACTTCTGATAATCAACACGGCTTCGTGAAACATCGCTCAACAACAACAAACTTGATGTACTACGTTACCTCTCTGTCACGAGAGATTGAATTGGAAAGGCAAGTGGACGCGGTGTATGTCGATTTTGCTAAAGCATTCGACACGGTTCCTCACATTTTGATCATTGACAAATTCAAACGCATCGGCTATCCTGACTGGTTAACGAAGTGGCTCTTTTCTTGTCAACTCAACATCACGTCAGGAGTACCCCAAGGCAGCGTATTGGGCCCGTTGTTATTTAACATCTTCGTTAACGATTTGTGCCTGTGCCTCTTGTCGTTCAAACTATCGTTCGCCGATGATCTCAAATTTTTCCGTGTAAGGTCTGTATCCGCAATAATCCGGACACCTCAAAACATGAATAAAACATAAATTTCGCATTATATTTCCGTCGTAGTTGTTTATTTCAGATTCATGGGATGTGTTTTAACAATTCGTGAAAACAAAACATAGTTATTCGGTATTTGCATAAAATGTTCGAACTTTGCGCTCAACTTCGTCCATTAGGGTTTGTACAGACTCTTCAGAAGTCGTAGAAGCCGTCTTTGTCCAAATTTGCTGGAAGTGTTTGATGTCTTTGATTCCTTGCTTCTTTCCAGAAAGCTTCCGCTTCATCAGAACCCAATATCTCTCGATTGGTCGTAGCTCTGGGCAATTTGACGGGTTTGAGGTTTTTGGAACAACGTTCACTGGATTTGCTTGGTACCACTCCATCAAAGTTTTAGCATAGTGGCATGATGCCAAATCGGGCCAGAACAAAGGTTTTTCTTTGTGACTTTTGATGAAGGATAGCAATCGCTTCTGCAGACACTCTTTCTGATAGATCGCCTTGTTGATTGTGCCTGTAGTGACGAAAGATTTACTCTTTTTCCCACACGTGCACATTGCTTGCCACACAAGGTATTTTTTGGGAAATTTCGATGCCTTCTTCGTTCTGAAATGCTCAGCTGTAGCATGTCTGGCCATAGCAGAATAAAAAGCCAGCCCTGGAAGCTGCTTGAAATCCTCCAGGACATAAGTTTCATCGTCCATAACAACGCATGAAAACTTTGTCAAATAATCGCAGTACAAACGTCGAGCCCGTGATTTTGCTGCCAAGTTCTGTTTGTCGTTGCGATTTGGAACTGTTTTTACATTATACGACTTAAGTCCCAAACGTTGTTTTGATTTCTGGACACAACCAGGCGACATCCCTATTTTACGAGCAACCGTTCGAATGGAGAGATTTGGGTTTTTCGTTAATATCCTTTTCACCTTTGGGTCCATGACAGGATCAGCGCGTCCAATGTTTTTGTCACTTCTCGGTTTCCTCTCCACCGTCAAACGTTCCGAAAATGATTTGAGCACATCGTGAACAGTGGATTTAGGCAAATCCAATGTTTTTGCAAGGTCCCGTATTGACAAGTCAGGATTTGCCGTACGCCCGTACAAAATTCGCTCGCGCACTTGTTTTTCTTTCGTCGCCATCTTGAATACTAAACATGAAATGTAAACATCAATCATAGTATTTTTTATCGCAGCTGTACCACTGTGAATTTTTTCATTCCTACGTGCAATATTTCAAAAGTTACAATGATTTGAAGGTTTCCGGATTAATGTGGATACAGACCTTACCAGCCGTCTCCCATACAAATGAAACACAAATTTCTACACAACTCGAGAACTAATCAAGCAAAAGAAACCAAATTCAGCATGCGGAAGTTTTTGGAGGCAAGAAATGTTTTTATGGTAGTTTGAGACCCCTCCCTTCTCTATAAAGGGAGGCTCCCATACAAATGAAACACAAGTTTCTGCATAACTCGAGAACTAATCAAGTTAATGGAACCAAATTTGGCAGGTAGAGGTTTTTGTAGGCAAAAAATGTTTCTAAAGTAACTCAAAACCCCTCCGCCCTCTGTAAGAGGGGGGCTCTCATGCTAATGAAACACAAATTTGTGCATAACTCGAGAACCAATCAAGCATATGGATCCAAATTTGGATGTGGAGGTTTTGGGAGGAGGGAAGGTTTGGGGAAGTTGGGGGGAGGGGGGAGGGGGGGGGGGGGGGGGGAAAAAAATGAAACGATAAGGGGGCAGTGGGGGGGGGGAGGGGGGAAGTGGAAGTTGAGCGCGCTCGGGGGGGAAAAAATAAATGGGGAGAATAGGAATAACATGGGTGGGGGGTTTGGGGGGGTGTTTGTAAGGGGTTGGCCCCGGGGGGCCCAAGTAACAATTTCAGTTCTATTCCAGCCGTATAGCACTCCTCCCGGCTTTGTTGATGACACTACATTCAAAACTGTTTTGTCCACCAACACCTCCTCTATGCATCTTTAAAGCCGAAATGTGTACAAAGTGGCCCACTCTATAGACGGTTGTGAAAACAAATTAATAAAACCTTTCTAAGACCATAAAGATTTTGAAAATGTTCTAGTGAAAGATGTTATGACCACTTGAGAACCATCATAAAACCTATTGGCCGCCATCAAAACCAGCATAGGGCTGAATGGCCACAGCTGTCAAACTTCACGGCGATATCGTGGTTGGATTTTGTTGTTTTGCTTTGTTGCTCTTCTGATTCATTCAACAGCAAATAATGGCTCAGAAAAAAGTTCTTCTGTTGCGGGAAATTATGATTGATAGCAAAATATATAAAACAAATTGAGTTTTTTTTATAGCGTATCATGCTCCAAATCATATGCGCATTTAATTTTATGGTGAATATTGGCACGATAAGAGCTGAAAATTAATGCGCCTTGGAAATTATGGGATATGAAAAATTATTTACAACAACAAAAACAAAATTGAAAGAAATATATTCCGTAAATTAATCATGAAACTCCTGAAAATTGATGGAATTCAATAAGGTTATCTAAACGAATACCGAAGTTTGTCTCAGATCTACAGTTCAATTGTATTACATTTAAAATTTGGTGTATTTATTTTTTCACATTTCAATTATTTCATATATTTCAACATGGCGATTGCAAGAAATCACAGTTTTGCCAAAAAGCCAATTTATCTTAGCAATGGCTACTATAAAACTATCTGGCCGCTTGGTAGCTTTCCTCAATGCCAGTTAGCCGTTTAATGCATTTACTGGAGGCAAAATGGTTTTAAAATGCTTTTTCAACTGACCATAATAAGATAATATGAATGAGTCCTAAAACGGCATTTCAAAACCGCATTTTATGAGTTAATAAAGTCAAAATAAAACCTTTGAAAGGAGTAAAAGGAATTTTTGAAGTCAAGGTTTTAAGATCGTTCTAAAGAAGCTGTGTAGGTTCTTATAAACCTGACTAAAATTTGAAACCTATTGGCATCTCTTGCTGCCATAATAAAGCCGAATTGATTTCTAGTGGCTTTCATAAAACTTTAATAAAACTTAATAAAGCTGGATGGTTTTGGCAATGTTACTTGGGAGACTCCATAAAAAAAAAATTTGAGAAAATGGTGGGGTTGAATTGTTGGTCCGGGGGAGGAAAGGGTGGGGGGTGAGTGCGACGAAAGGGGGGGGGGGGGGGGGTTGGGGAACAAAAGGGGGGGTTGAGGGTGTTGGGGGGGGTTGGGGGGGAATAGGAGGTGGGGGGTTTGAGGGTGGGGTGGTGGATGGGGCAGAAAGAAGAAGGATGGGGGTTGAGGGTAGAAAAAAGAAAAGTGTTGGGAGGGGTGGGGTGGAGGAGGGATGGTAATTAAAATAAAGAGTTAAAAAAAAAAGAAAAAAAAGATGACTTGACTATCGATTAACTGATTCCCTTGCTTTTTGCCGACCCGGAGAACAGAAGCCTCAAGCTTGAGCTCACCGGTAGAAACCGAAAGAGGCCTTGAGAGCCCACTCTCAATGGTCCCCGTGGTTTAGACCAGGGATCGAGAGCATTGTTGGAGGGTCCGTCTGACCCCCAAGTAACAGAAGAATGGGAAAGGCTATCACTAGAAAAGGAAAAAGTAATTTAAAAAATAGAAAACATTTTCGAAAAAGCAGAATCTATCGATTAAGATAGCGAAAACTAGAAACAAGTAATCACAACTAAAATTGTATTTTAAAATAATGCAACGTTGTTGCTGCAATTCAAGAAATTACGTTTTCTCTCACCACCCGTTTCTATACTCTCAGTCATCCTTCTCTTTTCAGTGAGCGAGTAATGGCGCTATAACCATAAGCCACATTGGACTATGACTATAGTTCATGCCAAATTTCCAACCATTTGAATAAAAATGGAGCATCACTTAACCTTCTTAGGCTAGATGCTCCCAACGTCCATTTTTAAATAAAATGTTTATTCTGTACACCGATCAGGGTATTCTGTTAAACTATTAACTCTGACTATTAATTCCCCTTTTCCTTTGATGTCTACTAAAGGCTACGTGGGTTTCCTGTGTCTTGTGAGTTGCATGGACGTGGCTAGGTGAGTGATCCATGAGTGCCTTCGTGAAGATGATTGCTTGAAGAAACGTATCGGTAACTGCTTCCGTTTCACTGTGACATGCAATGTCTTCAACGAATTATTCTTCATCGAAGGTCCTTCCTAAATCGAATTCGGTACAGTGCCGAAAAAACCTGAGATTCAAATTTTGCTTTAAATCTACTAGTTGAAGTAGCATCATGTTTTAATTCGTTTATCGTGTGGCAAATATAGATTCTGGCCAGACCATTTGTTGTCATGAGAGTGTTGAAACTGATTAGAATATCGGTCGATTGCAGCCAATTTGCGCCTCACTTTCCATACTAACCTACAATCTCGTGCCGACATTGAAGCACATTAAATGAACGTAAATTATGTCTTTCCCACCACGAAGTGTATGAGAAGGTGGCAATCGAAAGACCGCACGCAGTTTGCCGACTCGTCGAGGATGGCGGCAAACCGGAACCGAAATGTAGCGATCGGTTTTCCCTCGCGCTTTCCCTTCTCACCTGATGCTGATGTGACGATGCGGTGAAGTCGTAGTGGAGTTCATCCGCATTGTGTTCGACTTTTGCCTTAACCAAACCCACCTTTCCCGTCGCCCTCGCATCCATCGGAACAAGCTGACGCCGCGTGACGCCGGCACCACCAACGTTATCAGACGCGTGCGGCGGTGGCGCTCTCTGTTCAAAAATTTAATTCGGTGATTTATGGAAATATGATTTATTGGTGATTTGTATGCAGAATATGTCCCATAATGCCTTTGCTACATGAGAATTTAAACCGATTACCGGTTCCGTCGTGTGCATTTATACGTGGTGAGAGGCCGCGTTCGGTGTCGTCGTCGTCTCCGTCGTCATATGGTGAATTGGAGAGGCGAGAGAAGGGTCAGGGTGGACCACAGATCTTGCAGTAGTTCAACTGGAGCAAAATGAACGGGGAAGTGCGGTGAAACTGCAGCATGGACGAGGATCGTAAATGGCACCCGCAGTCTATAAAAAGCATGTGAATCTGTGCAAGGAATGCAGCACACCGGAGCAAAGTTTTGGATAACGGATGGTGTCGATTCGTATGATTTTGTTTGAACGTGGTGCCTTTCGATGCGATTACAGCTGGACGGTATTTGATTGTTGGGGTTTTCCTTGAAATTTATAGATACAAACATTAGGCGAACATCCTTCGTTTGGCGAAAAGGTTTGTTTTACATTTTTAAATCTTGATTATATTTCTTGAAAAACACTTTCCCAGACAACCGTGGTCTGCATTCCGCAAATGTAACATTTTAAATTTTTATTTCAATGATTTTCGTCGCCCTGTTCGATGTTCTCTGTCGAACCGGTGCAACATACCATCCATTTTGTTTCATGCTGCGCAAACCAAAAACCAAAGGAATTGATACTGTGAACATTGGGAACCAGATTATTCCTTCTCCCCCATCGCAATCCCATCCGTTCAAGGAACGTTATCGTCGAAAATGATCTATCGTAATGTCTGCTACAAGCTCCGTGAATGCTTTCGCACCAGATTGGTACAAACATTGAACTGGTTTAGCAAGACACCGATCGACACACACACACACACTTTTCTTCGTACAACGTGGTTCACCCGAAAGTGGTCCCATTGTTGGTCATAATTTAGCCTTGCGAGTGCAATAAAAGTCATCCGAGAGTGACAAAAGATGCAGATGAGACACTACCCCCCTTCCAGCTTTCCCTCGCCATAAAAGCACTAAACTTTGTCGCACAATTTTTCAGACATAGATTTAATTCGACATGGTTAGTGGGAAAACTTGGGCTGGGAAAACTACTGCACTGAAATTTATGAAAATTTATTCCAGCAGGTTTTCTTCTGCCAAGCCCGAAGAGCCATTAGTTTGTGAGGCGATGGTTTTTATTTCTTGTATTTTCCTTTCTCGCTCATTACAAATTCAGGTGGAAAATATTTTTCCGAAATGAATTTGCAACTCAAATATGTCAGGTCATCAGGGCTCTCTCCCTCTCTCAGACGACTTATTCGCTTAACTTGATTAATGGACGTCGATGTCGACAATTATGGGAGTTGTGAGTTGTTGTTTCACCGGTGCCTGGAATTAAGTTTCTTCGACATTTTCCAAGAACAAGTATCTAACTAATATTTTCGGACAGTTTTCCAACACGAGCAAATTTCCTGCGCTACCTCGTGGCACTCATAATTCATTGGTTATTTGCGCATTGCTCCTCTCTTTCCAAACACACACACTCGATAAGACGACCGTACAGGGAATTCGCCAAGGCGATAATATGCTTCTAACACACTCGCTAATCACACACGGATTCCGTTGGCGACAATGCTAAATGCGATGGCCGAGAGCCTCTGGAGTTCACATAATCGAAAAATTGCCACACAAAATGATCCATGTGACAGTGCAGCTATCCACAGTTCCTAATGTTGTTCGGAAACAGCAGCAGAAGATAAACACACATGCAGTGCTCCGGTCTTCTGACTACAACCTGCAGCAGAACGACCGACCAAATTCCCCATCTCGCCACTTGGTCTAATGACAATTTCAACGGACAACCGGGTCCAGGACAAGATGCGTCGTGTCCATATTTCAACTGACTTTTCCTCTACGTGTCCGCCCTGCCTAAGCTGGATCTAATAGTGTGGAATCCCATTCATTGTTGAAGTGCCATTCAGGAGTCGGGAAGATTTGGGTTTCGAGTGGTCTTCGGTCGAGCACTGCCTGCCACCGACGGAGGATGGATTTCGAGCTAGCTAATATCGCTTGCTTCGGGAGATAAGAATTTTCCGGTCCTGGTTTTCCGCTCCTGGTTTTAGGATAGATGGATGAAGTGTGGTCGGTTCGTTCGTGCATACGCTTTCGTAGGTTGGTAGGTACTCTTGTAAAGTGAAGAATTTAGCTTCGTCGCTGACAGAGCTCGTTTCCGGAGGCCGTTAATTATAACCTTGAAACAGGTGGACCAGTTGGCTGGTTGAGCTCGGTCGTGATATGTTACTAATAGCAATTGTTTTCAATTTATTTGACTAAAATTGGCATTTTATTTTATACATGCAACAAGTTAGCTGCTTGTGTTATGTAAAAAATACTCCGTGATATAATTGAGTAAAAAAGTAATGATAATTTTTAGAAGTGAACATCATAATTCCTCAAACAACAAAATTTTTATAACGATTTAACATACTTTTATAATACTAGATTTGATTATAAAGAAGCTTAATCAACATAAAATCATGAAAATGTGTTACTCGGGTCGTTTACTTTGCGTATGAACAATACAAAAATATCAATTAAAGTACGTAAATAGTATTTTAGTTAACTTCACTACTTTAAAAAATACTTCTTTAAAAAACACTTTTACTAGCGAATTAGTAGAAACTAGGAAAATTTAAATCAACACCTCACTTGATCACTTTAAAAATAAATTGAAATTAAAAAAAAAACTACAAGCCCCATTGGGTTTTTCGAAGTTTTGATGTAGGACTTCGACTAAGTGTTCTATTGTACAATGTAATATTCTTTGAAATAATATACTTTTATAACAAAATCATATATATCATATCATCAATTGATTTCTTTCGGTTGTTAGTGATTATGAGTCCCTAATCAACAGTTGTTGACCCGCGTGGAACAGTTTTCGGTGATAGTAGTCCATTACCAATTTCGTCAACAGATGTTGGTGATGAAGAATCATCGGATGCTTGCGACTTTTGCGAAATGGGAGCATGTAGCAACCGGCCGCCGACCCGAAGTATGCCTTCCATCAAGCTGGGAATTAACGCAAGAAGTTTAGATGATGGACTGATGGGGTGGTTCTTGGATAATGCTGCTATCTCCGCTGGAAAGCTTTTCGGACTAATTGCAGTTCCGCTTCGTTAAGTTCGATTGAAGATAAACCTCTGTTGCGTTTGCAGATTCGGTTTCTGGGAGAAGCATTGAAGGTGAATCTACGGATCCAGGCAACAATTCGTATTAAAGGGTGTCCACGATGAAATTGCCACACTATGAAATTGCTCGAACTTTTTAACCGTTGGGTAGAATTTAATGAAAATTTGGGTGGATTTAGTTCATAGTGCATTGTTTACATCCTGCAAGTTTTAAAGTCCTGTGATCAAAACTCGCGGAAATGGAGTCGAAAGAACAGCTCGTGCGTGATAAAATCTTGCGCATTCATCACGAGAACAAGGATCTCTCGCATCGTTCCATCGCTAAAACGTTGGGAATCGCGAATTCCACGGTGTCGCGAGTGATTAAGCGGTTCGAGGAACGGTTGACCACCGATCGGAAGCCCAGAAGTGAAGGAAAAAGTATTCCGTGCAACACCAAAAATCACAACCGCGTAGTTGGGGCCTTCAACCGAAATCCGAACGCCTCCGTTCGGGATGTGGCTAAGAAGCGGCACCTAAGCCGAAGTTTTGTCCAGAAGGCCAAAACTAAGGCTGGGCTTCGAACGTTCAAGGTACAAAAGGCCCCTAATCGCGACGAGAAGCAGAACAAGTCCGCCAAAACCCGTGCCAGGAAGTTGTACCTCAACATGCTGACGAAAGTTGAATGCTGCATCATGGACGACGAAGCATATGTGAAGGCCGACTGCAAACAGATCCCCGGCAACCTGTTTTTCATGGCCTAGGATAAGTTCAGCGTTCCGGAGCATGTCCGCACTCAGAAGATGTCCAAATTTGCGAAGAAATTCCTGGTTTGACAAGCCATCTGCACGTGCGGGAAGCGGAGTGCACCTTTCGTGACCCAGGACACTATGAACGGACAGGTGAACATAAAAGAGTGCCTCCAGAAGCGGCTGCTTCCTCTCCTGAATGACCATAACGTCCCAACAATCTTCTGGCCGGATTTGGCCTCATGCCACTGCTCCAAGGACGTGCTGAAGTGGTATGCGGACAATAAGGTCAATTTCGTGCCGAAAATGTTCAACCCTCCCAACACTCCGGAGCTCCGCCCCATCGAGAAGTACTGGGCGAATATGAAGCAGCACCTTCTTAAACGACCTAAGGTAGTGAAGACAGTCGAGGAACTGAAGAAAGTATGGGTTTACATGCAAAAAACGGTTGATTCACAGGTTGTGCAGAATCTTATGGCCGGGGTTAAGGCCAAGGTGCGGGCATTTGCGTATGGACTGTAAATAAAATACGATGGTAAAATGAAGTTTAATAGTTATTTCTCAATCCCTGAAAATTTGATGGCAATCGGATGAAAACTCGAATTTTGCGAATCAATTTTGTGTGTGGCAATTTCATCGTGGACACCCTTTATTCATCTCGCTGCGAGAACATTTTCTTAAAACATGCTCCAAAAGATCAGTTACACCCTTTCCTTGCATCAAAATTTCAACTAATTTCGAGATTATGATGGACATTTCTATAAAAAAAATCATTCCCAATCATAGTGTTCAGTTTCAGCTAGGCTTTGGCCCGAAAGGGAGCTCACCTGGACAGAGGACCAATTGTTCAGATGGTTTGCTTGCAAGTCGATTTCGTCCTTTTCTAGCTGCTTATTTCTTCGGCTTGAAGTTTTTTTTAAACACTTTTCCGATTGATAATTATTGTTTTTTATTACCGTACTCAGCAACGGTTGTTAGGATAGTGAAAGGTTAAAAAGTTTGTGTGTTTCAGTGAAAGGAAACATTTTCTTCACCATAGAATGACGCGGAAAACTCAAAGTAAGATATTACAATTGAGAAGACTCATTGAAGACTGTATTTTCACCGAAAACCACACTTCTTTGATTTATGCCCACCTAGTAATTATCAATTACCCCCTTACATTAAAACATTAAAATGTTCAATAAAACATTAACCATCATGCCACGGAGTTTTATTTTCAAAATGTTTGCGTCATTTTGAGATATAACCCTTGGAAACTGGCATATTTTGAACAACAAAACGCTTGTATCATTTCAGTTCTAAAAGAAAGCGTATTGCTGTCTTCTAAAAAGTTGTGTGTTTAAGTAAAAGGAAAAACTTTCTACAACATAGTGAACCGAGGAACAATCAAAGAAAAAAGTTAGAGCTAAAAAATCGATTTGAAAGGGGTTCCCATAAAAAATGCTTCATATATCAATAAAAAAACAAGATAGCAAGTTGGTGTTTTCTGCAAAGTTTATGGAAATTGTGAGTTCTACAATGTTGTAGAATGATTTGAAAGCCTAGAACGTCACTCAAAAAAGATAAAAAAAAAAAAATCGTGATCCGATGAACGCAGTTTATGGACGAACCCTTTAACAAATACGCCTTAATCTTACCAAATACTTCTTTGAAGACACCAATTTGATTACACGTCATCTAAGTGCACTTTTTATTTTATTCCTGAAAATCGCCCCTTCGGACCAATGTGCAGTAGCTTTAATCGTGTTTTTTCAGCAGCACCCCAAATAGACACCAGATATTGAAGCTTGGATTGGACGAAAGCATGGTACAGAGTTGCTATAGCATTAGATATTCTCCACATTGCTCCACATGTTGAGCTTACACATTTTCGTAGTTCTCCGATGTGTTGATTCCGGGCCAACATGGCATCCAAGTTTAGACTCAAGTACTTGTAACATTCTACTTCGTCTATTCTGGTTGAAGAAATTACAACATCCGTGTGAGGTGGAACACTCAGACGTGAGGAGGAACATAACGTACTTCGTTTTCGATAAATTTAGAGACAATAGATTTTCTGCGAAAAATCCTTGAAGTTTTTCCACATCTTCTGTCATTTGGCGAACGATTTCCCCAGCGTCTCTGGTTTCATATGATAAGGACGTGTCATCAGCGAATAACCTCGGCTTTCTATGCAAAGCAATCTTTGCAAGATCGTTTATATAAATTAGGAACAGTAAAGGTCCCAAATTACTACCTTGAGGAACACCAATTGTTAATGGTTTTAGTAAACTGGAAACACCATCCACCCAAGTATATTAAGTTCTGTCACTTAGATAGCTTCGAATTAGGTCATTTGCAGCTCCTCTAATTCCACAGATGTCGAGTTTCTGGAGCAGTATCTGATGATCAATAGTGTCGAATGCTTTTTTTAGATCTAGAAGAAGCACTCCAACCAATTTTTGGGAATCCATCGCCTTGTATATGTTAACAACAAGTTCACTTGTGGCTGTCAGCGTACTTGATCCTGCACGAAATCTATACTGATGGTTGTACAAAACCTTATGCTCATGTAGAAAGTGTGATAGTCTGGATACCAGCGGCTTTTCTAGTATTTAACTGAGTACTGATAGCACCGATATTGGTCTATAATTATTCACGTCTGTCTTACTGCCTGCCTTGAACATGGGTGTCACTCGAGCCACTTTTAGTAAATTAAAGACTGTATTCGATGAAATTTGGACACACAAAATAGGTCACCAACAATTTTCCTTGAGCCCGGTTCTTTTCAAACTTTCTGGAAATAAGTTACTACTAAATGGTTAAGTTTTGACATCATTGGTTTATTGAACCTCTTCTCCCAACCCAAATGCCCGCACCTTTGCCTTGACCCCTTTCTTCAAATTTTGGGAAAAGATAGGACCGACTTGCTTACTTACTTTTAACCACACTTTCTCTAGTTCAAGTTCATTTTCTATCAGTTTTGGAATTTTAACGAGCTTTGCCTTCATGATTGCCCAAAATTTTTCAATTGGGCGAAGTTCCGGAGTGTTTGGAGGGTTGACGTCTTTTGGTACAATAACTACATTATTATCTTTGTACCAGTCTAAGACGGGCCGGCCATAGTGGCAAGATGCCAAATCCGTCCAAAACAGTGTCGGGCCATCGTGAGATCTCAAGAAGGGCAGAAGTCGTTTTTGGAGGCATTCGTCCTTGTAGATTTGTCCGTTGACGGTCCCAGAGGTGATGAAGGACTGACTCATTTTGCCACATCCGCAGATCGCTTGCCAGACAAGGAATTTTTTGGTGAATTTCGACAGTTTTTTCTTCCGTACACTCTCCGGAACGGCCAACTTAGAGGTGGCGACGTAGTGTCGGCATTAATGTAGGTTTCATCGTCCATCATAATGCAGAACGGTTCTGTGAGCCACTCCCTTTACAGTTTTCTTGCACGAGTTTTGGCCACCGAGTTCTGTTTATCGGTCCGGTTCGGTGCCTTCTGGACCTGGTACACATGTAATCCAGAACGTTTCATTGTTTTCTGCACAAAACAAACTGAAACTTTCGCCTTTTTCGCAACATCCCTGATCGAAATGTTGGGATAACGCTTAAATTGGTTCAATACCATCCTGGCCTTCTCCGAATTTGATGTGCCACCTTTTTTGCCACTACCATTTATCCGCTTGGTTGTCTTACGGTCCTTGAACGTTTTGATCACATGAGATGCGGTTGAATGTGCGATTCCAAGCTGTTTTCCGATCCATCGATGAGAAGCGTTTGGGTTTTCGAAGTGAGTGCCCAAAATTTGTTGGCGCACTATTTCTTCATTCGAAGCCATCACTGAAATCACTTGACCGATTTTCACGAAACTCATTACACAATTGACACAACATAATGAAATACATTCAGTTAAAATTTCAATAATTTTGACCTACACGCTAAAAAGTTACGAACAATTGCGTGTGTCCAAATTTCATCGAATACAGTCTTTAGGAAAACTCCTCGTGCTGATACATTCATTGAATACATCTTTTGACAGAACTGAAAACATACAGTGGTGATAACTAATGAATGAGGCTGAAATTCCATCTGGGCCGCTGGTTTTCCGGGGATCAAATTCCTTTTTTGGGGGTTTTTCTTTTGGGGGTGGGGTGGGGGGGAAAAAATTGAGTTTAGAATTACTTGTTTATGTCCTTATTGCTACGGATATTTGACGCAATTTGGGGTCCAACCGTGCTGAAGAACTCGGCGAACGAATTGGAAACAACTGATCCAAAGGTTGTAGGATGTCCATTTATTGTTAGTTCGATTTCACCAAGATCCCCTTTTGTTCGTTCCATAACTTGATTAACATTTTTCCAATGTTTCTTAGAATTGACCTCACAAAACAGACTTCTTGCATTCGTTTATAACGTGCTGGATTTTTTCTGAGATATGAAGCAGGGGTTCTCGTGGTTGGCTATCCAGCGGTCGTCGTCTTCAACTTGCTTAAACGTTATGTTTTATATGGATCAGCTTCCACAGGTCAAACGTCATCCATGTACAGGGACCTTTAATTCTAGCTTTAACAGACACCTTCTTAGAATATTTTTTCTTCAGTGCGTTGTACAAATCTATCACATATGCTAAACGATCTACTGCAGGTCCTTGAGTAATACTTTGCACAGCAATCTGGAATGCTTCATGCAGTATATTTTGGTTTACTATAACCTCCTCAAGGTTCCAAATTTCGAAGGGCTTCTCCAATTTGAACGTAGACAAAATCATCCTGTGATCGCTAATATCGGTTGCGATAGTCTCGTTTACAACATGAATTACAGACTCGGAGCAGATAACATGGTCCAATAAGTTATTGCTAACTGGCCTTGTGGTAACCGTGTTTGTTACCGTAGAATTGTAACAGTTCAAGAGATCTATATATTCATGTGCAATATTGCTGTTTATCAGATTGAAAGGTATGTTGATGTCTCCAACAATGACTGAGGATGAATTGAATCTTTCGACTGATAATATTGCATCCAACTTTGACCAAATGGTTGTACAGTCAAATAATGGTGGTCTGTATATTCCATGAATGTTGAAAGGAGATCCCTTAATCTTCATCCGAATGTGAATGTGGTGGTAACCTGATTCATGATTATTCTCCTTTTCTTCATAAGCAATCGAGTTTTATAATATACATCGCCAAGCCTCCGCCAGATGTGCCCATCCCAACCAACATCGGTGTTGAATTAGAGCTTGTTCAAGCAAATTTGGAGAACCTATTCAGCTGTTTCTTCTAGAATAGCTGAATAGCTTCTCCAAATTTGTTTGAACAAGCTCTAATTCAACACCGATGTTTGTTGGGATGTCTTATAAAATAATATCTCTCATTGAAATTATAGTTTTGATATTTGGAATGATATTTTCCAGGACTAGTAGGATATTAAAACATATCTAATTATATTTTTTCAGTAACAATCCAGTGGATGTCAGATATGTTTTGTACATACGCATATTATGGTGGTAAAACATCTAGTCCGTACATCACAACGGAGACGATGAGCACTCAGAAATACGTTAAGGAATGTCTCCTGAAGCGATTATTGCCGACGATCAGGCAGCACGAAGGTCAAGTAGTGTTTTGGACTTCATGTCATTACGCAAAGGACACTTTAGAATTGTACAAAAGTCAAAATGTTTGTTTCGTGCCGAAAGACATGAATCCGCCGAACTGCCCGGAGGAACGGCCAATCGAGACTTTTTGGGCTTTAACCAAAGCTTCGAAAATTCAAAAAAAAAAAACAGCGGACGACATCCAAAAATTCAAAAAATATTGGCCAAAAGTGGTCAAAATGGTGAGAAGTGCCACTATGCAGAAGCTAATGGGTCATGTTCGAGGAAAAGGTAGCAGTCTTGGCTATTATTAAATATTTTGATTAAACGAGAGTAAAATATCATGTATTACACAAATTCAAATATGATTTGCCAAATAAAATTATTAAAACAAAAAAAAAACATGACTTTTTTGTAATTTTGAAAGTGTGCTTATACTTTCTGGAACAGCTTATATATGATACAATATAGAGACTGGTATGCTGTTATGGTAAATTATTTAAATTTTAAACAACTCTTTCCTTAGGAACAGTAGAAACTTGCAATATCTCAGTACATTCACTAGTACAAATGAAAATTAATTGTAACCGTGAATTTTTGTACCATTTGTATCTTATTTTTTTATAAATCATCATTTATGCTGAAAATTTGCACCGTTCCTATAACAAGAATATAACTGGGATTGGGGGGGGGGGGGGGGGGGTAAGCTTAAGGCAGTCGAAGGATATGTTGACTGGACAGGGTTTCGTGGAGTCGCCAGTCCCTTGTCATGTGAAGACAAGTGGCCTTCCTGCCGTGGTCTTCCGAAGGTCCTCATTGAGGTCAACTGGCCCTGCCACAACAAGCAATCACGTAGGCTATTCTCTCGGGTCAACCTGCCGAGGATAGTCCTGCCGACATAGGTAATCCTTGCACTGATGGTGGGCTCTTATCACATCACATAACATCAAAATAGTTTACTTAAACCTAAATTTTCCATCAGGTGAGCTCTGGAAACCTTTAAATGCGTTTATCCCCGTAAAAAGCGTCTAATCGCTTAAATAGGGGGTTTGAAATCGTCAATTTTCGAAAACCCGGTTTTCGTTCAAACAATTTTACTGAAATCTCAATTTTCCATCAAATGGGCTCTGGAAACCTTAAAATACGTTTATCTCCGTAAATAAGCATCTATTCGCTTAAATAGGGCGTATGAAATCGTCGATTTTCGAAAACCCGGTTATGGTTCAAAAATTTTTACAAACCTAAACCGTCATCAACCGTCATCGTCAACCATCATTATCATCATCCTTCAGCAGCTAGTCCTACCGATCGAGAAGCGATCGGGAGAAAGGCCTTTACGATCACATTTGCGAACACAAAACGAAATAGACTTTCAACGCACGTGTGCTGAAGCGAGACCGTTCTACCTACGACCGTTGTGGAACATATTTGGGCACTCACGGTTCATTCGACCGTCGGTATTCTGTTTCGACTGACTCACTCGCAGTGTTGTCAAGAAGGTATATTGATAAAGTATTCAAACAAATTAAAATATGATTTTGTTACTTTGTTTTGTGTTTTCTTGTTCCAAGCTACGATGAGAAAATATTATTGAGTGCAAATGTATTAAAGGGTGATACGGTCAAAATTTGGTCAAGAGAAAACGCGTGTAAATCGGTGAAATCGTTTATTTAAAAAATCAAATTAAATTTCTTTTTCAAGTTCAATTAGTATAAAATTCAGGAAAAATATTCAGTTAGGCTTCCGCTTTTCCAAATCCGAATTGCCGGGCCTTACGCTTGACCCCTGCCATCAGATTTTGTACAGCCACCTTGTCCACCTTCTTCGCCGCAGAAAGCCAGTTTGCCTTGAACTGCTGCTCGTCCTTAGCAGTTTTTTGGGTCTTCTTTATGTTCCGCTTGACAATAGCCCAGTATTTCTCAATTGGGCGGAGCTCTGGCGTGTTGGGAGGGTTCTTGTCCTTGGGAACCACCTGCACGTTGTTGGCGGCGTACCACTCCATGGCCTTTTTACCGTAATGGCAAGATGCCAAATCCGGCCAAAATAGTACGGAACAACCGTGTTTCTTCAGGAAAGGCAGCAGACGTTTATTCAAACACTCTTTCACGTAAATTTCTTGGTTGACAGTCCCGGAAGCTATGAAAATGCTGCTTTTCAAGCCACAGGTACAGATGGCTTGCCAAACCAGATATTTCTTTGCGAACATTGACAGTTTCGTGTGCTTGAAAATATCTGCTACCTTTCCCCTTCCTTTTGCCGTATAAAACTCCTGTCCCGGAAGCTGCTTGTAGTCGGCTTTGACGTAGGTTTCGTCGTCCATTACCACGCAGTCAAACTTCGTCAGCATCGTCGTGTACAGCCTCCGGGATCGCGCTTTGGCCGTCGTATTTTGTTTATCATCGCGATTTGGAGTCACTACCTTCTTGTAAGTCGATAGTCCGGCTCGTTTTTTGGCTCGATGCACGGTTCGATTTCCCCCCGATCCAGACTTCCTGGCTGTCGACAAACGTTCCCCAAACACTTTAATTACATTTGTAACGGTTGATTTGGCAACTTTTAGCGATTTTGCCAACTTTGCGTGCGAGTAGCTCGGATTTTCGCGATGCCCGAGCAAAATTTTGATACGCTGCTCTTCTTGCTTGGACGGCATTTTGACAACTGAAGAGTGAATTCCAAAATCAAAATAAGAGCAACATTCTACACACACACACCTTCAAAATGAGGGGTGTTCAGGTTTTTTAAATGCAAAGTTGAAAGAAATACGGCAAGTTGATATTGACCAAATTTTGACCGTATCGCCCTTTACTGCTAAGAAATCACAAATAACTCATACTGCAAAACGTTCCGTTTGGTAACATACAAGGAACACATAATAAACTTTAACTTAATTAATAATTGTTGCGAATGTTTTATTTACACCTCATTTATTTTTAAGCAAAATTCCTTATTTTAAATTCCACCCCTATTAAACAACTAGAACATTCATAGGAAAACGAAAAAAAAATCAACAAATGGTTCAGTATATTGAGGAGGATCGCAGCAAGTCGTGCTATGAAAATGACGTGTTTTGTTATTGCTACGTCGTTTTCGCGGAAAGAAAATAAAAAAATATTGCTTCATTCAACTAAAATAAATGGTGAAATTATAGTTTATAGGACATTGAGAATGGAATCCCTCTCATAGAGTGTTATGGTCGTGTTTCTTGAGATGGATTGTTTTTTCCCATTTTTTTGTGATATTAATGACCCGCTCCTGCATCCGGACGAGCTTTCCGGCATCAGATAAGGAACATTGGTGAGGTCGTTTTATATTATCAAAAATATACCTTAACTATATACACGCCAGGATCAAGAACTTCCATTTTCGATTCTGGAAGTGTGAAAACTCTTCACATATCAATTTGATGTGTGAAGATTTTCATGCGGGGCTTATTTTATATGAAGATGAGCTCAGGATGTACGTGCAGGAACAGGCATTCTTGAAATAGGTCGTTGGATTTTCAATAGAGCTGTCACCTTCAATCTCCAGAGCTAAAAATGTTGTGATCACATATAAATAACCGAAGAAATGCAGACAAATTTCTTCCATAAAAGCACAGCCGGCCAGTGGGGGATTGATTGTAAAGACACACACACACATACACACACACACACACACACACACATACACACACATAAACACACACACATACACACACACACACACAATACTACAAATGATTTATAAGTTATTTGTTGAGTATCTCCTAAACCACCTGGACAAATTAACTCATTCCCCATCAGATCCAGCAGCATTCAAACATCAGCATCCTTATACTGGAAAACGCAAGTGGAATATCTCTCCAAAAGGTGTCCCTTCATGCCAATAAACAATAGTTTTCGTGCAAAAGTGCCCGAGCGAGCGTAAATAATACTTAAAGTCACTGTCAGCAGCCATTGTGATGACTAGTTTGGGTTAGCCCGTGCGTTGTCTTGTCACCATTTTGCAGCAGTCAGTGCAACATTCCCGGCATGTGGAACGGGTTTATTCCCACCGCACGGTGCAGATGCATAAAGTTGCAGAAACCTCCGGCAGAGGTTGAAAATTCCAGCTCCATGCTCGACCCAAGCTTTGACACGGTGAAGTCCTTCTGCTCGTCATCAGTTACTTCCCCGCACCTTTCGTGGACCAATCCTTCTGACGATGCTCGGAAATGCTGCTGCAGTTTCACGCTCGTTTAGAGTTGAGGAGACACTTGATGATGTTCCCTGCTCGGAACTGCCGGAACAGTAAGGTGCGGATGTCAAATGGACTATTCTTACGTCTCCAAGGAGTTAAGCATCCTCAACTTTTGAATTATTTTTATAAAACTCCTCTTAGAACACTCCACCAGCACCGAAATGGATTCGCATAATGGGACGATAAACTTTTTTGTTGTGGTAAACCATCGGGCTTTTTGTGTGATTGTGATTTTTCAAACTGAGGTGGCAATGATAAACCGGCAACAAACGGTTTAGCTTTCTGCCACCGTCGCCGCCGCTGTTGCTGTTGCTGCTATTGTTATATTCATATTTAATGCAGTTTATGACGGCAGCAGGGGAGAAGGGCGAGGCTTTTCATGCAATTTTCATCCGTTTTTTGTTGAGCCGCTGCGCTGACCGGTTAGCCAGTATCAACTATCACAAACACCAAGCAGCAGCAGCGAGCGTGGAGGGCTTAGCTCGCTATCGTAGTTGGACAAAGCCGCAACTGAATTGGACAGCAACTCGTTCGCTTGCAGTTGAGGGAGAGAGAAAAAAAAAGAACATCACCATGGGAATCGTGATTTTGTCCAAACATAAAGTTATAATTTATTGCTTTTTCAGCTGTCTCTGGTGGATTTGATTATGACGAACCAGGTTGACTTTTTCGTTGTTGTTGTTGTTGATGTTGTTGTCTGTTTGTATATTTGTTCCGGATGAAATAGGGAGAGAGCTTGCTGTACTTGAAAATTTGATATATTGGCAGGGCATAAAAATTATTGATGGCATAATTTATGGCTGACGTATGGAGTGGAAAGGTTTATTTTTATTTTCTTTACGAGCTTTTCACTGACAGCGGTTATTGCGCTTTATCGGTTTTGGTATTTCAGCGTCAACAGTTGTTTGCATGAGTTGGTTAATGCGCCCATGAAACGATTCCGCTGCAAATGTGGATTGATTTTAATATTCAGAGTAGATCAAAGCTATTTATGGGCTATTAGTAGGAAATCAATTATTGAGCTGAGATTTCATTCAAGATTAGGTTTTAATTTGATTCTACGATAAAAAATGAATTCTTGGCGTCGAAACTTGGCGTCGAAACTTCAACTCGTCAATTTCATCACGTTCTGATGCCTCTCATTAAAGCTTGAAAGAAACATGTAAAATGCTGCGTTATCTAATGCACATACATGGCATACTAGATTAGCTATAAATTCATTGGAAATTTCAAAGATAGATGTCGTTCTCAGTCCGGTATGTGGTATGAAAAATTTCGCTGTGTACGCTAACTTTGACTTGCATTAAAATGAGGAGAAATTTAACGCGTTTGTTAAAATTCATTAATTTTTTCTGTGGCTGAGTTTTTTTAATTATATGTCGGCATTGTGTATGAGTCGCCTCCAAAGACAGTCGATTAAAGCGCAGCTATTTAGCAACACAATTTGATGTTTGATTCCCGGTCTGGTATTGCGATTTTATTAATAAGGACATTTTCTCGACAACCTATGCGTAGGCCAACGATAAACGATTACATACTCATGTGCTTTTCAGAAATCGCAAACGTAATTTGTGATTGGCCCTTGGTCCCTTTCATTTCATGTATCGTAATTTTTGAACACATCTTGAATTGTCAAGATTGACAAAGAGAAACGTCAGTGTGATGTACGTTTCCAACGTATATCAAGTACAAGGTATTATAGTCGTTACAATGTTTATGTAGTGGTACGAAAAAGACAAAAGCAAAAAAAAATTATGAAATGTCTTCAGAAATGCATGAAATTTAAGCAGTTTCGATTCAAAATCCAGCCAAACGCATGTTTCTTGGTTGAATTTCTGCATGTAGGTATTAAGTAACTCTTGTACGTTAGCCGTCTCGAATGAACTAAAACGTCTACAGCAGACGTACAGTTTAAAGAGACGTTAATATAATGAATCTTGTACGTTACTTAAGTATACAAATTGATTGGATGAATACGTTATTATTGAATATTTTTGAGTCAATTAGCGCTGATATTTGAGGTGTTCTAAAACGCGATGATGATTGTTTCTCAATTTTGAGTATAACACTTATTCAGGCATTTTTTCTGAATAATTTTAAGAAAAAGCTTATTTTTTTAAATAAAGTTAAAGTATACTAATTTTATTATTGTAATGAAATCTGCATGCGTTCGCAGAAACTTAAGAATCTAATTTTTATGATTATGATTATCATATTGTTTAATTTCACTTGAAGCCTGGCTAGAATCACTGTTTCAGGAAGATCCACAACGATATAAACCCGAAAATTAGATAAAATTTATACAAAATTTAACGAACAAGAAAATATTTTATTTTTAATTTTCCATAATTCATAAAATTCATTTTTTCCGGCTTATAGCCCTGTATGAAGCTGGCAAGTAAAGACCAGAAGTAATTCTTGCCATTTTTACTGAAAGTAATTTCGACAATTGCTAGAGTATGGGTGAAATGTCAATCTTCCTTGCAAAGTAATCTAACGGAATATTATTCCACGAGAAAAAAAGACAGCCCCATTTAATCTACATGAGCAGACGGTACTGACGTTATGTAACCGTCTTCAGTTTTCCCTACTTTTCAACTGCATACAAGGTAAGAAATTTACTAAAAAAGTTCAATTCAGTGGATGCAGTGGTTCTTCACCCCAACAAAAAAAAAAAAGAAATCTCGACAGTAAAAGCATTTCTTGACCATTACTTGTCCTATGCTAATGCACATTACTTTTGAGCTGAATACTGGCCTTATCCAAGAAATTTTCCTCCACGGTGGAAAATTTTGCAGGATTTTTTTTATGATTATATTTTCCGAACGATTGAGAAAATTTCACTGAAGTTTGGAAAAAAAAAGTTCTACGATGAAGCGTTCTTGAGTTATGAATATTTGAATTAAGTGAGGTTCTTGAAAATCGGAAAACTTCAATTTGCGTTTTTCGGACCAAACTTTTACGATAGTAAAATAATCCCCTGATCCTGAAATTTATTTAGTTTCGAGTTGAACTAACTCCTAAACATTAAAACAAAAATATATGAAAATGAGTATTTTTTCGTTCCGCTTTTTTTATTTCGCCGTTGATCCGCAGTAGTGCCCGAGTATGCTCTGTAATATGTAAGTATAATATGTATATTATGTTTTAATAGTAAAGAGTTGGTGGATCGAAAATTACATTTGTAAAATCAAACGACAAGGCAAGGGCGATGAAATGCTTGCTTACCTTTTTCAACACTAAGAAATTCAACCACATTGTATAAAAGCCATTTTGCCAATAAGTCTGGTTTCGATTCATACGCCAGAAAGAGTTTCGAAAATGTTTGGTTTATATGTAATGTAATATACTATTAAAAATCAACGAATCCCAGTCAAGATAAAACAGCTTAGCTTTTTTAAGATACGTTTCCGCATCTAAAGTGGCTGCTATCTGCTCCATGTCGTGACTGGTAATTATTTTTCGAAAACGAATTAGATTTTAAATTAACTTCCGAAGCGCAAATTGACAAAGACGTTATCCGACCCATTTTAAATTATTGTAAAAAATAATATGTAGCTATCTAAAAATTGAGTTTGGTGCATGTGTTTTGAATAACAATCAACAATCAAACAATCAAATTAATAAATTGGACAACTCAGCGTTTGACGTTTTAGATATATTTAGTAAAATTGAGTAAAAGTTACTCAACATTGAGTAAGATCGAATGAGCGTGTATGTGAGAATAATATGACAGCTGGCAATATGCTTTACCTTGCTCTCAAGGTACTTTGGTCTTTCTTTGCAGAACGAGGGAACGGCATGAGCATAACAAGATCTGTCAACCCGTTTACTGGGGAGTGCTCATTCGAAAGGGACCGATTTTAATTTTTGAAAAGGACACTGAAATGAAAAAATATTTGTACCAACTGTTCCATCTTAGCATTCTTCTTAGCGTAGGCTATCATTGAGATGTATTTACCATTATTCTAGAACAAAAATGATAGCTGGCAATGGAAGCTTTCTACAATGATCAATGGTGGTGCATTTAGAACACAATGCTGAGAAGCAGCCTATAAGCTTAGCGTTTGCATAAAAAAATGGACAAAAATTGCCGATTTTACATCGGGTTACCTTCACCCGCACTGACAAAACTACCCATGCAGCATCAATCATAGTAACCCATGAGTCAGCAGACAAAATTTGACAGCTCCATCAGTCGAACTCTAACCGTGATGGCAAAAACAGTGAAGCAACTCCGTTCAGAAGTATGCGCGTTCATCGAAAACGGACATCGTGCTGCACTTTGTGGACGCCGAAAACGCCCGTTCCGGCTTGTAACATAATACGTAACATAACCTATTTCAATATTTAACATGCAACTTGACTCATAATCATAAATTCCACGAAGACTTTTTTTTCTAGACCCACCAAGTTGACATGCAACGGTCACACCAGAAAACAAACACCAAATATAAAACCCGGTTCCCGACGGCCGACGACCCTGAGCGACAAGAAGCTCCAAAGGATGCAGAAGAGGAAGACCGAGGGAAAGGTGGCTACATCGCTGCGTGCGCTTGGCCGGGAGGTCGGTTCAACCGGCCAAACAGTGAAAAAGTACCTGGCGAACATGAACATACATGTCAAGAAGTGGAAGTCGCGTCCACTAGTTTCGAATAAGATGGTCAACTCGATTTTCTCGGCGAATCGCGACGCACATTGATTCCATTCCATAGAAAAGGCGGAAAAAAGTCTAAAAATGAATTTTACTACACAGAAAAAAAAGTGTTCCCGAAAATGAAAACGGACCGTGAACTAGTTCACGTTTTCAGGATTTTTCCCTTTAAACGTTAATTAGTTCACGATAACGTGATTCAGTTCACGGTGTATTTTTGCTTGTTCTAGAATTCATGACTGCAGTTCACGGATCTGGGCACGGATTTTTTTCCGTGTAGACTAAGTTATATGTTTCCAAGTGATTTTGGGCCAGTGATTTCAAATATGCTATCTAAATTATCATATTGGGTCACACTACCGAGGTAGGGCCACTTTATGGTCCCCTGGTATATCCGTAACATCCAATAAAATGGTAAATTCGTTAGTCTCGTCCTAAAGCAATACGATGTTTTTCAAAACCATTTGTCCATAAAATGTAAAAAGTTAAGTGATGTGGAGAACATTTAATGGCTCTGGGTGGCCATTGCATGGTCTTCCGGAAGTTCCGGAACATCCGTAACATAAGAGAATTCAGCAATTCCGTACCAAAAAGATGAAGTGGATCTTAGAATTTCGCAAATGTGGTGGCTTTGTTCCTTTTAAGAAAATTTATGACTTGAAATTTATGAAAACGAAATATGGAGTGGTAGTTTGACCCCCGCTTCTGCTGGAAATGTTTTGTTTCAGCATAACAAAAAGCTTGTCGCTGGGTCATGTACAATTTACGCTATAAGAGGATGGAGTTTGAAGTTTTGAAACAACTTACATTTTACTTCAATATTGCATGACACAATTTGTTACTCTTACCGTGTAGTACATTGTATTGATGCTTCTGTTATGCTGCTTTCTTTATTGACCCTTTATTTGGAAAAACATGTTTGTTAAGTTCTCTTTTCACTCCACGATGACCATACGTTTTTATCATCCGCTAAATGTTGATGGAGCATTAAACTAGCTAAAAAGCTTATAATAAACCGGGTAACTTATTTGAGTTTTATTACTCTAGAACGAAAGTGATGCACAACTCTTCTCATATACCGGATGTTCCGACTAGCCCGGAGTGACCACACGAAATCACAAATGGCTTACTACAGTGAATTCATCCTCACATAACATGTAAATTTAGTTGAAAATAAAAACCTAAATTTACGCATATCGTGATATCTGACCCTTCTTACACTTCCCTGGGAGTAATAGGAATATGAACCCAGACGCAGACATTGTGGTCCTGGAAACTTGATATCATCATCATTGTTCGTATTTTTGACTTCTCATGTTATTTGATGTGTCCGAATCTGGTCACTTTCCCGGGAGCAGCCGGAACATCAACCCGGATGTAGCCAATATGGTTATGGACTTTTGATGTCATCACCATTGAACTTATTTATGAATTCTCATGTAATTTGAGGTGTCGCATAATGGGTTTCGGTCTACGTAAAAAATTGGCCACTTCCCCGAGGGTATCTCCGGTACCAGTTACCCGATTTCAATAAATTCAAAAATGACAAATACGGCTACAGTACCTTTCATTTGGCGGTTTTTTCATTCGAATCGGTTCTATAGTTACTTGGGAAACTGAGTCAGAAATTTCGTAACAAACTCACACTGCACACATACACACATTCACACACACAGCAATGTGTTTAGTTTATCGAGCTGAGTTCATTGTATGTAACGCTCGGTCTTCCAGGCCTTGGAACAAAATTCCGTTTTCTAGGATATATGTATACACTTCATTGTAAGAAGGGTAAAACCGTGGTAATCTAGAACGAGATTTATGAATTTACAAATTTTACGGGCTTCCCCGACATTCCAGGACTCTGGCCTTCCAGAACCATATTTGCGCAAATTTGCGCAAGATGAAACTCAGATTTTCAGAAATATTATATATTTCTTCAAAATAAGCCTATTGTGGAGTTTGTACGCCTGTGTGCTCATATTTGAAAACTTGGTTGAACTTTTTTTCCCATTCTCCATACATTTTATATGGGAGTAAAACATCACGACCATGTAGGACCTATACTTTGAAAAATTATAGAGAACGCAATTTTCATCCAAGCTTCATGAAATTTGGAAAAAGATATTTCAAATAGTTTACAAAATTAAAAAAATATATATATATATTGTAAAATGAGGATGTTGATTTTTCGACTTTTTTCCTCCTTGGAATCACTGTGCGACGTGGCGGTGGTGATGGACGACGAGACCTATCTCACCCTGGATGGCAACAACTGGCATGGCATTTCGTATTTTACTTCCCCATGAAGAAGGTGAGCTCCGAGGTGAAGTTCATTTCACACACCAAGTTCACCTAGAAGGTGCTGCTGTAGCTGACAATCAGCGAGAAGGGGTTATTTTACTTTCTTTCTGTATTTACTTTTTCTATAGACTCAGAAATACAATATATGTAAACAATCATGATTATTGCTTAGACGTACAGTGTGTCTCTTAATAGGTGTCATCTTTCAGGCTTGGTATATTTCAGCTGGGTAATTTTAACAGTGGAATTGATTATACCCGTTTTGAGTGAATTCTTTTGACAGCTTTTTACTAAAGATAAATAAGCGATTCCGTTTGTTTATATCTATCAGCTACCGTGGTGAAAGTTTTAAAATTACATTTGCAAAAGCTTTCACCGTGTCAGATATTTAATAGCCTTAAGCAGTTTGGAGTGAGTAAGCGAAACTGGAAATGCAAGTATTCAACACAAATGAGGTGCCAGATAAACTGCCAGAAAAAGATCAAATCTGTGAGGGAGCGAATAAGACGTAATCCGGCCGTACCTAGCCGTAACTTGAGCAAACAATTTCAAATGTCCCCTGCCTTAATGAACAGGCTCCTCAAACATCTGGAATGCAAGCCGTACACAAGAAACAACAGGTTCACGGGTTGACGAAGCGTAAAAAGCAGGCCAGGGTCCAAAGAAGCAGAAATCTTTCGGTTCGGAACGGTGACTACGAGATTTTATTTTCAGATGAAAAGTTCTTCCTCCTTCAGGGCAGTCATAATCAACTAAATCATCGTGTGTATGGCAAAAGTCTTGCCAATATTCCAAGAGATAAACTAGCTGTAGAACGCTATCAGAATGTATCGAAAATAATGTTATGGGGCGCAGTTTCACGAAAAGGAAAACTTCCTCTTCTTTTCATTGAATCGAACGTAAAAATCAACACTGAATGGTCCTCAAAACCTGCTCGATGTAATAGGTTTTGAGGACCATCTGCTTCCTCATGGTTGAACGCTGTACTGCATATTGTTTCCAACAGGACTCAGCTTCAGCTCACAAGGCAATGAAGACACATGCGTAGTGCACGAAAAATTTGCCCCATTTCGTCACAAGCAAAGAATAGCCAGCATCTTCACTGAATCTGAACCTACTTGACTACTTTGTTTGGGGTTGTATGCTTCAACATATAGGCCCTACGAAAGGGCTTACATTAGATCGATTCAAAAAAAATTTGGTTGATATTTGGGACTAAATTCTTCAGACAATCGTGAGTGCCGGCTGCGACGGGTTAACAAAGCGTTTGCGCAAAGTTATCAAGGAAAAAGGCGAGAGATTCGAATTGAATTAATACGGTTTATTTCTACAACATGTATCTTTCAAATGAAAAATAAATGCTATGATTTGGTTGATTTGTTTTGTTGTAATCATATTTTGTTTTAGTGACACCTATTGTGAGACACCCTGTATATTGGCATTATACCTTTACAGTTCCCCCCCGGCCGTTCGTTAATAAAAAACACGATTTTGGGGGGGAATTTTGGAGGATTTTTTTCGTTGGGTGATTTCACATAAGAGGTTGAGGAAGATTTCCACTGGTTTATGAAAGCGTGTTTTTTTTATTTATTGTAGATGAGGAGGTAAAGGGCGAACACGAAATTATTGCGACTCATTCAACAGGGCATAACTTTTTTACCATTGAGAAAAAATCAACCAAATTTTGCACACTTTCTCATTGATCTGTATTGTTTACATGCTGTCAAACTCGAAGTCGTGTTTTTCGATTCAAAGAAAATGGAGGTGAACCAACGCGAGTCGAGAGAACAAATTCTTTCCAAACACCTGGAATCTCCTGACCTGTCGCACCGGCAGTTGGGAAAAATGTTGAACATTCACCATCCAACCGTCTCCAGAGTGTTGAAGTGGTTCCAGAAGCGGTTGACGTTGGACCACGGCATAGGAGCTGGAAGAAAACCGGGACCGGAGAACAAAAAGACGGAGGGAAAGGTGAAGCGGATGACTAAAGTAAATCCCAACGTCTCAAGCCGTGATTTGGCTGAAAAGATCGGCATGTCGCAGAGCTACGTCCAGAATGCAATGAAGAGAGCTGGACTACATACATATAAGGTACAGAACTTCCCAAACCGCGATGAGAGGCAACAATCGACGGCTAAAACTCGAGCACGGAAGTTTTACGAGGAGATGCGGACAAAATATCGCTGCTGCGTGATGGACGACGAAACGTATATAAAAGCCGATTTTAAGCAAATTCCGGGGTTGGAGTTTTTCACAGGCAAGAGCAAGTTCTATGTGGACGACAAATTTAAGAAGAAAAAAATGTCGAAGTTCGCCTCCAAATATCTCATTTGGCAGGCCATATGCCATCGGACTGAGGAGTGAGCCTTTCGTAACAAAGGGCACAGTAAATGGCGAGATCTACAAATCTGAGTGCCTCGAGAAGCGCCTTTTGCCGTTCTTGCAGCAGCACGACGAAGCTCCGCTATTTTGGCCAGATTTGGCATCATGCCACTATTCTAAAAGTGTCCTGGAGTGGTATGAGGCCAATTCTGTCCATTTTGTTCCAAAGGACATGAATCCGGCAAACTGTCCGGAGCTGCGCCCGGTGGAGCAGTACTGGGCAATGATGAAGCGGGAACTTCGGAAGAGAAAGAAGACAGTCAAAGACGAAAAGGACATGTTAAGAAAATGGAAAAAACTGAGAAACTGGTACCGGATGACACTGTAAAGACTTTGATGGAGGGCATCAAGCAAAAATGCGTTCAATTTTACACTCAAGGCTCCATCGATTAACTTTTCTTTTGATTTTTGAAGTAAATATATGTATAAAACTACCCTAAAATTTTGGTTTGATTCTAAACATTATAAGAAAATTGGCGTGACATTTTCGGTGTCGCAATAATTTCGTGTTCGCCCTTTACTGTCGTGCTAAAAGTTCCCAGAATTTATTCAGGAAATAAAAAATACAATAAAATCGATATTGTCTCCTTAAAGTACTTCCACGATTGAACGCACTTATGGTGGCGAGCGTTTTTTTAGGTTGGGGTGGGACGAGTTTGTTATCTGTGACGCGGCGGGGAGGGGGGGGGGGGAGTTGGTTTGTTGGAGGTGGGGGTGGGTGGGGGGTGGGGATGGGATGGTGGTGGGTGGTGGGGTGAGTGGTGGGGGTTAGATGGGGGAGGTCTCGTGCACGGCGCGTGTGACTGTGCGTTATCGTGGAGCAAGAGCCACGAGATGTTTGCGCACAATTCCGATCTTTTTGGTAAATTGCATCACGCAAACGTCTCATAACGCCCAAATACTACTCCATGTTGACGGTCTGGCTTTGTGAAAAGAATTCACAATACACGACACCCCTGCTATTAGAATAACATGATTTTGTTGATGTTTCTGTCAGTTTTCGATGTCGATAGCCTACTTCTTTTCTCGTTCGGCGACTGATAAACGGCTGTGTTCTGTAGAGTATCGTTGCCAAAACATTTTTTCAACATTTCTAATGTCGTCATACCACTGAAACCATTTTTAATGCAAAATTTAAGATGAAGTCGTTGTTGCAAATTCAATTCCATTTTGAAAAATCGATTTATAAAATCGAGTACACCCACAATTGCAGATGTAATCCATATGGCGTAACTTTTACAAATGTCATGCTAACGTATGGATAGTGAAATTTGCACACATTTTCACAGCCCTGCTTCAATCACAACCCTAACGATTCTACAGCTGATCGATGTCAAGTTTTTAACAGCTCTCTCATACTTCAGTTCCAAGTGTTCAAGTTGTCGGTAATCTATTACAAGACGAAACATGAGTAATCAGGAGGAACAACGCCGGAAACTCATTTGTAATTTTTGCAACGCTCATCCAGATTGGCCGACATGGGAATAAGTCGTCGAACCACATACAACATTTTTTCGAAAAACAACAACTCGGAAGATCGGTTCAGGAAATTGGTCAAGTTTGAGAGATTCTTCAGTGAAACGAAATTTAATACGGTTGACAGAAGGTCGGGTGGCAAAGTCGTACAGAGAACTTGGAAAAAAGTTTATTTGTCACCACCAAACTGTCAAAAAGGTTTTGGATGAAGCTGAGATCAAAAAGCGGTCAAGGAAAGTGAAACCGAAAGTGTCAGAAACTCAAGCTGCTGTTCAGAAAGTACGATTGAGAAAACTTGTCCGAAATGTTTTTCAAGCGAAAAACGATGTACTTTGCATCATGGATGACGAGACTTATTTCACGTTGGATGGAAGTGAATGGCAAGGAAAATACTTCTACGACAGTCCCAAAGCACAGGTGAAAGAAGATGTGAAGTTTGTTGAACATATGAAATTCCCAGGGAAAATATTGCTTTGGTTGGCAATCAGCCCACTTGGAATGTCAAAACTTGTTTTCTTTGAATCGGGGTTGGCCATCACCGCAAATCGTTATATTGAAAACTGCTTGCCTAAGGTGAAACAGTTTATTTCTCAAAAACATCGTGGACGAAAAGTAGTGTTCTGGCCGGATTTAGCATCGAGCCATTATGCGAAGAAATCTTTGGAAGCCATGGAAAGCATGAAGATCCCTTATGTGCTGAAGGATGAAATCTGAAGCGGAAGGTATATTCAAACAACTTTCGTCCAAAAAACTACCAAAAATCTTCAGCAAAAAATAAAAAAAGAGCTCGCAAATATGAAAACATTAAGTTTTGCGGCGTCCATGAGCAAAGTGCCTGCCAACTGCCGCATGGCTGAGCGAATTGGTGTAAATTTTTTTCTGCATTAACTTGTTTGTTGATATGAACAACTAAAATAAAGAGTGATTGCTTTTGTTTACAAATAAAAAATATATGGCCTTTTTACTTTTGTGCAGATTTCACTATCCATACGTTATCAAGCTGAAAAATTAATAAAATGTTACAACAGATGTAAGAACCTAAAAAAATAACTCGAATCGGATGACCGAGAGTGCCAAAGGGTGATGATTCCGAAAAAAAATTGATAAGGTGAACAATGAACCGACAAATCTGCACGAAGCAATCGTTTATTTAGAGGCAGAACATGAATGTAGGTTCTAAGAAAATTCTCTTATTCCTGTGAAGGCAATCTCGGGGAAAACTAATTTATCTTTTTTCGTACAAAACACAATTTAGTCAAATTTTAAACAGGCACACGAATAGTTTGGACTTATGCCCACTATAAGGACAAAATAATGTTAAAACATTTACAAAACTCATACACTATCTGTAGCTCTAAGTACAACTGCTGCGTACAAAACAATCAAGTAGCATATATTTAAAAATAAACTAACTCGTGCACTTCTCCAGCCGATTCATCAGAGTAGCTTCCGCGATTAATAACAAACAAAGTTCGTCTCTCTAAAAACGAAGTCATTAGGCTTGCAATTGTAATGAAGAAGAATGGTGTTGCCGCGATCACGTTTCAGACTCAAACAATCAGTGCTCTCGATTGGTACAACTTCATTAACTCCGACGATTATGACAAACGATACTCGATGCGATGTCCAGTGGTGTTTATTCTATAGTATACTGAACTGATCTAGCCTATTCTGATCGGTTTTATTCTGTAAAGCTATGATATGAATAGATAGAAAATTTATACAAGTTCGGGAATTGCCAATGACAATCGGTAGATGTGGCGGACTGATAAGGGAACTGCGTAAGAGGGAGTGCACAACTGACTGATGGTTCGAGCAGATGGATCTGTCCGTAAATTACGTTGTGTCCTAAGAAATGGGTTACATTTTGGCGCTTTCTGAAATTATCTGCTAAGGAGTGTATCGAATATAAGCTATCCACATACATTTGCGTTGTACGCATGTATTTGTGATGGTTTTTTATGCTCTGAACACTGCATGTTGTGCGTTTGACTGTCAGCTTTCTTTTGTTTACTTGTTTGTGCGGTTCAAATTCTGCGTTTTCAAAATGTCGCGTATTAAAAAGGAAGTGAAAATTAAGGTTCTGGACACATGGCTAAGTGAGAAGGGTATTACTATGCGAAAATTGGCGAAGCGGTTTGGAATTCATCATGCGAGTGTTGAAACCATCATTAATAAGTTTGGGGAACACTATTCTTTGGATGAGCTACCAGGAAGAGGCAGAAAACCCGGTTCTTCCAACCCGAAACTGGAGCAGAAAGTGGTATATCTAATCATGAAGAACAAATCATGATTTGGCCAAAAAAGCAGGAACGAGTGTCGGAATGATCCAGCGTATCAAGAGGCGAAACCACCTGAAGACCTACAAGAAGCAGAAAATCTCAAAACAAAGTGCAGAACAGAAGAAGCGAGCAGCAACAAGGGCCTGGAAATTGTATTCGCGTCTTTTGCAGCGTCCGGATGCATGCGTTTTGATGGACGATGAGACCTATGTAAAGGAGGACTCAAAAACCCCTCCAGGTCCACAATACTTTACTGCCGTCGTTGGGAAGGATGTGAGCGATGCGGACAGGTCAATTCAAGTGGAGAAATTCGGTCGAAAGTTACTGGTATGGCAAGCAATATGTTCCTGTGGTTTGAAGTCAACCATTTTTTACACTACCGGAACTATAAATGCGGATTCTATCGATCTGAGTGTCTCCAGAAGAGATTGTTGCCTTTATATAAGAAGCATAGTACACCTCCACTGTTTTGGCCAGATTTCGCGTCGGCTCGCTAAGCCAAAACCACTCTCAATTGGCTTGCGGAAAAGGGTATAGATTTCGTTGAGAAAAATATCAATCCACCAAATTGCCCTCAGCTTCGACCCATCGAACGTTACTGGGCAATCGTGAAGAGGGTCTTCAAGAAGACTGGTAAGGCAGCTGGGAACATGCAGGAGTTCAAAAAAATGTGGGCTCAAGCGTCCAAAAAATGCGATGCAACACTTGTCCGGAACTTGATGAAGAGCATTCGATCCAAAGTTCGAAAATTCGAGACGGAATAACTTAAATTTCATCCGGTCTTCATTATGTTCAAGTTTAACCTCGTACAATAAAGGATCAATTTTTTGTATGAATAAAATATTGGTTTTCAACATAATTTGAAAGAAAGTTTGTGGATAGCTTATTTTCGATACACTCCTTATAATGGAATACGTCTACCTATAAGTTTGGGCTCTAATAGCAGAATTATATCTATGGAGTATTAACATAAATCCAATTTTTTTTTGTTATTTTTTAAGAAAAATTCCCTTCGGGGGAGCAAAGAACAAGTTGGTAAGGGGGTGGGTTGAGGGGGGGGTGAAAAAGAGAAAAATAAAAAAATCCCACAATGTTATGCGAATACCAAATTGAGGTAAGACAATAACAAAATAGTACCTCTCAGGTATTTCCAGGTATCCCACATAACAACCCGAGCAGAACACAAAAGCATATGAATACCTAATTTTGATCTTGATAACTGGTCTTGGTATTAAAGAGCTCAGATTAAGAGGTAAAATACCTAAGCAAAATACCTAAGAATTGCAAGCAAAATGTCTCTAGAATAACTAAACTTGATATTCCGGATACCTGGGTAAGTATCTGGTTACCTTAGAGGTATTATTTTGGTATTGTCTTACCTCAATTCGGTATTCGCATGACATTGTGGGAACAATTTGATGGTATTATCCTCAGGTATTTTACCTCTTAATCTGAGCTCCTAAATACCAAGGCCAGTTATCAAGTTATTCGCTTCTGCTCGGGAAGTTTTGTTATTCGAGAGATATTTTGCTTGCAATTCTTTGGTATTTTGCTTAGGTATTTTGCCTTTTAAATACCAAGGCCTGCTATCCAGATCAAAATTAGTATTCGTAATTCGTATTTTATTTTCTCCTGCTCGGGATGCCATAAATAGGAAAGATACCTCAGCAATCGATAAAAAAATACGCATTACGTTACTAACTGTACATGATATTAATGAGAGATATGGTTTGAAGTCGTACAAAGCCCAGAGAAAACCTCGTCGGGATGATAAACGACTAGAAAAGCCCGAAAATTACAGGGTAGGCCTAAATAAGTGACGCATGAAACAAAGACTGTATCTCCCACGAATTGACAAATAATTTAGATGTTTTTTTGTTATTCTGTTTATTATATTTTATTGTTCCGGTGTGCATATTTTCATTTCGATTCTATCGCCTTTAGCTTTAATTATTGCCCTTAGTTTCTTCGGAAAGCCATTACAAGCGACACGCACCTGATTTTCGGGAATTTCATCCCATATCTTCTGTTTGGTAGCTTTGAATGTTTCAATACCCATTGGTTTGAGATCTCGAAAGTGAGCATCCATGATTCCCCAAATAGAGAAATCCTGATGATATGCATCTGCCAAAGAAGCTGGCCATAATTCCTTAGGAATGAAGTCTGGCAAATTCTTGGTGCACCATGCTTGAGTAATCTTTGCTCCATGGGACGGCGCAGAATCCTGTTGAAACACCCATTTGCGGTTACCGAACATCGTTGAAGTATGATTCTTCAAATGTTTTTCAAGGACCTCTTTTACGTAGTATGCGGCGTTGATTTTACAACCCTTATCAATGAAAAACAGTGGTAGAAACCTTCCACAGAAATACTCGCTATAGTTTGCTATACGAAATTTTACTTATCCGAAAACACAATCATGGAATCACCGTGCCGACGAAGTAATTCGCGAAAACGAATGACTCTGTTCGTCTTGTTGGCTTCCGAAAGTCCATGAATTTTTCATTTCTTGTACGGCACCAATCTATGATCCACTTTGAGAACTGTTCTGATAGTTTTCCTGGAGATGTCCATATCCTGATCCAGTTTATATGAAGAATGACAAGGTTTTCGGCGAATTCGCTCACGCACCGCCTTTACAAGGTTTGGTACACACACTGCGAGGACGACAGGGTTTTTTCTTTGGATCGATGGTTCCCCTCGTCCTTCATCTTTTCAACGTCCGGTCGATTAATGTGCGGCATATTCCTTCCTTCCGGGCCTCGGCCGGTATCTGGTTGAGACGCTTTGCCGCAAAATGCAACTGCAAAATCCGTTGTCTTTTGAAATCCATATTTTTCTTTGGCACTTCTTGTCGACGGAAGCTAGCGAACACTAGTTTGTTTATATATTAATCAGTCCCTCTTTAAAAAGCTGGCAACCAGGTGGCTCTTCCGATGGATAGAAGAATTCCACACTGAAAAAAAAATACTGCGTCACTTATTTGGGCCTCACCTGTATATGATTCGGTGGCTGTATTGTGCAGGACGATGAGTCATATGACATTTGTAAGGCCGATTTTTCACGGATTCCTATAAAAATATTCTTCACCTAAAAGGACACAGGAAACTTTGAGAGGAAGGAATAGACAATAGAAAAAATTATAAAACCTGTCCACGTTAAATTTCGGACACCGAAATAAATGCAGAAACAAAACTGATTGTTTATTTAACAATAATTGATTTATGTATCTACATAAAAAAAAACATTTGATTTAAATGTTAATCATTCTTTCTGTAAGATTCTCGAACTTTCTGTGGTACACCCGCCATCAGGTTCCATACTGTATACTCAGATACGCCCGCCGTGACTATTCTCCATCTTCTCTTGAAATCATCGGTACCATTTGCTTTCTTCATAGTTTCGAAGAGTTTCCGCTTAACTAGAGCCCAGTACTTCTCTATTGGGCGATGTTCTGGACAGTTTGGTGGATTTGGCTGCTTTTGGCACCTCTTGTACCTTATACCATTCTAGGACGGATTTCGCATAGTGACAAGAGGCCAAATCAGGCCAAAACAGAGCTGACGAGTCGTGACTTATGATAAACGGTAGCAACCGCTTTTGCAGACATTCTTTCTCGTACACATCCTTATTGATAGTGCCGGTAGAAACGAAACTTTTAGGTTTACATATGGCCTGCCAAATGAAATATTTTTTGGGGAATTGGGGGCCTTTTTTGTGGGGGGAAGTGCGGGGGGGGTTTATATAAAAAAACAGAACCGGGAGGTGTTTTAAATTTTTGTGTGTTTTTTTTTTTTCGTTCTTTTTGATAAAAAAAAATGTGTGGAAAAAATAGGTGGTGCTCTCCTCTGTGGGACTTTTTTTTGTGTAAAATTTTTATTGGTGTGGGGGGGGGGTTTTTTTTTTTTTTTTTCTTTCTTTTTTTTTTTTTTCTTTTTTTTTTTTTGTGTGTATTTTTTTTTGGGTTGGGGGGTGGGTTGGAAGTGTTTACACCCAAAACTAGGATATATTGCGATAAATGCAACATGCCATTTCAAGCGATTTTTTAAATAATATCTTGCAAAAACTGACCGACGAAAAAATGCAATTTTGCCCAATGTGATCCACAAGAGGCTGGAAATATTTCAGCCGTATATGAATATATGATTTACACATGTATGCATGTAAGCGACGGTCGGTCATGCAAGCACAAAGCGGACGAGAAAAAACTGTCCATCCATTTTATGCGAGTCGGTCGTTTCGGTCGGATGAGTTGGCTTGTGCGCGGCAGTTTTTTTTTCAGTGAAATAGTGAAGTGAGGAGAAATTAAAAAAAGGTTAAAAAGGTAAGATTGTATTTTAATTAAATTTAAGCCCAATTTTTACGTTATTTTTACGCTGTGACAGCGAATAATCGTGGCGAAAAAACGCCGTGATGAGAACATGGCGACTTACGGGAGCGCACAAACTGACGAGTTGAAAAAAATATGCATCGCGACGGTGTGTGCGTTTCCATAAGCTGCCATGTTCTCATCGCGGTGTTCGTTTTCGCCGCGATTATTCGCTGTAGCGCCGAAAAAAAACCCCGGCAGTCTGCGTAATCGTGAAAATGTATTTCGGATGGCCTTCATCACATCATAACTGTTCAATTCTAGGAAGCGCAAAAGTTTTGATTTCTTTGCTTCAGTTTGGATCGTGAGAAGGCCAGGGTTTTATTTCACTTTGATTTTTATATGGATTGATTATGTGTGAAATCATCATTTTTCTCCGATGTTCCCTTGCGATGGTCCGTAGGGTAGGACGGGGCAAGATCACAGCCCGGGGCAAGATGAGCACCTTTTCTGCTAAAAATCGTAGTAATATTTCTTTATGTTTTCAAATAATTGTATTTCATATTTATTGGTTTTACCTTCACCTGTTCTCCATGCAAAAATCAGCTCAAGTGTAACAAAATGTTGTACAAATTAAAATATGCTTCAGTAAAAGCTGAACTTGAATCGGCTTCTGTCACCGATACCACCGATAAACAGATATTTTTGGCTACAATATCCCCTAAAACTAGTACACCAACCTGCAAAACAGGTTCGACCGCTTCCATTGGTCAGAAGCAACAGCCCACAGCAATGGCCCAGGAGCTGGAACAGGAGTTGAAAGTACCGATGGTAAGTATGTTTTTCATTTCCGATGCAAATTTTATTCCAAAATTTTCCAAATCTTTTCAGAATCATCTGAATGATAAACGCTTGGAGGATTTTTTAGGTAAAAATGGAATGATGAGATTCGCATCAATTTTACATCAACACGAAATTCGTTGGGACGATCTGGTATATTTAAAGAACAATGCAACAGAGTTGCAACAACTTTTTTCCAAATTTGAGAGACAGAATTGATTTCGCAAAATCATTGAATGCATTAATGGTCGACAAGCAAACTCAGTGCGAACTCGATCCGCCTGTCAGAAGCTCGGAGGTAAACATGACATTTTACAATTTTCTATCAATTTCATTGACATTTTTTCCATGTTCTCTTAGAACCTTATCGAGATATGTAATCGGTCTGATTCGGGAAAGATGTTCCTCGAGATGTACCAGTGTTCAGCGACAGGGAAAAAAATATATCCCTCTGAGAGCCGAACTTTCCTGAAACAGGGCGTAGTAGAGCACTACTTCAAAAAAGGAAAGGGCCACATAACGAGTCAAAATTTTCAAGAGATGCTGCAGCTAAAACGAGAGGAACTACCTGACGAAGATCCAAGTATCTGGTACATATCCGAAGGACAGAGGCAAGGTGGACTTTTGTATACACGATATAGATACATTCAACAACATGATAAACGCTTCAGGAAGGCCAAACTAATAGTCAAGCCATGTGTTAAAGATGACGTCGAAACATGGCAAACATTATCAGAAAGTGAAAAAAACTCATGTTTTGGTAAGTAAACGCAATCTATTGTTATTAATTTTGCATACAATGTGGTCTTTTATAGCGGTTTTGGACATTTTTGAGCGTCTTTGTTTGGTTTCCATTGAACAAAATATTGACAAAGCCTGGTAGTTATAATTTCGACAGCTCTCACGTAATAAAGGACCTCACGGTATTTCATTGTTATTATGTAATCTTTGAACAATAAATTTTTGCTTCAAAATTTACAGACTCAATTGGCATAACTGTTTGGTTCAATTATTTTTTTAATTATGTTTCAATTTTATGTCATTCAGGTAATATAATTTGCTTTTCTAAAATAATTAACGATAGATATAAACGCATGTGAATGCTTGGTGATATCTGAAATCAGCCTTAATTTCTTTTCTTACACCACCTTCTAATTTGAATATTCATTTACTAAATTAAAATAACTAACCACAATCACAAACTAAAATGTTTTACACATATAATCAAAACGAACACATTCAGGGACAGCTGGATGAAATAAAAAAAAAATTATTTAATGTCGCAGATACTGCGGTATTGTGCATCAGTGCTTACCTTAGTTTTGTTTATATTCATTTTTATTACAGCTGCTAAAATTAAACTCATGAATGTTGCTTATTCCAACCATAACGATGTTATTCATTTCTGGGAAGCTAGTTATCAGTTACGGCGATATGAAGCTGTGACAGGAAACCTTAAGTTCAATGAATGGGAAATAGTTGAAAAACACGACGTACTAGCCGAGCTTGTGAGTTAGAGGAAACAAAACGGTTACACCTATACTGCAAATGCTTATTTCTTCAACGTCGAATTTCAGATCACGTCGGACTTTGTAAAAATTCATGCATCGGAAAATAACAGAATTCACTAGTGTATTCCGCAGTTCATAAAAAGTTACCGTTCAACATACGAGGACTATAAAGAGCTGATCAATGAAGACAAAATACTGCTTGAATCGATGCAAATCTCATTTGCAAGTGGTCATATGACAGGTGAGTGGTATAACTAGTCAAAGTATTTTAAGTTTTTTTCTTCATGTTATGTTTCGTATTCAGATTATTGAACCACACACAAATAGACGTAACCAATTAACAACAATTTAAATTACTTATTACAATAGTGTTTTATAATTATTTCAATAGCGTTACGTGTGGTTGTCTGTGACTCAATTATTCACACCTACAAACCGACATGAAATTTTTATTCAATTTTCTAACACTCGCTTTAAATGTGCTGCGATCCAGCTGTCAAAATAAAACAAATCTAGATAAATTTAGTTTGTCCATAACAAATCAAATAATCAGGCTCGAAGTTTCAAAGGCGTGTTTGCGGTTTTGCTTAACGTTTTCCGTAATGTCCGGTAGGTACTTTGATCAAATGATTCATTATAATATCTGTTCTAATTCAAGTCGGGTTATTGGTGATATTCGTATACGCTTAAAGTGCCGGCGTTTGAACGCTGAACGCTGGAACTTGATTCAAAACTCACTATGTAGAACCTTAAATCTAATGAGGTTTTAAAATCAAGTTGGTTGGTGTCCGAATGTAGTATCTAGGAGCACAATTCTAGGGTTTACGGACCGTAGGTGAATTAATTTTGATTTTTTCTTTTATTTTCACAGAACACGTTCTATTTCTTTCGTTTTACTCGCTCCCACTGATTCTCCGCCAAATATTTATGAAAGGCAATAGTAAAAAACGAATCAGGGTGAGCTTATGTGAAACACGTACATCGTTCATAACACTCTTAGAGGTTGTTATTTCAAATCCACGAGTTCGATTTCATATTTACCCCGAATTTCATTAAAATATTTCAGACTGAAGCTATAATTTTGGAAACAATACAAGCGCGACGAACGGCAGCTGTTGAGCGAAAATCAACAATTCAACCATTCATCATTGCTGTTGGCGACCTTAAAAATATATCTTCCTACTTCGTTTCCATGGATCACATTTTGCACAAAACTAGAAGTATTTCAGCTGCCGTTGATTTATTGTTTAAGCTTCATTCAGTTTTCCACTTACAATATGCACAAGAGTGTCAAAATGTGTTTAAGTTTTTACAAGAGTACTTCTATGATTTGAGTTACCCCGGAAATAAAAAGGAGCCAACTGTAGCAGCATTTATTACTGATCTGAACTTTTTAGTGCTATCACTTGCTTGGAATTTCATGAGAATGATTTTTTTTAAATTAAATTCATGCAAAATCGGTCATAGGCATTCGAGTCACTTCTGAACATTAAAATTTGTGACAACTACCTATAAAATCCTGCTAAAAGAATTGCTTAAATATATTATATAATAGCTGTCAACTGTTTGTTATTGAATTTTGTTTAAAATCAAAAATTAATCAATGATTGACCCATTCGACTAGGCGAGGCCATAACATACCTCATTGCTACCCCAGTATTGTGTTTACATTTAGGATTTTGGTCAACATTTTTATCACCATAAAATTGGGCTGGATCAATGAGACGTATTTTATCGCGGCTTCTACAAAAGAGATATACTTGCAAAACTTTCTTGGAGGTTGCACATCTTGAATTAAAAAGTTCAACAACGAAGCAGCAAACTCTGAAAATTGACGTGGGTGTGAGAAGCCAAAGCCAGACAAATTTACGGCAATATATAGAATGCTTGTTAGTCGTGAAAACTGGACTGCATGTATAACTAAATAGGCGATAAATAATAAATAACTCAGTCAAAATATGAATAGTTTCAGTTAAAAAGTAATCAAACATATGAATAAAATATTCAATCATTGCTTCTCTCAATAAAACTTGAATAAAAATTGTTCATTCTGATTCCAGCTGAATGAATGATATTCAATAAACATGTCATTCGAAGATATGACTGTAACATAATTGCTTGAACCCAGTTTTCCTATTCTGAAATACATTGCCAAATTAAAACGATTCTGTATTCATCACTTGAGTTACACAATGATTGAGTTACAAACATAAAAATTAAAAGCAGATATTCCTTAGCTTTATTCACAGAATAGTAAACTTTATTAAAATAATATTACGTCAAGAAAAAAAACCGTAAAAATAACATTTACTTTGTACGCAATTGGAAAGCAGAAATATTGTAGGGCTCCATATGGTGAGTTGACAACTTGGGAGGGGGGGGCCCCCGCCCTCTTCCTCACAAGTTCCTACCTCACGCCTCCACGAGTCATATGATCACAAAAGACTGCCAGCTGAAACATGGAGACGCTGGTTGGCGTAGCCTGGGCAATGTTGTCAATCTGACAATAGCGAAGTGAGGGGGTGCGACTGAAGATCTTATACCTTCAAATCATATTGTATATTTTCTATTCTCATTTTATTAATGATTTCAGCACGCTTTGGAAGCATCTTGGCATTCCAAAACTATGTAAGAGCCTGGCGCAACATGCCAGGCATCAAAGGCGGAATTTGTATCTCATCATTTCAGCATACCATTTTATTTAAAATTGCACTTCTGAACTTCAACTATTATATTCATAAAAGGCTGGCATGTGCTTATACGTAATGTAGGATTATATTTTAATGTTGTGTTTGTGGTATTATGGTAAGATAAGCCATTTCTTTCAGAAATTATCCCACTGGACTCTTCGTTCACTCTATCTTTGAAATGTTGCTAGAACAGTATAAAGAAAAATATTACAAATATTACAATGTTTCATAAAATAATATCTTTTTTTGAAATTTTATCTTTTATATTTCGAATGATCTATTCTGTTTTCAGCTTTCCCAGCACTAGTAGGATATTGATACATATCTAACTTTTATTTATTTTTCAGTAACAATCCATTCAAATTGAAATTTGAATAACTAGCATTTTTGTCTATAATGGTATCTTAATTTGTTGTGTACAAAATATATTATATATTAAATAACATATAACGGGGAAAGGGAGGGGCCATCAGGGCACCCAAGTGAAACGATTTGGATAGGGAGCATGGGACTGCCTCCTCCCTATTGTTAACATTTCGTGGAACGAGGGCGGGCTCTTCGACCCCATATATTGGGTTTATTCTGTCAATCGAGGGCTCGATTCTAGTGCTGTGAGTGTGAACTTGCTTTTGGAAGGAGATTCTCTTCCCTATATTCGCCTGTTTCGCGTAATTGTCTCTGCTTACGGGCCCGCCCAAACGTTTTTGGCCCTTCATACAGGAGCTTGATGATCACAAACAATAATAGAATCCTGATCAAATCGTTTTTCAGATTATTCCACTGCTATGGAAAGTTTCCTTGCTGCAATAGATGGTAGTATTTCATCATCATCATCATCATCAATTGGAAAGCAGAAATATTGTACTATTTTTTTCAATAATTTAACATGCTTTTAAAAAAAAAATTTACAGAATACGGAGATATTCCGTATATGCCAGGATGTTGGAGAGTACCTCATACTTGCTCAAGAACTTGTGGGTGCGCTTTTCGTACGGTGCGTGGCCGAGAACCTCACGGACCAGATCGTGCACGAATGTGTTGTATTTGGATATCCTTGGTACAAAACGGGTTAATCGCGATCATCACGGTATTGCAGCTACTTCCGCTTGGTGGCCTTATGGCTTTTTTTGTAAATAAAAACGTGGACAGGCTTTGCACAGTGAAATTTACTTCGAAGAATGTATTAAAAATCATATGTTATCTTTTCTGAGACAACATTCCCCAGCAATCATTTTTATTTTTTAACAGATTTGGCATCTTTCCACTACTCAACTAAGAAATAGTACGAGGAAAACAAGATCGGTCCTGTCAAGATCAGTCTTGTCCAGATCGGTCGAAACATTAATCGTCTATATTTTCCAGAGCTTCGACCAATGGAGTGATGTTGGGTCATTGTGAAAGCAGATTGTCGGAAGACGGGACAAGAATCGAAAGGATCAATTGAAGAGTTCAAAAAGAAGTGGCCAAAGACTTCCAATGCCGGGAGAGAAAAGGTTCTCTAAATATGAATGGCAGGAGACGCATTTCGTGCCAAATCGTATTCGGAGTCAGCAGTACCCGATCAGATTTCATTTATACTCTCTGGACATGTAAACGTCATCACAAAGAGCCACTTTGTTTAACTAGTTTTTCTTAAATGGATCTAGGCTGGCTGTTGAAAAGGGATAAGATTTGTTTTTTTTTCGAATGGATAAATTATGCTCGAAAAAAAATGCAACACAATTTTTTTCCTAAATTCTGATAGTTTTAAAACTCATAAAAAATATATAAACACATATTAGCAATGTTTTTGCAAAGTTGCTTTCTTCAACCTCCTCTCCTAGGCTAAATACCCGCACCTTGGACTTAACGCTACCCATCAAATCCTGTGCAACACTTGCGCCATCTTTCTTACACACTTTCATCCACTCATTGAAGACCTACCCTGTTTTCCGGAGCTTGCCCTTCAAAAACGCTCAGAATTTTTCTGTTGAGCGAACTTCTGGTGAGTTTGATGGATTTGCCTCTTTCGGCATAAAAAAACACCTTTGGCTTCGTGCCACTCCATCAGCAGTTTCGCGTAACGGCACGATGCCAGACCGTTATGTACGACTTGCTGAATTTGCCGCACCTACAGATCGCCTGCCATACGAAGTACTTCTTGGCAAATTTGTCGACCTTATTTTTCCGGGACTTCTCTGGAACATCCAGGCGGGACTTGCCAACGAAAAATTCCAGGCCGGGGATCTGCTTGGCGTCCACTTTAATGTACGTCTATTTGCCCATTACTATGCATTTCGGCTGCATCGACCAATCGCGCAACAGCTTCCTGGCGCAGGATTCGACCACCTGTCTATCAAAAAAGAAATATCAGTGGGGTTGTGTATAACACCCGAATGGTTAACGTAGATTACGTTAAACCATTTGATTAGTGTCTTAAGTTTCGTAGCGGAACATTGCAACGTAGGTACTGTCTCCGAGGATCGGTACATGAGCGTTATGGAGGGTTTTTCGTTTGTTCGATTTTACCGCGCTTCCGAAATTTGCGCATACGGTTGGCATCAAATTGATAAGGCATCGTACGTATTCTCCCTTTTATGTTTTCAAAACCTATATCTTCCTAGAAGTAAAACTCTTATCCAAAACAAATCGTTAACACAACAGAATAACTATTCATAGGTAATAGTACCAATTGGAATGTACAGAGCATGTTACTTCAGAATGTCATGTTCGAGGATCAAAACGTTGTCTGTGATAGGGAATTTCTTGTTACATGCCGGAATGCAACATTCTTAAAAAATTTCGAACACCGATTGATGAATGAAGGGTGTTTCGATCAAACTTTGGTCGACTTAAACTTGGCGCTTTTCTATTCATCATGCATTAAAAAATTGCAACCGCCTCATTCTGAAGATGTGTGCGTATAGCTTCACGCCTCTATTTCGATTTTGAGCTTAGCACTTCAGTTATCAAACTGTCGTCGAAGGAAGAGAAGCAACGCATCAAAATTTTGCACGTGCATGGCGACAATCCAAACCATCTCATGCCAAGCTGGCGAAATTGTTGAATGTGGCTAAATCAACTGTTACCAACGTATTAAAAGTGTTCGGTGAACGTTTGTCGACAGCCAGGAAAGCTGGATCGCGGGGACATCGAAAACCGGAGGCCACAGCGACGACAACAAGAGTTGCCCGCTGTTTCGAGTGGAACCCCAACCTCTCCGTCCGAGATGTCGCAAAGAAGCTGGGAGTGGCGCCTTCAACCGTGGATAGAGCTAAAAAACGAGCTGGACTGTCGACTTACAAAAAAGTGGTGACTGAAAATCACGACGATAAACAAAACACGTCGGCCAAAGCACGATCACGAAAGTTGTACACGACGGTGCTGACGAAGTTTGATTGCGTGGTACAGGACGATGAAACTTACGTCAAGGCAGACTTTAAATAGCTTCCTGGACAGGAATTTTATGCGGCAACCGGGCGGGGAAAAGTGGCAAATATTTTCAAGCACATTAAACTGCCAAAGTTCGCGAAGGAATAGTTGGTGTGGCAGGCCATCTGTACCTGTGGCTTGAAGAGCAACGTCTACATTGCGACCGGAACTGACATCCAGGAAATTTATCTGAGCGAGTGCCTACAAAAACGTCTACTGCCTTTCCTGAAGCGACACAATTGTTCCGTTCTATTTTGGCCGGATTTGGCATCTTGCCATTACGGAAAAAAGGCCACGGAGTGGTATGCTGCCAACAACGTTCAAGTGGTGCCCAAGGACAAGAACCCTCCCAACACGCCCGAGCTCCGCCCAATCGAACAATATTGGGCCATCGTCAAGCGGAACCTTAAGAAGACTCAAAAAGCTGCTGTGAGCAAGAAACAGTTCAAGGCAAACTGGCGTTCTGCGGTGAATAAAGCGGACAAGGAGACTGTACAAAATCTTATGGCAGGTGATAAACGAAAGATTCGCATTCGGTAAGGAAGCTTAGCTGAATATTACTCCTGTATTCTGTGTTAACTGAACTTGAAAAAGAAATGGAATTTGATTTAATAATAAAAACTTTGATCGACTCACACACATTACTGTTTGACCAAATTTTGAACGGAACACCCTTTAAAAAAATGGGGGTATGAACGCGAATCTTGTACTTAATTTTTTTAAAATTGGGGAAAAAAAAAGGAAGTAAGGGAAGAAAAAAGGAAACGGTAGAATTATTAACGGTCGGTGTTCAAATTTTTCGTGGCGGCAGCCATTTTTAAATTATGCAGAATGATGAAGGTATGCAACGAAGAGAAAATTAAAATTTTCTTAGCCACCACTGTCTGCCAAGTGGTAATATGTTAGATACATTCGAATTAAACAAACGCTCTCAAAATTGGGTTGCTCGTCCTGGAAAGCAGGGATTTGTAACAGTCCCTATTAGAATTGAAACCTTCTAGATCTTTCCACGAAGCAGGTTATTTCTTCTTTTGCGCTTCTATATCTGAAGCGCAACATGAAGTGTAACATGTTGCGCTTCAGATATAGATTGCTACCGAGCATATCACACAGTGATAAACTACTCATGACGTAAGACGTAGTCTACGTCAAAAACTAAGTATGCAAAGTTGCTATTTGTGATAATGTAAAAGTCCAAAAAAATTCTCAAAAGTCCGTGAGTTTCAATGTAAAGGGGAAATTTGAGAACGGATATGTTTAGGAATGTACTTGAGGAAAATAGAAGCATTGAAATAAATGTGTTGGGTTTAATTTTGGGCTTATAATATTCATATACAAGTCATATAGAACTGCAATCCTTCTCGCTTAAGCTTAAATCTGTAATGTGCATAGTTTCCGTTGACGAAAAACTTTTAGCGATTATAATTGCAGCCCAGGCACACTCGTTCATCCAGTGGCGAAACTATGGCAGCAAGGACGAAACAATTTTGATTAGCAAATCTGCCACCGCATACAAATGACAAAACTCCATTCCGGTGCCGGACAATTCGGATTGGTAGTCCACTCCTTCCCAAAAACACGACCCAATAAAAACTCAGTGGAAAAAAAAACGAACCGAATGCTGCAACTAATCGACAGTGTAGCGGAAACAATGGTTATTGCATCATAAAACTGTTCCGTCAAAAGCGTCCTCAGTGGGGTCGTATTTCTGACACATACAACCTCCGGTCGTCCTTCTACAATGAACGTTTGCGCGTGTTTGATTGGAGTACAACGGCGAGTGGGACGGATTGGGAGTGCAAGTAGGACAATGTATCGTAAAAAGAGCTCCACTGCACAAGAAATAAACCAACGAACTAAATCATCGCCTTTTTTCCGAACCATTCGAATCCAAAGGTTAAGGTGTGGAGTTGTCCGGAGCAGCACCAGCTGCGGTTCCCTCCATCCCCGAATCGTGAGCGTTTGCTAGGTGCATTCGAAATATCTCACTCATTACTCGTTTCTTTCGCTCCATTGCACTTTCCCTTTGCACTGGGGAGCGTCCCGTCATTGGTGGAGCTAGGATTGGGTCAGAGTGCGAACTACGTTTCAAAGTACGCCGATGTCCACGGGTTCCAACCATTCCGCGGTAGTTGTGATTGGCAGCTATAGAAATGCATTTTGGGACTGCGACGGCGACGTAGCGAAAGATCAGTGTTTTGGTGACCTCGTGGGGCTTCACTCGCCGGACACGCAAACAGAGTTGAATTCGTCCATTCAGAACCATTGCCCAGGAGCTTAGCGAAAAGTTAGACTCCATCCCTGTTTGGAGCGTCGTCATCGTCGATTCGAGTGTAGAATTTGCTCTCTATAGAGAGCAGCTAAATAAAAACCATAATTGTTGCTCTGGGGCAAATCGATTATTGGCCGATATGAGGATGAAATTTCGAACCCCTCGACAAAACTAAACTTTGTTCGGTTAGTAGAACGTGACGTGACTCGTGCGGAGCGGGAAGGCGAAAAACTTGTATGCGATGCAAGTCACGACGCTTGAACAAGTTGCGTTTCGCCTCAGCTTTACCCTTTCCGTGTGAGAACCCGAGAGGATCCGGTCATGGCTGGTTACCGATGATGATATTGTATTCCACTGGTGGCATCATCGGAGGTTGAACGTGGCATTGGAGTTCTCTTGAAATTCCGGATGCTGGAACTGGAACGGTGTATTTGTCGCGCGTGATGTTTTATTGCGATGCCTCCTGAAATTACGCCCCACTTTTGGGGGCCAATGCTGTTGGAGGTTGGAGGAGGTCAATCACGTTCTAGAGATAATTAACTTCAAGAGGGCAGCCGGTTCGAAACTCCGCCGTGAATTGGGCCCTTTTTGGGAGCGATGATGACAATGAAGACCATCAAATTGAATTATTGCCAATCGATGAAAGAGGTTTCCATTTCTTTTTTTGCAACCAGCCATTCCACACGGGACCGAACATATCCACACAATTATCGACGATTAAGCTTTTTCTCGCTATCATTTTCAGGATAATACCTGAAATTGAATTCAGTGCAATCGAGAGTTTGTGGGACATCTGCTTGGAAGGAGTGTTTTAAGGAGGAAAATCTCCCTCCAAGTATAAGCATAATTTATCAACAGTTCCATCCAATGTACTCCCATCATCAACAGATCGTTAACTGTCATTTGGACGCCTTTAGGCGTAATGACAATCGAAGCCTATCTTTGAATCATTATTCATCTTATCGATTGGTGCTGGTGCTGGTGGTTATGCTGATGGTCCCGAAATGGTCGTTAGCTACTCCGTGGTAGTTCAGTTCCTTTCGACGAGCGCACTTTTTCCTGCCACTTTCACTTCAGTCACAGCCATAAAGCGAACGGGGAGTGTTAATGGAGGCCAGAACCGTAAGGGGCGTCATCGTTGTCATCGTTTCGCGTGCTCATCGAGAAATATGGCTACGTTTATGTTCCATAATATTTTTTTACGACGAGGACGGCCACGACTCCGACAATATGAGCCCCAGTAATGATCAAAGTTGGCGGTGGAAAATGTTGGTCGGATGGGAAAAGGGTTTCAATTTAGCGGTTTTTCTTACAAGTCAATGAAGGTTTGCGGCTTGATGTACTATTTGGTGGGGAAACAGCAGTTGATTCGAGTGAATTGATATTTTTATGATGGAATGCGTACAGATGTTAATTTATATTTTCTCATCAGATATTTGATAAATGGCTCAACGTAAGCCATTTGAACGGATGGTAAGTGTATGGGCAATGCGTGCCAACAGGTTTTAAATACCCAAGCAAAGGTTTACACCGTGTCCAATATATTCTCATACACTTTTTCCTTGCATTGGTGTCGTGCAACTACACAACAGGCTTCACGTATGTGTTGGTGTAGTTTTGCACTTTGTTTATACAAACGCTTTAAGGTTATGTCCGATTGTTTTCATTCGGTGTTTATCTTTTACCAGCGATGAAGGAGTTCTGCCGTCAAATTTTGGAATTAAACTCTAGTTCAACATACGGTATTATTGTTTGTCATTTTATTTCTGTTTTGAGTGGCTAATTTGAAGAAATCGATTGAAAAGTGAAATGAAAATCTGTGGATTCGAAGAACAGTTCCAAGCGCGAGCAAAGCTGATGAAAAATTTATGAGACATGCAAGAAGATATTTACGTATCTCAGACCATGAAGATTCTGTGTTGTGTGGCCATCTTATGTGTGTCCTTGAACCGGTTATTCCGGAACAGGTTCTCATGGGGCCCTAGAGTGGCCATGAACATGTTTAAAAGGAAACCCTGGCAATATGGGTATCAAAATTCATGAAATTTCTACAGTAGGCTATTTCTCAAGGTTTAGTGGCCATCTGATGATTTGTCTTAGAACCGGTCCTTCCAGAACAGGTGGCCATGAACATGTTTAGAAGGAAACATTCAGCATTTTAAAATTTACAGACGCCGACGATAAAACAAGATTTCCATAAATAATTCTTAAATTAGACTTCTGGAGAAATTTCATGAATTTTGATACCCATATTTCCAGGGTTTCCTTCTGAAAATGCTCATGGCGACTCAAAGCCCCCCGAGAACCTGTTCCGGAATGACCGGTCTGGTGAAAATTAATCACATAGCCACAAAACGTTGAGAAATATCCTGATACTAGTATACTAGTTACTACGATAGTTACTAGTTATTTACGTTGACGAATTACTCGTAGTTGCTGGCGATTTGCGGACGATCGTGCTGATTTAGGAACGGCTGAAGCAAGAATTTGATACAACGGACTTGAACGAACTACATCACTTTCTGGGCATCAAGAGGTACAACGTGACAAGGAAGGTATGTATCTGTCCCAAGAAATGCTAAACCGAAAAGTTCTACTACGTTTCGGAAAGGATGGATGTAAACCTGTCAACACACCCGCTGAATCATTGTAAATTTTTTGAAATATTGCACGTAGGAATGAAAAATTTCATTGCGGTATAGCTGAGAGTCTATGATGAAAAAGACTATGATTAATGTTTACATTTCATGTTTTGTATTCAAGATGGCGAAGAAAGAAAAACAAGTGCGCGAGCGGATTTTGTACGGGCGTACGGCAAATCCTGACTGGTCAATACGGGACCTTGCAAAAACATTGGATTTGCCTAAATGTGCTCAAATCATTCTCGGAACGTTTGACGGTGGAGAGGAAACCGAGAAGTGACAAAAACATTGGACGCGCTGATCCTGTCATGGACCGAAAGGTGAAAAGGATATTCACGAAAAACTCAAATCTCTCCATTCGAACGGTGGCTCTTCAAATAGGGATGTCGCCTGGTTTTGTCCGAAAATCAAAACAACTTTTGGGACTTAAGTCGTATAAAGTTAAAACAGATCCAAATCGCATCGACAAACAGAACTTGACAGCAAAATCACGGGCTCGACGTTTGTACTGCGAATATTTGACGAAGTTTTCATGCGTTGTTATGGACGATGAAACTTATGTCCTGGAGGATTTCAAGCAGCTCCCAGGGCTGGCTTTTTATTCTGCTATGGCCAGAAATGCTACAGCTGAGCATTTCAGAACGAAGAGGCCATCGAAATTTCCCTAAAAATACCTTGTGTGACAAGCAATTTGCGCGTGTGGCAAAGAGAGTAAATCTTTCGTCACTACAGGCACAATCAACAAGGAGATCTATCAGAAAGAGTGTCTGCAGAAGCGATTGCTACCCCCCATCAAAAGTCACAAAGAAAAACCTTTGTTCCGGCCCGATTTGGCATCATGCCACTATGCTAAAACTTTGATAGAGTGGTACCAAGCAAATCAAGTGAACATTGTACCAAAAACCTCAAACCCGCCAAATTGCCCAGAGCTACGACCAATCGAGAGATATTGGGTTCTGATGAAGCGGAAGCTTTCTGGAAAGAAGCAAGAAATCAAAGACATCAAACACTTCCAGCAAATTTGGACAAAGACGGCTTCTACGATTTCTGAAGAGTCTGTACAAACCCTAATGGACGGAGTTAAGCGCAAAGTTCGAAAATTTTATGCAAATACTGTTTTGTCTTCACGAATTTTTAAAACACATCCCATGAATCTGACATAAACAACTACAACGGAAATATAATGCGAAATTCATGTTTTATTCATGTTTGGAGGTGTCCGGATTATTGCGGATATAGACCTTACGTTGTGGGCTATCTGGCAAGATTCCAAGATGCTGCAGGAAATGAACACTGGAAGCATTTGATGCGAATCCTGCGCTATCTTCAAGCAACTAAGAATCTCAAGCTGACCTTCAAGAGGAACCCGCATGAACAACCAGTTACAGTATTCGTTGATGCTGACTAAGGAGTGTATCGAAAATATGTTATCCACAAACTTTCTTTCAAATTAAAAATCGATATTTTATTCATACAAAAAATTGATCCTTTATTGTACGAGGTTAAACTTGAACATAACGAAGACCGGATGAAATTTAATTTATTCCTTCACGAATTTTCGAACTTTGGATCGAATGCTCTTCATCAAGTTCCGGACAAGTGTTGCATTGCATTTTTTGGACGCTTGAGCCCAAATTTTTTTGAACTCCTGCATGTTCCCAGCTGCCTTACCAGTCTTCTTGAAGACCCTCTTCACGATTGCCCAGTAACGTTCGATGGGTCGAAGCTGAGGGCAATTTGGTGGATTGATATTTTTCTCAACGAAATCTATACCCTTTTCCGCAAGCCAATTGAGAGTGGTTTTGGCATAGTGAGCCGACGCTGAATCCGGCCAAAACAGTGGAGGTGTACTATGCTTCTTATATAAAGGCAACAATCTCTTCTGGAGACACTCCGATCGATAGATTTCCGCATTTATAGTTCCGATAGTGTAAAAAATGGTTGACTTCAAACCACAGGAACATATTGCTTGCCATACCAGTACCTTTCGACCGAATTTCTCCACTTGAATCGACCTGTCCGCATCGCTCACATCCTCGCCAACGACGGCAGTAAAGTATTGTGGACCTGGAAGGGTTTTTGAGTCCTCCTTTACATAGGTCTCATCGTCCATCAAAACGCATGCATCCGGACGCTGCAAAAGACGCGAATACAATTTCCGGGCCCTTGTTGCTGCTCGCTTCTTCTGTTCTGCACTTTGTTTCGAGATTTTCTGCTTCTTGTAGGTCTTCTGGTGGTTTCGCCTCTTGATACGCTGGATCATTCCGACACTCGTTCCTGCTTTTTTGGCCAAATCACGTATTGACATTGATTTGTTCTTCATGATTAGAGATACCACTTTCTGCTCCAGTTTCGGGTTGGAAGAACCGGGTTTTCTGCCTCTTCCTGGTAGCTCATCCAAAGAATAGTGTTCCCCAAACTTATTAATGATGGTTTCAACACTCGCATGATGAATTCCAAACCGCTTCGCCAATTTTCGCATAGTAATACCCTTCTCACTTAGCCATGTGTCCAGAACCTTAATTTTCACTTCCTTTTTAATACGCGACATTTTGAAAACGCAGAATTTGAACCGCACAAACAAGTAAACAAAAGAAAGCTGACAGTCAAATGCACAGCATGCAGTGTTCAGAGCATAAACAACCATCACAAATACATGCGTACAACGCAAATGTATGTGGATAGCTTATATTCAATACACTCCTTATGCAAGCGACGAGGTAGATCGTTAATGCGTTTCAGGATACCAGGATAAGATGTTTGGCTGTACTGTCGTGTGGTCATCCAAGAAGCAGCGTACGGTAGCAATCATCCACGGAAGCTGAGTACATCGCGATGAGCTCTTCTGTTAGCGAGACGATCTGGCTTACTGGACTACTAACGGATTTGCGTGAACCAAACCTGTACCCTGTACCAATCTTCGAGGATAATCAAGGCGCTATAGCTATGGCAGAGAAGGAGGAGACTAAGTGTGTCAAGCATATTGATGTCAAGTTTCACTTCATCCGAGAAGCTGTTGCGAACGGAAAAGTTAAGCTTGTCTAAGTACCCACCCAGAAGCAAGAAACGGACATTCTAACCAAATCTCTTCCGGCCCCGGCTTTAACGATGTTACGAACAATGATTGGATTGAAGTCCATCAACTGAGAGGGGGTGAAGAGTTGGATCGAAGGAGCAATTGATTCGGTTGCTACCGTAGATACCTAAGAGTTGTTTACTTGCTATAAACAACTGTAGAACTCTTACATTATTAAACGAGACTTCATCATGAACACACGTCTTTCTCTAGAAATGCCGATGGAAGTGATCTTCGAAAAACGTCTGGAGCTGGTCAAGGAGGTTAAAGGCGGTTTTATTCCAAAACATATGCTGTACTTGATCAGTATTATATTGCAATATAATGGGTAAAGTTATCAATAAAATCTGGATAATCGATTTGAAATAAATAGAGTTTTATTTTATATGAGAATGGACACGGTGTTTACCAAAATGATAACAAGTTCTAATATCTGATTATCACCGTTTGATCACTAAATATGTTATCATTCAGGTTGAATATCCAAGTTACATTGCTAACACCATCCTGCTTTATTAAATTTTATTAATGTTTTATGAAAGCCACTTGAAATCAATTTGGTTTTATTGTGGCACCAAGAGGTGCCAATAGGTTTCATATTTTAGTCAGGTTTATAAGAACCTAAACAGCTTGTTCAAAACGATCTTAAAACCTTGTTTCTCAAATTCCTTTTACCCCTATCAAAGGTTTTATTTCAACTTTATGAACTCGTAAAATGCTGTATTGAAATGCCGTTTGAGGACTCATCGATGTTATCTTATTATGGTCAGTTGAAAAAGCATTTTAAAACCATTTTGCCAACAGTAAATTCATTAAACGACAAATTGGCATTGAAGGAAGTCACCATAAGACCAAATAGTTTTATAATAGTCATTGCGAAGAAAAGTTGGCTTTATTGCAAAACTGTGATTTTTTTACAATCATGACTATGACTGAAATATAAGAAATAATTGATATGTGGAAAAATAAATGCATCAAATTTTCAATGGTATGCAAATAAACTGTAGATCGGAGACTTATTTTGGCATTCTTTTAGATAATCTCATCCAATTCCAAGCACTTTTCAGGAAATTCATGATTAATATATCGAATGTATTTTTTTAATTTGATTTATGTTGCTGTAAATTCACATAATTTCCTAGGCGCATTAATTTTCGGCTCTTATCACGCCAATATTCACCATAAAAATAAATGCGCATATAATTTTGAGCATAATACGCTGAAGAAAACACAATTTGTTTTGGATATTTTGCAATCAACCAAAATTTCTCGCAACACTTGACCTTTTTTCACTGCTTAATTAATCAGAAGAGCAGAGAATCGAACAGAACATAACAACAAAAACCAACCTCGATTTCACAGAGAAGTTTGACAGATGTGGCCGCATTCTGGTTTTAATGGCAGCCAAAAGGATTTATGAAGGTTCTTAAGTGGTCATAATACCTTTCACAAAAACATCTTCAAAATCTTTATGTTCTTATAAAGGTTTTATTAACCTGTTTTCACAACCGTCTATAGAGTGGGCCATTTTGTATAGATTTCGGCTTTAGAGAAGCATAGAGGAGGCGTTGGTAGACAAAACAGTTTTTAATGTAGTTTTATCAACAAAGCCGGGCGGCGGCTATACGGCTGGAATAAAACTAAAATTGTTCCTTGGGTAAACAGGCAAAATAACAAATAGGTTGGTCGTAGGCTGATGGGGAAGAAAAGGCTGCTCGCTTTGAAGCATGCAGACTATCTGAACGTCTGTTCTCTACGTCAGGGGCGGTACAAAACAGCGTCAGATATCCATGATAGGGGGGCGGCTGACCATCGTCTTTGTGCACAATGCTCAGTGATCAGTGCTCAAAACACAGTGCTCAGTGCTCAGTTGCCAGCACTCAGTGCTCTTTGCTCAGTGCTCTTTGCTCAGTGCTCAGTGCTCAGTGCTCAGTGTTCAGTGCTCAGTGCTCAGTGTTCATTGAGCACTGAGCACTGAGCACTGAGCAAAGAGCACTGAGCACTGAGCACTGAGCAATGAGCACTGAGCACTGAGCACTGAACACTTAGCACTGGGCACTGAGCACTGGGGACTGAGCACTGAGCACTGAGCACTGAGCAAGATCAATTTGGTATTCGTATAACATTGTGGGAATAGTTGTATAGGATTATCCTCAGGTATTTTACCTCTTAATCTGGGCCCCTAAATACCAAGGCAAGTTATCAAGTTATTCGTTCCTGCTCGGGTGGAAATCCAATGGCCCAACTAATGCCAACGCAATCGATATTTTCAAGAACACCTTGGCACCAAATCAAACCATAAGTTCCTCTTCAGGATCAACCAAAAATTTCAAAGGGGGCGAAAATAAAATTTTCTTAGGTATTGGACCATGTTATTGCAACAAATGGCCTTCCGTATTCTACTTTAATCACACGGTTTTAGTAACGAATGAAAAAGCTTTAAAAAAAAAAACACAGAAATTGCGATTTGACCATCCTTGTTGTCTTCACCTCAAAATGCATCCCTCCTCGAGCTCAGTCAGCAACGTCAACCATCATAATTCTTATTTACCGTTTCCCTGTCTGCAATCTGACATCATGAATTTGTCCGCTGTCACACGACTGATAGTTGCTGCAAAGCTGAGAAGTAGGAAGTTGATTTTATGATTCAGTCACTAAACAACAAACGACAACGTCGACGACGGCGTCGTCCAAGAACAAGAGAAAAGAAAAACACCAAGATGAACACATAGACACAAAGAACCATATCGCGTCAACTACGGAAGTAGCGGAGGAGTGAGCAAACTTTGTTCGTCTTGGGACCGATGATGGTGACGTTAGTCCCCCTCCGGACGATCCAACCCGTTCCGAATCCATGCAAAGCAAACCAGCCACCGACCGTGGGGAAGGAAATTGAACCTGATATAGTTCATAGTGGAGCAACGCCAGAATCAACAATTTCCATCGTAAATCATACACGTCGACATGTTTTATAAATCCGTGAGAATGTATCATATTTTTCCGGAACATCATTCGACGCTCGGCTTCCTCCGTCACCGTTGGAGCCACTTTTCGGAAGGCTGCCGCATGAAAATATTTCATCTGTAAAACTTTCGAGATGTCCGGATACGCCTCGAGTGGCTGGGTGGGGGTAACCTCGGGGCAGGGATGAACTAAGATAGTGAAAATTGGCGCGCAAATGGAGCAAGCTGTGCTGCATAACAAATTGCTCGAAATAAAATTTATTTCCAGTCTGTTCGTATCTGTTGACTTGACGTGATCATAAATATCTGGGAGGTTGATGTATTTTCCGTTGGCTTCGTGGCAGCCGCAGGAACAGACAGATCATGAATTTGCGGGGATTCGAATATCGAGAAATTTTGTCGTTAGTGGGCGGATTTTTTTTTTCTTGCACGAAGAATGATGGGGGTGGGGGGGGGGATGTGCTCTTACTGAAATCAGTTTGTCAAATAATAGCTTTATGGGGCAACACGAATTTTCTAACGGCTTCTTCGTTAATGAGTGGTGGTGGGAAAGAATCTTCGGATCGTCCTCTGTGCATATCTTTTTTCACTTCCGAAGTCAATTTTCAAGAGGGAAAACTTTCCCAATCATCAAACTATGCTGCACGTGTGGAAACTTTGTCTTCAAATATTCCTTTTCATTAAAATCTCATAATCGAATCGCCAACTTCTGCCGAAGCTTGAAGAGCCATCTATTGAGTATTTGTGCAGTGCCTGGGAGCAGACTCGTGAAAAGAATATCCGTACTGAATCGGCTTCAGTATGAACCGAAGTTCACTCGTATGACACCATAGGAGATAAAACAAGAAAAGGAGAATGTAAATTTCTGAACAAAGTCACGTACTCGCCGAGAACGCTCTAAGGAGGGGGAATTTTATGGCTAATTATTACTATATTATATAGCTGTAAAAGTTTAAATTCATCTTACTACCGCTCGTTGCCGCTGAAAAATGAACTGCGATTGCACACATTTCAAAGTACTACAGGGTTTGCTCGTTTGAATGTTATATTCATCTTATAGAACAGAGACATTTGTTCTAATTGAACGTAATCGGATTTTTAGAAAAAAAAATTTTGAAAATAGAACTGCTAAATTTTAATTGATAATCGAACTGGTACATATTTAGCGGTAGAAATTTAACTATTAACAGCGTAATGTCACTGGCTGTAATATTTGTGGAGTGGTGTTACCACTAATGTTCTGGAAAACAAAACAATCTTTTCCACCTTGTAATTTATTCCAATCCATTGAAATGCCAACGTGGACAACCTATGTTAATGAGTTTAAAAGGTTTTTGAATGTCCAATCAAATTGCCACAGTTGATGGTTTAATTTTGCATTTTCAGCCTGCAAAAAATGAATGCATAATCGCCTATTTTTACCAACAGCAACCAGAGTTAATTAAAGGAATTATATTGGGTCACGTTGCATACTGGAAGCTCCAATTATGAGCTTAACCGGCGGTTTGCATTCAATAATAGTGTGAAAAAAAAAACCTCTTTTGTGGGCTTTGTATGGATAGTTAACATCAAAATCGAATTATTTTTTAAAATACTCATTAAACAAAATGTGTAAGAGTAAATTCCGCTGGAACCACAACACTTGTTGTACGAGGTTCTCAGACATCGCTCCTCTAGGACTCGTTCAGTAGCTCTTTAATTAACATAGTTCTTAATTGTCATTAAATCACAATTAATAGTCAAATTGGTAGACCCTAGAGAAGATAAGGACAAAAACAGTTATTAAAGTAGAGGAATTTTAGCATATTTTGGCTTGATTAAGAGAACAACAATGCACACTGGGCCAGAATGAAAAATTAGCAGGAATAAATTACTTTTCCTATGAATATGCAACTTTAGAACAGAACTGTCTTGCGCAAAGTTGCAGCTTATAATTAGGGCTATAGTGCCTGTGTACTATGTAGAACATGTTTATCGCAGAGGCTGATTATCCCAATATGTTTTTTTTTTTTTGTTACGTTTTTCTGACAACTTCGGGTTTGTCCTTCAGAGAAGTTCTTCACAAAACTTTGGGTAAGTCCTTCAGAGAACTTCATACAAGTTCTTCAGTTAACTTTATGGAAGTTCTTCAGTGAACTTCATGAAAGTTCTACAGAGAACTTCAGGTAAGTTCTGCAGAGAACTTCAAGCAAGATCTTGCAGAACTTCCCTAAGTTCTCAGCAGAATTTTCATGGAATTTACTAAAGAACTTCCATAAAGTTAACTGAAGAACTTCCATGAAGTTTTCTGAAGAACTTTCATGAAGTTTTCTGAAGGACTTTCCCGAAGTTTTATAACCCGCAGTTGTCAGTGGAACGTACCAAAAAAAAAAAAACAATATTGGGATAATCAGCCTCTTATGTGCACTAACGTTTGCATTAAACCAAACATACTGATGAATGTATAGAGCGTTTCCAGATGAAATCAGCCGGAAAAAGTCAAAATCTTGCACGACCCTCTCCGATTTGGATGAAACTTTGCACATGTCTTCGGAATTGGTGATGATGGATTTTCCGCGGGTTAAGGGAATTTTTTTGACTCAAGACATTTTTTTCAAAAGGGCGTATGTGTTTTGTCATGCGTATTTTTCAAAAAATCATAACTCGAAAACCGTTGGTTGTAAAAAAAATTGCGTCTGAGAAGAAGTTGTAGTTAATTAATTTGACTTTATGAAAAAATATGTACACTGTAAAAAAAAAAATTTTTCTTCAAAAAAATCAAAAATTAAACGAAAAAATCAATTAGCAAATCTGTCCAACGTACGATTTTTATAATTTTTTTTCCAAAAAGACTTTAAGTCATAAAAAAATGAATAAAAGTTGTTCTTTGATGGAGCTACTAAAGATAAAAAAGTTCTTAGAAGTAAGAAAAATTTCAAGTTTTTTCCAATTTGTTGTTTTTGCATAAATAACCAAATTTTAATAATATAATACGATTCTTCTAAAGGGTGTATTCGATAAAAATGGCACACACATATATACTCATCAAAATTAAACTGATTATCGGATTTTCTTGAAATTTTCAGGGAATGAAGAACTACTATTAAGTATTGATTAACAACATTTGTTTTATTCAATTTCGTCTCCCATCCCGAATGCCCGCACCTTCCTTTTCACTCCATCCATCAAATTTTGTACAACCGATTTTCCCAGTGTTTTTGTTGTTTTTACCCAAATTTTCTTCAATTCTAGCTCTGTTTTTATAGTTTTGGGATGTTTGCGAAGTTCCGTTTTCATAATTGCCCAGAATTTTTCAATTGGACGAAGTTCCGGTGAATTTGGTGGGTTCATATCCTTTGGCACAAAATTGACTCCGTTGGCTCGGTACCACTCCAATACGTTTCGAGCGTAGTGGCAGGATGCTAGATCAGGCCAAAACAGAGTTGATCCTTTGTGCTTCTTAATGAATGGCAAGAGACGCTTCTTAAGGCACTCTTCCGTGTAAATCGCACCGTTTATTGTTCCGGAAGTGATGAAGGGAGCACTTATTTCACCACATCCGCAAATCGCCTGCCAGATTAGAAACTTCTTTGCAAATTTCGATAGTTTCTTCTTTCGAACATCCTCCGGAACATCGAACTTCGACTTGGCAACGAAATATTCTTGCCCAGGAAGTTGACGGAAGTCAGCCTTGGCGTATGTTTCGTCATCCATCACGATGCAACCGGATTTGGTGAGCAGCTTCGTATAAAGTTTCCGGGCGTGGGTTTTCGCAGTGATGTTTTGTTTTTCATTCCGGTTTGGGGCTTTTTGCACTTTGTTGACATGTAACCCAGCACGCTTCATGGTTTTCTGCACAAAACCGACTGACACCTTAGACTTTTTAGCGACATCTCGAATTGACATGTTTGGACGGTTCTTGAATTGTTGTACGACTTTCCTGGCCATTTTACTGTCCATTGGACCACTTTTACGACCACTCCCTTCCTTCCTTTGGACACTCAGATGCTCCTTGCAGGTTCTTATTACACGAGACACAGTTGTATTTGCAATTCCAAGCCTTTTAGCAATCCACCGGTGGGACGCCCCTGGATTTTGATTGTGAGTGCACAAAATTTTCTCACGGACAATTTCTTGTTTCGACGACATGACTGGAACTACTGAATGTATAACTATGAAACTTGGCAGATGTAAATAATACACTATGGATAAGATCTACTCAAATTTCTAGGTTTTTTACTCATACGATTCAAAATTTACAGAAGATTTTCTGTGTGCCATTTTTATCGAATACACCCTTTAGTGATTTTGAACAAAAATGCTCTTGGTGAACAACATTCTATATGTACCCGTTTTCGAGATAATTTGAAAGTAATGTCGAAAAAATGGCTTTTTCCATGAAAATATCCCTTTTTCAAAGGTTAGTCGTGATTGTCCATCTTCAAAAGTATTTTTTTCAAATTGTACATAAAATTTTCAACAACTATCCTTTTGACTCCAAGAAGATTGAACATCTTCTTAATCAAAGAAATTAACGAATCTTAATTACCAAATAAAAATTTTGAGTTTTTTTTTGTTCATACATGATTTTTTTATTTTTTCTATTATTTAAAAAAAAATTATATTTACATTTTTACAAACACTATTTCCTAACATTCCTATAAATATTATGAAAACTCAGTATTTCGTCAGTTGAAAATATTTTCGCAACGATTTTGTTATCTGCAACTGGAATGAAGGAGTGATATTTCTGTGTACCAGGAATCATTTTTGTTTGCTGATAACTACCACCCCATTCTGCAGCTCCCTCTTCATATTCTTCTTGTGAAACATAGCAAAATGATATTTTTGTGAAATTTTCTCGATTTCTCTTAATAGCCCAATCATACAAAGTTTCCGCACTTGTTATTGGATGTTCATGTTGTTTGGCCAAGCTTGCTCTTGTTGCCATTCGTTTTAATGTGCCGCCAATTACATCACATGGTCCCTTGCCACTCAGAATCAATGTTGTATTTCTCTCTAAACTTGCAGAGGCTTGCAAATTTTTTTCTATTTTTGTATTGGGAAGCAGCCCTATCAGACATAAAAATGGCTTTTTTTATATTCATTAGTTGATTTAAATACGTTAGTAATTTAGAAATAAATACTTGTACCGCAATTGTATCATGTCTTAGAACTTTTGATATTGCAACAAAACTTAGATTTTTGAGCATTCCTGACTCCATATAATAAATAACAAACGGATGAATTGTAGCCTGATCATTGTTCCGATGATGACTTTGAACAGCAAGTACAAATGAATAATTCTCTGCAAAATCGCAAATAATAACTACTTCTCCTTCTTTTAATGAAGACTTTGTATCTTTTAAAAATTTAGATTGCTCTGTTTTTATATAATCATGAGTTAATAGTTTTTCTAATTTCTCGCTAAAATATTCAACAAATTCATCGACAGGTTTGAATAGCGTTTCTAAATTACATCTATCAGTTGTAATCCATTGTTCGAACGATACCTCAGACAAGTTATGTTTCTCAAGTTCTTTTAAAAATTTTATCTCAAATTCTGACAGCATGGGAAAATTTTCGCATTCACGGAGGTAACAATATTTTGATCTTGATGATGAATTACACAAAAACTTCTCAAAATGTTGATTACAATCAGTGTTGAATGAATATTTTTTTAAACTGTGAAGCATTAAATCAATATTTTCGTGAATTGCGCAAACACAAACGTTGTGAGAACCTGAAGCATTTAGCAATTTACAATGTTTTGGTCGTAATGCTGCAAAAGTACTAAATCCAATTTTATGTTCACTGACTTCTTTAAATCGAGTGAAAGTTTCTCTAAGTGATGAAAGTATTAAGCGTTTTTGAATTTGTTGACGCTTACCATTAGTGTTTACAGAGACATAATCTCTTTGTCCCGGCATGGCTCTGCTGATGTCGTCCTCGTCAAAAACTATAAGGGACAGCCCAATGGGGTTGTACGCAAAGTTGACGTAGGACTAGGCAGCAATCGAATTCCCATACACGTCAGGGCCATCCGCTAATTGATTTAAGTCAGTCCTGAAAAGGGCCAAGAAAATTCTATTGTACACTCTTTAGAAAGCATTTGGTGGCTCTTAATTATGATACGGCCCCGGTTGTAGTTCGCGATGGCCACTATCTCTAACGCGTAGAAGATAGTTATGGAACTGTTGGTTCATTGGTTGTTCAACGCGCTTTGCAATTTACTCCGGGACGCGGCGTTTAAAGCAATGCCATGTTCAGCCGGGGCGCGGTAATGGAAATTTCAAACAGCACAAGAGAATAATGTTGCCGTTTCGGTGATTGAAAACTATTTAGGATACTACTGTAAAATTGAAATAGCGCAGAAGGTGGAGCCTATGAAACATAATTCAAGTTCGACAAGGGTCATAAACAAAAAAATCTTCGGCTTCAGTAAAACAAATCATTGTCGGTTTTCAAAAAAGGTATTCATGGATTAGGTTTGAACCATAAACTCTAAGCTTGCTAGATTGGTCTTCTTACCATTCGACCATATCAACATGTGAGAAATGGAACAATTAGAATTCCCTTAAACCATATCATCATTATTGAAATCAGCGCCAATGTGATAGGGGAAATAGTTACTCTAATTAACATAAGAGAATTCAGGAGTAGGATCGTAAATAAATTAAAGTAAATTAAAAAGATTTGCTATACTTTGATGATCGGTCGATTACACTTCAGTTTTTGCTAATGCGTCATCATACTAGCAGTTGTACCCTTGCAAATAATGTGCGATCGTACAAGGCCACAGCAAGATTATTTTTTTCATCATACCGGCATAACTGAATAGGTTCCTAAATTTTTCAACGGTAAACATGAATGTGATATAAATAGATTTTCGATAGTTTTAAGCCTTAAAAATACAGAAACGGTCATTCAACGTCCAACACGACACGAACAAAACATACCTAACTAGTTGAGTTGGAATTTGACATTTCACGAATATGTTTGTTTCTCAAAATACGGAAGACTTGTGTTGCTACATTTATACAACATAATATGCACACACGCAAGACGTCAGATGTAAACAAACATGTCCTAACTCAAAACATCAAACAGATATATGACATAATATGTGAATCAAGATTCAAATAGCATGGAACGTACATCTATATTACTAAACTAGTCAAATTGCACTTTAATAGATCTACAGCATGACACATGGAAAATATAACTTTTAAATTTATGTTTTTGGTGCTACTTGGCGAGCCAGAGAATCATCGATCATCGACAGTTGCCAGATTTACATGTTGGTAGTTTTAACAGATGGGTTTTGGCATGATCAATAACTGAGGTACATCTGTACAGAACATGTTGTGCCACATGTTTTTCGATGTCTTATAATATATTTATTGAGTTGGAAGCATAATATTTGCTTATTTTCTATGTAACACAATCTACCATGAGCAAACATTTTGATAGAAATAATATTCATCCCTGAGCTGGCAACAATGCTCGTCAGCTGATATTTTCATTCCGCCCAGTTTCCTCCTATCAATTTGTTTACAATCTTTGCACAGACCGAGCGTAACTTTAACAATAATTGATTCCGGTGAGTATTAATGCCGCAGAAAAGGAAAGCACAACGGGCGGTGTTAATTCGCGAAGCAACGAAGCGGTTTGCGCAGCAACAGTTGAGCGGGAGTGATCAGGAAGAATCTTTCATCGCTGGATCGATATTTAACTGCTCCAGAAGAGGATCCAGGACACTCATCAACGGATCAAAGTGTTCTGTTTGTCGAAGATCCAGTGAGTAGTGATAGTGAACGTGAAAATGAAAATGTTAATTGGAATTGTACACCATCATCAACGAAGGAATTATTCAGTGAACCAATGTTCAAATGTTTTTCTACCGTTGCTTCTGATGAGTGGAAAAATTGTTGTGATATGAATGCGAATTTCATCTTGTCAGACCTTTCCGGTGAAACGGAATACGATCATCGACTACCGGAGATGGAATCCACCGTCGAACCGATCCAGTGTTTTAAGGATCAGTGGATTTCAGATCTCACAAATATTCCTCTGTTAGTTTCAGGTAAGTGTTATTTTACAGATACGCAACTAGAGAACGAATTAATTCATGAATGAGTTTTAATAGTGTGGTTATCACATGCTTTTTATAATTAAAAAAAATGCATTAATGGATATACAGTTTTTGATCTTTTTTTTTACGTAGACAACGTCTTACGGCAAAGGTAGGGTCAAATGAAAATCTGAAAATAGCGTCCGTCACGAATTATCGTTACAAATTAGACGCTTAACTTAAGATTTTCAAAATGTTTAAATCAATCGGTTGGAAATTTTCCCGCGTTTCAAGTCTATCATAAAATATCGTTTAACAAATGTAAACTATTGAAAATATGTATATCTGTCTATACATAATATCTGTATGTATAAAAATTGATTTCTGTCTGTCTGAACCGTATAGACTTGGAGACTACGAACCGATTGTTGTGAAAATTTGTATGTAGGGGTTTTTTACGCCGGAGAAGGTTCTAATAATAATTTTAGGTCCCTCCCCTTTCCCATACAAATAAAACACACATTTCTGCCTAACTCGAGAATTAATCAAGCAAATGGAACCAAATTTGGCATGTTAAAGTTTTTGGAAGTGAGAAATGTTTTAATGGTGGTTTGAAACCCCACCCTCTTCGGAAAAGGGGGCTCTCATACAAATTTTGAAGGAAAAAAAATGGGGGAAATTGTGGACCCCACCCTCTTCGGGAAGGGGGGGGGCTCTCATACAAATTAAACACAAATTTCAACCAAACATGCAATTGCTGAACTGATATGCATGGAAATTTGTATGCAGGGATTTCTGAGGCCGAGAAAGGTTCTTATGATGGTTCCCTATGGATAGGGGGGGGGGGGGGGTCCCATACAAATGAAACACAAATTTATGCAAAACTCGAGAACTAATCAAGCACATGAATCCAAATATGGCATATGGGATTTCTGGAGGCAGAACTTTTTTCTATGGCGGATCGAGACCCCTCCCTACTCTGGAAGGGGGTGGGCTCTCATTCAAATGAAACAGAAATTGAACCGATCGGCGTGAAAATTTGTGTGTTGAGGTTTTTGGGGCCGGGGAAGGTATTTATGATGGTTTGAGCCCCCACACAAATGAAACTCAAATTTCTGCATAACTCGATAACTAATCAAGCAAATGGTACCCAATTTGGCAGGTGGAGATTTTTGAAGGCAAGAAAAGTTTCTATGGTGATTTGAGACCCTTCCGCCTTCTAGAAGAGGGGGGCTCTCATACAAATGAAACACAAATTTCTGCATAATTCAAGAACTAATCAAGCAAATGGCACTAAATTTGGCTTGTGAAGGTTTTTGAAGGCAATCAATGTTTCTAAGGTGACTCCAGGCCCTCCTCTTTCTGAAAGGGGGGGGGGGCTCCGATACAAATGAAATACAAATTTTTGCATAACCCGACAACTAATAAAGCAAATGGAATCAAATTTTGCAGGTGGAGGTTTTTGAACGAAAGAAATGTTTCTATGGTGGTTTGAGACTCCTTCACCCTCTGAAGGGGGCGGGGTCCCATACAAATGAAACACAAAGGTTTTCTTTCCTCAAGAACTAATCCAGCAAATGAAACCAGGTGGAGGTTTTTGAACGCCAGAATTTTTTCTGTGGTGGTTTGAGACCCCTCCGCCTTCTAGAAGAGTACATCCCCAGAAGGGTTGTTTCTTCAGTGCACTATGGAAGATATTTGTTCATGCAAGTAACGGAACAACAAAATTATTTAAATGCTTTTCGATCCATTTTTTCAGACCTTTTCCTTCTTCCTCGACTTGTCAAGCTTATTGCTTTTACAATTAGTTTATTGCCTACTCACAACTTGATGTTCTAGATGCACTTTCGCAGTTGTTAATTGAGAGCTTTTGATACCAACACAATTCATGAATTTGTATATTGAGTGGTAAACACAATAATACTTTTTCCCAGGGAAGTCGAGAAAATTTCCAACCCGAAAGATTGCCTCAACCGGACCGAGAAGCGAACCCACCATCTCCGGCTTGGTTATACCATGTCTTTATCCAGCAGTCTAAATATCTGAGACCATTTAAACTTGTAAATAATCTTACCATAAAACAAAGTTTGGACTTAATTATAGAGCTTTGTGTTCATCCGATCATTTTTCGGACTCGTAAACGTGGTGAACTCACAGATCTCAGCTTATACAATTCTCTTTTCGACTTAATTCATATCTTACTGTATGCTCTTATGATTGTATTTTGCACGTTTTATTTCGTTAATATCCTTAGATAATGATTATCTCACAGAACATGACTTACCGATCCACCAAACTGACTCATCGCAAGTGGGACATCTAATTACTAAAGGATTCAGCTTATTGGACGTAAGTTTTTTTTTTTTATTTATGGAAGAATATAGCAATCGGGATTGAACAAACCCATTGACATAATGTTAAATTTAAACCTAATTCTATGCAATCTTTATGCAATATTCATTATCATTTTTCGATAAAATATCATGCAGGATGTCGTGAATTATTCAAACAATTTTCTGCATTCTGTTACGTACTATCGTCAACTACATAAAATACAGTGGAATGGTAATATACTAAGCAATTTTATAAAACCGAATTTTTCAGAACGCATCACATAATCAAACAGTGACTACTGACGGAGTAACTAGTTCCACGTCTGAGCGTATACTCTCTCCCGATAGACCTCTTGAAGTGGGTGTCAGAGAAGTCGACGTTACATCCGCTTACCAGCAATACGAGTCCATGGCTGTTTCAAACGGTACATGTGTCACGGAGCCTGGGTGCATCCCATTTCTCGGGAATTTTCTCGAAAACGGAGTTGATGATGAATCCAATACACAGCAAGAAGAGAATGATTATCCAACATTACAAAGTACTTCAATTAACACGCATAAATATTCCGAGCTATCAGTACCGGAGTGGAAAGATATTGAAGGTCGAAGGATAGTAGATCTGAATTATGTATGCAAATGTCTTCTGCAAGCTCAAGCACATCATTCTATTTCTTGCCAAGGATTGTTATGCTTGTTGCAAGAAAATTATAAAACATGCTTCTCAACGATTTGGTTTAAATGTAATATTTGCAATGAATTGTTCAAAGTAACATCAGAGAAACCTACCCCTAAAGCAATGTTGAGAAAAGCAATGGTTTGGGGAACGCTGTGCTCAGGTGGAACCTATACGCACACCAGAGAGCTCTTGGCGTTTTGTGACATCCCTTTCATGGCTAAATCAACATTTGTGGCGGATGAAATGGCAATGGACAGTGTTCTGGAAACTGCAAAAGATGAGTCCCTAGCAAAAGCTGTTGCGGAAGAAAAAGAAGCGTATCTAGCTGACGTTCAGAAAAAAGGAATAGCCGTTAATATAACTGAGCCGGTAAAAACAAGTGTCTCATTCGATGGAAGTTGGGCAGCACGCAGCTATGGCAGCAGATATACGTCAGCATCCGGGTGTGCGGCGATTGTAGCCGAAAAAACTCGAAAAATTTTGTATATTGGATGCCGCAATAAACGTTGCTCTATTTGTAATCGACAACAGAGCGACAAACCATATGATAACAATGGAGAAAAAAAAGATCATATATGTTACAAAAACTATTCTGGGGCATCTGGAGGTATGGAGCCTGAGATAATTATTTATGGATTTTAAAAGTTGCTTGATTCAAACATCTGGATGACAACTATTACAACAGATGGAGATTCAACAACAGTTGCAAAAGTCAAGAATGCAATCAAATATGGACCATCTATTGAGCATCAGCTATGCTGCATTCACATCCTTGAAAACTGTGGCAGGAAGCTTCGAGAGGTACTACACCCAAACCCCAGCAGCAAAAAGTTCGAAATTCCATGAAGTGTTCTGCATCTCATGGACACCATGAGTTCGGTTAACGAAAGCTTATGATTTTTATGTAATAATATCTGAGAAATCGACATCCATTTCCCAAATTTGTAGCTTCGTACATTTGCTACGTTTAACTCCCCTAAATAAATAAAATAACAACTGATTTTAACATCCATCTTCTCACATATTTTGAGAATTTTTGACCAATATATCATTTCTTTTTTCATAATTAATTGATTTGGCTTCGATGCAGCCGGAATGTGTTAACATTTTGATAATTTTCATACAACTATTAAGTCATTCACATGCCCACCCCAAAAAAAAACCAATTGAAGTCGGGAACAATAAGCTAGAGTAACAGCTTCGAGCGGTAAATAAAACTACCTCGATTCGATTTACAAGTCGATTTTTACATAAAAAAAAGTTTTCGCTAATCAAACCCGTGGGATCCATATTTTACAGCATGTTTTGTTGGTTTTCAACCATATATCACACTGTTTTTTGTTCAAATTCAATATTTAAATTTCAGATAAAATTCCCAAAAGAAGTTAGCAGTTTGATGTCAACAAATATTGGGCGTGTCACGTTGGGAATCCGCAGTGCAATAAAGCATTGCGCTGAGGATACAAACGGCTCGGATGTTTCTGGATTGTACGAGGACATTAGAAATGCACCTCGTCATGTTTTCGGTGACCACAATGCTTGTCGCTTATATTTTTGTTCCAAAAAAAGGCGCTGCTGAAGAGTGTTATGTGGACCATTTAAAGAGCCTTGGAGTGTGGTACAAAATCCAGAACATTGTCGACGCTGTAGCTGCAAAAGCCGATTCTCTTAAGTATAATAAAACCAGCAATTTGTAAGCAACAATATATTCAATCTGGAACGCAAAATTTATAAACATAACTTTTTAGGGCTGAGAACATATTTACAGGATTATGTAAGTACAATGTAGGAAAACGACTGAATTTGATGAGCCGTGGATCGTACCAGCGTCGTGTATGGATTACTGCTCTTCAGCATAATGAAGGATACAGCTGGCATAACAAATATATGCTCCCGTTTGCTGGGTGTGGCCCTGGTGCTTTGCTAAGCAAGTTTGTGGCTGATCGCAAACAAATGAAATTAGCACAAGACAAAACCAAGCTTCGACCGGACTACTGCAGAAAGGCAGCCAAATCGACGTTTGAGGAAAGAGACTACGGAGAAGTAGCACTGGCTATAAACGAAACAATTTTTGAGTTTGATAATGACATACCAGCAAAGATTCAGAGCTATTCTGTAAGAATTATTTCAAAATATTCATGCTGGTTCAAACCCGTTGATCCATACTTTAATAATTTATTCTAGCTTTCCGAAGAATCTAGGAGAAAAATTAAGACGATGCTAACAACGGCAGAGATGGAAGAGTTTGCCAAAGGGAGAATACTCTCAAGGTTCGCCGCTGATGTGATTGGTTCAACAGACAAGACGTTGAAGAAGAAATGTAACTTAATTTTACTTACGACCACAACATGGAACCACATCCGACAGAATAAACATATTGTCGGAACACTTATACAGCACGTACAAAATGTAACCGGATACGATTTTAAGTTAACGAATATTTTCATTGACCAATGTCATAATTTCCTTTGTTGTATACCCGATGGTATGTATAATAGACTACTGTAATCCATGTTAAATTTCATTATTGAATTAATCTTTCAGCTGTCACGGAGGACGGTGCTGTTATTCTGATAATTAGAAAAAAAGCAGTTCAAGGTACAATTATGGAACAAATGCATCAAAACAAGCTAGGTCTGGGCTGCAGGTTCAAAGATGGCAAAGTTGTGCTTGATGCAAAAACAATCTACGAGATGCAAATACCATTACATGTTACTAGTGCATCGAAAGTGCTATTAGTTTTTGCGAATGCACATAATTTGAACGATTGCATTACGGAAGAAATTGTGCATGATCCGCAATATTTTGCTGACAAGCTAGAAAATAAGCTTCAGGTTTTCTTCGAAAATGTTTTTATCAAAGAAGTGGTTAAGCAGGATGTGCGTGTCAAAAACTAATTGACAATAATAAAAAGCTATTTTAATCAACAAATACATAACCACCTTTAATCTTTTTATAGTTCTATACATATAACATGAAAAATGAGACCCACCTTCCCTCCTTCCTAGAATTTTGACACTTATCTCGGTGTTCCTTCGTCAACTGTTAACTTATTACCATCACACGATCATTGAACGTCTCGCCGTATTTAATTCATATCATTGAATTAATTTTAATGTGAATCTTAATACTTCCCACGAAAAACAACATCTCACATGTGACAAGAAAACCCATTTATCGAAAAGCGATACGCAAGCAATTTCACCTCGTGAGCAGGAAATTTCAATACTTCCCACGAAAACACATGTCTCAAATATGGATACACGTGTAGTGGTAAGCTTGAACTAGATTTTGATTTCATCTTCTCACATATGTTCAAATAAATTTACCAATACAAGGACAATGCAATCATTGAATTCGAAAACTAATTACGAAGTCTTCAACCTTAATGACTGTCGAAAGACTGAATCAAAAATGTTCTGCTAGGCAGCTCCTAAGTTTGCACCTTTGAACTGAAGGAATGATCCATGAAAAATTGAAATTCGTTCCACAAAAAACGTATTTCTGACCCATAAAGCTCTGATGAAAATCCATAACCAAATTAAAATGATCCATAAAATACAGCAATTTGATCCATACTTTATGTAAGTTTTAGCAATAAAATGTCAAAAATGTACCGTTGTATATCTAGGCTATGATCCATTAAATTGTACCGATTACCCATAAACATATTGCAAATTATCCATAAAAGGTTCAATAACTTTCCTTAAGCTTGTAAAATTGATCCTTAGAATGTAACGTTTGTGAACTAAAATATATGCACATGATCAATAAATTATTGAAAATATTCCATAAATAAATCGCCAATGATCCATAATAGGTTTAAAAATGAACCATAAACTTCTAAATATGGTCCATAGCAAATCAATTTTGTGCATTTATAATAATATAAATGATCCATTAATTATGCCGGAATTATTCCAATTTTGGGTTAAATTTTTTTATTTAATTTAACAACGGGATAATCGATCCCTGACTGTGCTACTACTCAAATTTATTAAAATGTCCGTTCCTTTAAATATGAGGCTTAAATATTGCTGTAAAAGAAGGATCACTTTGGAGAGGAAGAAATGATCCATGAAAAATAGAAAATCGTTCTGTAAAAAACGCATTCTTGACCCATAAGACTCTGGTGAAAATCCACTTAAAAATAAAATAAAAATGATCCGTAAATTCCTCAATTTGATTCATACTTTTAACAAAATTTAGCAATAAAATATCAAAAATTAACCGGTTTATATCAAGGGAAGAATATACAAAAATTTTCGGATTTCCCATTTACACATTGCAAATGATACTTAAAAGGTTCAATATTTTTCCTTAAACTTGCAAAATTGATCCACAGAATGTAACATATGTGCGTATGATCTATTAATTATTGTAAATGTTCCACAAATAAATTGCCAGGGACCCCTCATAGTTTGTATAACATTCATAGTCTTCAAAAAATGATTCATAACAAACCAACTTTGTGAAATTAACATTATTCGATCTCCCCGCAACTGCGACACATGTTTGTCAAGAAATTTGGTAAAGAGCTCTCCTGCACATAAAGAACTTCAGGTCAAATTTATGACTTGATTAAACTGTTGTTTCAGAAAATTTGATTTAAATTATGCCGGGCAGACGCTTGCTGTCCAACTCGCTGTCGCTCGTCGGACCAAACTAACAAAAACATCCTCTGTTTGCATTATACCGGGCAAATGCTTGAATCAGCCGTTTGCCTGGAATCTAATCTACGCTATCTTAACACTTCGGATGTCGGAAACATCGACCGTTTAGTTCTTCAATCCTCAACACTGCTACGCAAAAACTCCGCAATCCTTCTTTCGCAGTAATACTATATCCGGATACCTGAAAGAACGGACATGTAACTAAATTGGAGTAGTAACGCAGTTGGAGATCAATTTTTCAATCTTTAAGGATCAAAATTTAAAAAAAGTGCCCCAACCTGGAAAAATGCAGGCATAATTTATGAATCATACCATATGGTTTAGCGAAAAAAACTGATTTACTATGTATCATTATTATAAGCTTATGGTTCATTATTCATTATTCTATGGATCATTGGCAATTTATTTATGGAAAATTTCAAATAATTTATGGAACATGCGAATATATTTTATTGCACAAAGGTAACATTCTATGGATCAATTTTACAAGTTTAAGGAAAGTTATTGAACCTTTTATGGATAATTTGCAATATGTTTATGGGTAATCCGTACACTTTTAACGACCATGCCCTAGATATTAAACGGTACATTTTTGATATTTTATTGCTAAATTTGTTATTAAGTATGGATCACATTGCTGTATTTTATGGATCATTTCAATTTTTTTGTGGATATTCAACAGAGTCTTATGGGTCAAAAATGCGTTTTTCGTGGCACGATTTTCAATTTTTTATGGATCGTTTATTACTTTTTATATGCAAAAGTACGTTTGCCCGTCACGGACGGCTTTGTCACGCCAAATCGTCGGCTTCAGCAGCCATGTTTCTCGCAGCGAGGTTGACGGGAGCATCGCGCTTAACGCCTCTCTGGGCAACGACTGCTCGCTAGTGCTGCTGCCGGCAGATCCTACTCTGCACAGCTCCACGACCACCGAAAAACCAATGCAAAATGCGAAGGTGTACCCGTTATATAACATTCATGGCTGCCTAGGAGACGTTCGTTACTTAAATATGAAATCTGTGCTAGAAATGTACTGTGTATTTAGTAAATTTACTCTGAAAAATCGACATTATAAGACATTACCTTATATTTGCGTTGATTTCAATAGTTGAATGTTATAAATCAATAAATTTATATATCGGAATCGAAGCGTAGAAAATGTTCCGATCGATTGGTGAAAACATTTTGTAAAGCGATCGTGAAATGCCTTAGTTTATTAACGTTCAAAACCTATATATTTTTCGTGACGCTCCAAATTCTCGCAATTCGAACGTGTACCCCAGTATTGAAAACACAGACGTAGTCCTACGTCAAAAAATGTATCACTTGATTCTTTATATCCGGATTCAAACGATTCCCCGATCTGTCGTTGGTGTAGCCAATACTCCATTTTCGGCTGCCAATTCTTTTGCTTGTAATGCAAGGTATTTGTTTGTTTCAAATTTGCTCGTTATCTGCTGAATCGTCCACGAATTAGCCAAAACTGTTAATATACGTATTTTATCTATTCTCGAACAATCTGGTTCTATGAATTTTTCTTTCAATTTGGAAATAATTTCGTTATATTCCACAATCCTTTGTTTTAAATGTAGCTAACTCTTCGACTTCTTCTTGTGGTGGTAAGCTGAATAGATATTTTCTAATACCTGCTACAATTTCGGCAAATTTTTGCCGACGGTATTTATCGTTTTTAAATTCTCTAATGGATATCGGAGACACATTTATTCCTGCAATTCCATTATTGAATAACTCAATGTTGTGTATCCTGGAATAATCCGGTAGGTCACTGTCCTGAGAAGATGCCGAGGTAATTGAAGCTGCCGATGGATATTTCCTCCAAATCGTTCCGCGATGTGGTTGGTGCTTCGTCATGTCCACCGTTTTCTGGTTGCTTCACTCTTTCGACAGGATGACGACGATACGAATAGAACCGACATGAATGACAAATTCTTGATGACGTGTCCAAATGGACCGTACACTACATGGATAAAAGTTTTTCAATTAACTTGTCAGTTAAATTTCTAAGTTTAGGCGAACACCGTCTCCCGATTTCACGAAAAGGTTTACAACAATGCTTTGTTTCGAGTTCCATTTCAAATCGTTTTACATTTTACGCTACTTATGAAAGACACTGTTAAACTGATGTCATGACTTTGTAATGTAATCCTTTTTATACGTACTAGGTACGCACTTTAGGTACTTTTTTGAAATATTGGTATGTGCAGGGGTATGCATGTAAATTATATTTTCTGTCAACACCAAAGGGAATGCATGAATAGGTATAAATGGGCGTAACAATTGTATTCTTACTGGTATTAACAGTTTAACTAATAACCTTTAAACAGTTTAAAAATTCTACCTGAACAAAATACGCTTGTTAGTGCTTGTTATGAATACTAATTATTTTTGTTTCGGGTTAGGTTTTCATAATATACTGTAAGTAAAAGCAGCAAATTTTGTCGTGTTACCTAGAGCAAAATATCAGGAATCAGTTTGTCTAGTATACTTAGTTATGGAAGGTATATTGTAGAAAATTTTATGCACAATTTGAAAAGAATACTTTTGCAGATGGACAATTACGACTAACATTTGAAAAAGGGATATTTTCATGGAAAAAGCCATTTTTCGATATTAATTTCAAATTATCTCTAAAACGGATACATTTAGAATGTTGCTCACGAAGAGCATTTTTGTTTAAAATTACTAGAAAATCGTATTATATTATTAAAATATGGTTATTTATGCAAAAACAACAAATTAGAAAAAACTTGAATTCTTCTCACTTCTAAGAACTTTTTTTTATCTTAAGTTGCTCCATCGTAGAAAACTTCTATTCTTCTTCTTATGTTTTAAAGTCCTTTTGGAAAAAAAAAAATTATAAATATCGTACGTTGGACAGATTTGCTAATTGATTTTTAAGTTTAATTTTTGATATTTTTTTGAAAAAAAAAAATTTTTTTTTACAGTGTACATATATTTTTTTCATAAAGTCAAATTAATTAACTACAACTTTTTCTTCGCAGTTATGATTTTTTGAAAAATACGCATGACAAAACACATACGCCCTTTTGAAAAATTTGTCTTGAGTCAAAAAATTACCCACGGAAAATCCATCATCACCAATTCCGAAGGCATGCGCAAAGTTTCATCCAAATCGGAGAGGGTCGAGTTCAGTCATTTGCTCATTTGGCGGAGAAATCCTCAGATGCAACTTTAGAATGAAAACTGTCTTGGGTAAAAGTTGCAGCTTATAATTAGGGCTTTAATTTGACACCAGTTTCCAGTTAGAGTGGTCCTCGAATATATTGAAATAAAAAGTTCTATCTTTCCCATTTCTGTACATAGCGCTATACAATGTTCTACAAAGTGTTGTTTCTTATTAAAATTGCTGCAACTTTGTTCCAAAAACTATAGTCGTAGGTCTTTTCTGTCATTAGTTATGATCATTTTTACGCTTAAAAATAGGGTGGTCCTGAAAAAAAAGTAGTTTTCGCCTAATTTTTCATTTCAAGATTAATGAAAACGGTGTCTTTAGAATTCTTTTAGAACTTGCTTAAATACACACTTTGATGAAGAAGAAACGTAATTTTCTGGATCGATTCAAAAGATATAGCGATGTTAGTCCAAATATTACATTTTTTTCAAATTACATAATTTTTTGAAGGGGGAAAACGGGGATACAAATATGATTGCTAATGAATGGTAAAGATAAGAGGTCTCTTTTGTATTCAAATACTGAGGTGCATTTAGAAGAATTTTGGGTTAAATATTACTATGAATGTATGTCCTTTATAAAATAAAATTCTTGATTTCTTCTTAAACGTTGATGGCAACGACAAATAAATCACCATATTTCTACAAAAAACTAATATTTGCAATGTGTTTATTGTTATAATAAACATACATGCGAAAAACGTACCAAAATTATAAATTGTACTACTGAACCACTTAACATCATTAAACAAAAAAAAAAGTATTTTTACGCCATGCGCTTTTAAGGGTTAGAAAAATCTTCGAGATTGAACTTTCTTGTACTGTGTTCTCAAAAACATCAGGTATGTAGCGCATCAACGTGTATGCGTTTGCGTTTGCGTGTGCTTGGAACCAACATAATGGTAATTTCAAACGGATGTCAGTTTGAATTTCAAAAACGGATGTCAGTTTGAAATTCAAAAACTTCTTAACTGCTTAGTTCCCGAAACAATTAATAAAAATTTTGGTTTGTTTTAACCACCATAAGTAGTTAAATCAAACTAACGACTGTTCCAGAATGTATAAGCACACTTTATTTTAACGGTCACTTTGAATATAATGAAATATTTCAACATGTTTCGGCTGCGTCCTTTTGTTTGCACATTTCTGAATGACATAGCATCAAAAAAGTGCTCAGTTGTTTGTGTTCTATGTAAATATGCGCGCTCTCAGCGGAACAAAGAGAAAAAATAGCGCGCAAATGGTGCGCAGTGTGAGGCGTACCCTTGATAAAATTAGCCAGGAAAGAGGAGTAAGCAAGGGTGGAGTCGTATCATCGTTCTTTTTCTCCATGTGGATTCGGTTAGGTACGTAGCATCTGTCCGATGTGCAACAGCTACAAGTGTTTAGTAGTTAGAAATAATAAAGTGTTTGGTAGAGTTTAAAGTTTTTAAAAAGCAGAATTCGTATTCGAAATTCCTTACTGCGATTCGAAAATAAATAACAGTGTACGTTGGAGATGCGCCGAAGAGTGGTCGGAAATCCAGTCATGCTAGTCGTGCTATCAATAATTAAATCATCGATGTAGAAGGAGATGTTTCGCTCATCGCCATGAGGCAGCAAGAGAGAACAGTAATGTTTGCTAGAATGAAAGATATGAAGAGAAAGTGTTGAAAGTTCCGTCAGTGCACGGTAGGTTGGAAATGGAATAGAAGTATTGAAAATTGAGCGAAAGGACATGGGTAAAGTAGTACTCGAACCAAGGACGTTATCGTTGCCAAACATCCCACTGCGGGGTATTTTTTTTTTTTTTTTTTTTTTTTTTTTTTTTGGGCAATAATAACTCGTTGGATCTCGTTAGGATTTATAGTTTCTAGCAGATTTTTAGATTTTTAGATTTTTAGATTTTTTAGATTTTTTAGATTTTTAGATTTTTTCGATTTTGTTTCGATTTTTCGATTTTTTAGATTTTTCGATTTTTTTTCGATTTTTTAGATTTTTAGATTTTTAGATTTTTAGATTTTTAGATTTTTAGATTTTTAGATTTTTAGATTTTTAGATTTTTAGATTTTTAGATTTTTAGATTTTTAGATTTTTAGATTTTTAGATTTTTAGATTTTTTAGATTTTTAGATTTTTAGATTTTTAGATTTTTTTGGTTCCAAAGATTTTTAGATTTTTAGATTTTTAGATTTTTAGATTTTTTGATTTTTAGATTTTTTGATTTTTAGATTTTTAGATTTTTAGATTTTTAGATTTTTAGATTTTTAGATTTTTAGATTTTTAGATTTTTTAGATTTTTAGATTTTTAGATTTTTAGATTTTTAGATTTTTAGATTTTTAGATTTTTAGATTTTTAGATTTTTAGATTTTTCGATTTTTAGATTTTTCGATTTTTAGATTTTTAGATTTTTCGATTTTTCGATTTTTTTTTCGGATTTTTCGATTTTTCGATTTTTCGATTTTTCGATTTTTCGATTTTTCGTTTTTAGATTTTTAGATTTTTAGATTTTTAGATTTTTTAGATTTTTTAGATTTTTAGATTTTTAGATTTTAAGATGTTTAGATTTTTAGATGTTTAGATTTTTAGATTTTTTAGATTTTTTAGATTTTTAGATTTTTAGATTTTAGATTTTAAGATTTTAGAGATTTTTAGATTTTTAGATTTTTTAGATTTTTTAGATTTTTAGATTTTTTAGATTTTTTTAGATTTTTAGATTTTTAGATTTTTAGATTTTTAGATATTTAGATATTTGAGATATTTAGATTTTTAGATTTTTTAGATTTTTAGATTTTTAGATTTTTAGATTTTTAGATTTTTAGATTTTTGAATTTTTAGATTTTTAGATTTTTTGGATTTTTAGATTTTTAGATTTTTAGATTTTTAGATTTTTTAGATTTTTAGATTTTTAGATTTTTTAGATTTTTAGATTTTTAGATTTTTAGATATTTAGATTTTTAGATTTTTTAGATTTTTAGATTTTTAGATTTTTAGATTTTTAGATTTAGATTTTTAGATTTTTAGATTTTTTAGATTTTTAGATTTTTAGATTTTTAGATTTTTAGATTTTTTAGATTTTTAGATTTTTAGATTTTTAGATTTTTTTAGATTTTTAGATTTTTAGATTTTTAGATTTTTAGATTTTTAGATTTTTAGATTTTTAGATTTTTAGATTTTTAGATTTTTAGATTTTTAGATTTTTAGATTTTTAGATTTTTAGATTTTTAGATTTTTAGATTTTTAGATTTTTAGATTTTTAGATTTTTAGATTTTTAGATTTTTAGATTTTTAGATTTTTAGATTAGATGAGTGCAGATTGGATATAAAATTTTGATATTGTTTTATCTATTAGATTTTTTTATTATTCAATTTTAAGATATTTTAAATTTCCATGAACGCCGCCGCCGATTCAAAATAGATCGGCGCACAGGTCTAGACTGTACATCAACCTCCCGGCATCGCAATAGTATCATCACAAATCACAGGTTACAATTACCTTAGGTTTAGCTTCGCAATCACCCCGTTGAAGATCCATGGAAACTGCTAACGACCCTTCAAACCAGAACCATTTTAAAACTTAAACACCGTCCCCAGAAAGCACTCGACCCACGCCGATTCTGAGAAACCATTACAGACAGCGCCAGAGCCATATCAAATATGCAGGCGAATTCCTTTCCGAATCGAGTCACAAGCAGCCTTGTACCGAATTTTCTTCTGCTCTCCGCTGTGCAGAGATAGCCCATTAGAAAATCTGGTATAATAGGACACCTGCAGCCGACATCTAGCCCCCGCCGACCGTGTTCCCGCCAGTCAGTTCGGAAGCTGAAAATGCTCTTCCCGTTGTGCACCCCGTAAGAACCAGCTCTCCCATGAGTAGATCCAATTAAAACGAATCACGTTTTTGTTATAATATTTATGGCTGATAAAGTTTTCCCCCAATGTAATATTCATGTCGTTTTCGTTTCTGCACTTCTCCCACGGCTATCAGGATTGGACCCGGGAATTTTTTTTTCCCAGCCTAGCTTTCTAATAAAGATTTCAATTTGTGTTGAAAATCTCACAACTAATGAAAATGAAGAGCACCAAGTTTCATCCTGCTGCTCATGGAATAAAGCAAAAAATCCGCCTGCAGCTTGCACTCACCTACTGTGGATAGAAGTCCCGGAAAAATGCTTGTGGGGAATAAAGCGTAAATTTAATTTAATATAAGAGTTTTCCTGCCAACTTGATGAATTCCTGGGGCACCTTTTTATGAATTTTAAAAGTTAAGCTTTCTTCGGTGGAATTAAAATGGAGTCCCGTCTGAAATTTGTCACTCACACCATTCTCGTTTTCCTACCTAGGTTGCTACAACACGCCGACTCAATCTTAATCCAGGAATCCAAAACGAATACGATATCAATCGGAGTGGACGAAGGGATAGCCTATGACGAAAAAAAAAACCACAAGAAAAGGACAACCGACTAAGGTTGCACTCAGATTTGTCGGAAACCAGAAAAGTACAAAGTCATCTTGAGGAAGCAAAATAAACCGGAAGCAAATTGCAAACAAAAACGGACCACAACACCACGATGGCTGCGAAGAAGCAAAACAGTACACAATACCACAATCGAACGGAGCAACAGTGCTGCTAGCAAGAAGACAGAAAACAAGAAGACATGCCGCACCGGACCGTCATCTTCGTCCGTCGGACGTCGATGCAGCGAACGAGTAGTTTCCAACAAAGTCGACCGACCCACCAGCAGCCGTTCCATCATCAGAGCCAGTAAGAGCGCAGCGAAGCCTTGTTCCGGAAGCAGTTCAGCTCAATCCCCAGGGCTCACGTTGCAGAATCTGCAACATTTTTGAGACCAACAGATGCTTACTTCTATCCCGTATCGTCGTTCAATCGAACAACCGAAATTGGATGGGGTAAAAAAAAAGGAACTCCAACCAGGACCGACTGGTGCCGACTGCTGGGTGCGATGCAAGAGCGGAATGACTGTGGTAAATATTGACAGTGTCGATCCGGCTGAAGCTGACTCTGATTCGTGTTCCGTTGTCTGTGAAAGCACACCGTAAAATCTCTCTTTTGTATCCATTCTTGGTCACTGATCCACAGCCATAGCAGCAGCAATGACAAAAGCAATACCATTTTGCTAAATCGAGTGGAAGCCGAAAATCTAAGACCAAAATGAAAAAAAGTAAAAAACGCCCGTGAAGGTAGATTCCATCTCCATCGGGGATTAGTGGTCGGGTGGGTAAGTGGTGGGTTTAAGATCCAAATGACAAGGGAATGTGATGGAACGAAAGATGAAAAATAGTGTAAAACAATCTTCTTTATCGGGATTCGTTCATCGCTGCAGAGAAGCAGAATGGCTGAGATGGAGTGGAGCCTTGTGACAGGATTCTACTGGGACATATTTCGGGCCGAATGGTGTATCTCGATGAACACACATCTAATGAAATGAATCCTATCGGATACACGTTGGGAATTATTATGTTTTCCGACAGAAGATCTACAGATCGGTCATTTGCTGGTGATTTGGGTCACCATGATGGTGTTGCATTCACTGGGAAGATTTATCGTTGGTAATTTTCTTTCTCTGTTGTTACTCTTAAAACGTTGTTTCGTTGATGTTGCTTTTCTCAGAATTACTTTTACTTTTGTGTTAACTAAGACTCGGTAGACCTTGTCATGCATAACATTAATTTACTAACATCAGCTATCCCATGATTAGAAAGATTGTTGTAATCAATTGTGATTGTCTGGATAGTAGATCAATTTTATCCAAAGTCAAGGTATTTGTGAATAATTTCCATAATTTTCAATAAATATGGCACACATTTATTGCACGCTTGCAGGAAATTATTCATTAACTTGGTCTTTTTGAAGTAATCAAAACATAAGAGAGTTATTTTATTCATATTTATTTCAGAGCACAGAAGAGATCGAAGCAAGCGTGGACTTGTTTTTGTTACTGTCAATTTTTTTCGCTCGTTCGGCAACATTTTCAAAACAGGAAACCTAGGCGGATCAAGCTGAGTTTGAACAGACGTCCTCATTGGAATCCGTATTGTGAAGCGTCACGGATACCCTTCGGTGGAAATTAGATGCGAAGCGAGCGCTAGCTCATCAGTTGCGTTTTCGCCGGCACCGACCAGTCTGGAAGTCGCCGGAACGCTAGAGTTCTTCTTGTAGATCGCGAATGATATCGTGGCCAGTTTGCAAGCTCAGTTGAATCGATACCTGCCGTGGAAACATTTCCGAGGAAAAATCTGTGCTTGTTTGTACGTGTGCCTTCACAACAATCATCGCAAAACAACAAGAAAAAAAATTGGGTTAAGGCTCGTCATCTAGCAAAAAAGTACTAGGAATTGCCCAAAAAACTACAAAGGGTCGTACGCAAAGGTGACGTAGGACCTCGTACATTGCTACGTAATGAATGCTACTATTTTTAAAAAGCGTGAATTTGAATAGAGCGATTGATCGATTGGAACCTGTCACGCGGTTGAGATGTTGCCTCTTTCCTAATACAGGCTCTTCGATTATTTTGTGCTGGCAAATTGACTCTTTTCTATGGCCCTAAAAAGGGCCAATGGTTATCTGCGATGGTACGTCACTGTAAACGATGCGACAGGCACGATAATCGAACTGAGATTTCCGGCAGAAACACGATGAAATTCGTCAAGAGCGCGCTGTTGTCAGTGATGACGATATGAGTGTCGCTCTTCTCGTCTTCTCTACACCCTACATGCCGACAATGCACAGTCGTTGAATATTACGTTCAATAACATACAAACCCAAACCAGTTAGTCTGATACTCTGTCGTCCGTGTTGGAATACAATTGTTCAGATGCACGAGATTGGTTGATTCTTGTTGTTACGGCGCTTCTCATTTATTAAGGTTTTAATGATAAAATTATCCAAACTCAATCATTTTTAATATTGGAATCCGACACGTAGTGAATGTTCCAATCGATTGATGCAAACATTTTGTAAATCGATCGAGAAATGACTGAATAAGTTACGTTCAAAATCTAACCACAACTCAAACTTTTCGCACACACAAACAAACTCCTCAAGATGATGTTGAATTTGCCTTTCAACTTTCCGACCGAAAAACTTCAGGACAGCAGCCAACACTGAGATGCTTGAATCGTGGACCAGCAAACTTCTCCAAAAGTTCAAACTACTAAAATATTCTGATTCCAAACCTGGTACCATAATTTCTGTGATATTTATAGTTTTAAGAAAACAGCAATTTTCCTCTCTATAACAGTTCCCTACCGTTGAGCTATAGCTGCAGGTTTTTTGATAGCATTGTCTTGCATAAATAATGCTATTAAATTTATCAACTGATAAAAACACGTAAATCATAGCTTCAAGGACTTCCAAATCTCTATTATCTATAGAGAATTTATTACAAAATTGGAAAACGTTGATAATTATTTTATAAAAAAAAAAGTTGTGGAGGTTGAGGAATAAAAAAAAACAAGGTTTTTAAAGGATTTCTTACTCCCTTACTTGCAAACATTTGCGAAAAAAAAATCCACGTACTGAAAGTGCAAACTTCCATCTGCAAGATCTATGCTAAATCGTTTGTCCCTTTTTGTCCCCGTCTGGAGAAAAACGTATCTTAGAATTAGTAGTTATGCCTAAAGTCATAAAGCAACTTTCGATCAGCAGTATCAACAATTATCATCAAAGAGAGTAAACCATGAGGTTTTTTAAGACAATGTTTATTTTTTTATATTAACTCATATCCATTTGTTCATTAACATTTATATCACAGACAAACAGACATAACGCATTGAACGTTCTGCACTGCAAATCATCGTCACTAAAACATTTGCGCCATCTGGTGAGCACACCGTGATGGGTGCTAAAGCTGAAAAGATGGCGGAAGTATGTTAACAGCAAACGCAATGGAATTGACTATGTGCGCAACCTGTGGCGATACTACCAACTAAGAAACATTTGAATGGACCGTTCTATGCGTGATCGATGAAAAACTGTGAACTCTGTTTGCCTGCGTTACTATATAAATAGCTTCAAGCATGTGTTTACATATTATATATATCTACCTACATTTAATTATTATTACAATAATTTGACGTCATCCAAACCAATTATTTCCAGGATCCTTTCTCGTACTGGCTGCGTTTGAAATAGATAAGATTAGATTAAGGAGTGTATCTAATTTAAGCTATCCACATACATTTGCGTTGTACGCATGTATTTGTGATGGTTTTTTATGCTCTGAACACTGCATGCTGTGCGTTTGACTGTCAGCTTTCTTTTGTTTACTTGGTTGTGCGGTTCAAATTCTGCGTTTTCAAAATGTCGCGTATTGAAAAGGAAGTGAAAATTAAGGTTCTGGACACATGGCTAAGTGAGAAGGGTATTACTATGCGAAAATTGGCGAAGCGGTTTGGAATTCATCATGCGAGTGTTAAAACCATCATTAATAAGTTTGGGGAACACTATTCTTTGGATGAGCTACCAGGAAGAGGCAGAAAACCCGGTTCTTCCTATCCAAAACTGGAGCAGAAAGTGGTATCTCTAATCATGAAGAACAAATCAATGTCAATACGTGATTTGGCCAAAAAAGCAGGAACGAGTGTCGGAATGATCCAGCGTATCAAGAGGCGAAACCACCTGAAGACCTACAAGAAGCAGAAAATCTCTAAACAAAGTGCAGAACAGAAGAAGCGAGCAGCAACAAGGGCCCGGAAATTGTATTCGCGTCTTTTGCAGCGTCCGGATGCATGCGTTTTGATGGACGATGAGACATATGTAAAGGAGGACTCAAAAACCCTTCCAGGTCCACAATACTTTACTGCCGCCGAGGATGTGAGAGATGCGGACAGGTCGATTCAAGTGGAGAAATTCGGTCGAAAGGTACTGGTATGGCAAGCAATATGTTCCTGTGGTTTGAAGTCAACCATTTTTTACACTACCGGAACTATAAATGCGGAAATCCATCGATCTGAGTGTCCCAGAAGAGATTGTTGCCTTTATATAAGAAGCATAGTAGACCTCCACTGTTTTGGCCGGATTTAGCGTTGGCTCACTATGCCAAAACCACTCTCAATTGGCTTGCGGAAAAGGGTATAGATTTTGTTGAGAAAAAAATCAATCCACCAAATTGCCCTCAGCTTCGACCCATCGAACGTTACTGGGCAATCGTGAAGAGGGTCTTCAAGAAGACTGGTAAGGCAGCTGGGAACATGCAGGAGTTCAAAAAAATTTGGGCTCAAGCGTCCAAAAAATGCGATGCAACACTTGTCCGGAACTTGATGAAGAGCATTCGATCCAAAGTTCGAAAATTCGTGAAGGAATAACTTAAATTTCATTCGGTCTTCGTTATGTTCAAGTTTAACCTCGTACAATAAAGGATCAATTTTTTGTACGAATAAAATATCGGTTTTCAACATAATTTGAAAGAAAGTTTGTGGATAGCTTATTTTCGATACACTCCTTAGATCAGATTTATTTCAAGGGGACATGCCCCAATCAAACAGAAGCTCAGACGTAGATATTGGCAGCAACACTAACGAACAATCTGTAAGTTTTGAGGCTGAAAGATACTGGACTACCACTATTATTTATAAGTATTGCTTCACGAGGGCTGTATGATAAGTACCAGCGATATTTTAATTTTTTTTAACCACCCAAAAATTTTTTTTTGGGGGACGCCCCAAAAAAGGCCGTTTTGGGGGGAAAAATTCTCCTTTTTTTTTTGGTTATCTTCTTCCACCACTGATAGATCTAAAATCGAATCGTCGCTGTAGAAGCGAAATATTTCATCCACTTTTCGTTTCTCATGAGTTCCATATGTAACAATTAGACTTATTCTAATATCGACATCCTTTGTTCAGCATGCCTTCAATGCATTGAATACACAACGTAGACAACCAGTGAAAGGGAAAGTTGTTTTGTGTTGGGAGCTCCCCAGAGAGAAAGCGTTCCTTTTAAAAATAATTTTATTATCGGAACATTTATCCGCCACCCCTACATTGGCAAGCCAGCAAACGTCCCAGCAAACTTTCCCGGTGTGTGACCCTTACCCCCCAACATTTGGTGCCGTGACCAGGATTTTCCTGGAAGTTTTCCCATCCCGCTACACGTGTTGCGCATAACCTCGACTTGCGAACACACAGGAAGCTTTGGATCCTGTAGTTGCTGTGAAAAAAAATACAAGGCCTCATTCCAAGAGGTACAAGGTGAGTACCTCTCCAATACGCTTACGCCTGGTTTTGTGGTGCTTCTTGGTCCTTTTCGACCATTTCAGCTTCATCAGCATCCCCTGTAAAGTCGTCATTAGAAAATGCCAGACGACAAGAAGCAGAAAGTAAAGGAGCAGAAGCGGAAAAATGTGGTCGATGCCATGAACAGAATGATCCTGTTCATTCAGAATTACAATCCCGAACAACACCAAGCAGAAATTCCCCATCGACTGGAACGTCTCGAGAAGATCTGGGATACTTTTGAGATAGTCCAAACCGATTGCGAAGAGTTGGATGACAGTGAAGAGCTTGAAGCGAAAAGTCTACAGTGCAGAGCCCAGATGGAGGAGAAATACTTCCAATCGAAGGCAGGATTGGTGTCTAGACTTCCACCAGTAGCAGTAGCCGTCGTGCCAGCAGCACCAGCAGAAGTTCCTCGTGCCCCAGCTTTGACTAATGTGAAGCTTCCAACCATCACTCTTCCCGAGTTCGACGGCGACTTCAACAACTGGCTTACTTTCCACGACACGTTCCTGTCCATGATACACTCATCCACGGAGATCTCGTTTGTTCAAAAATTCCACTACCTGAGATCGTCACTGAAGGGAGAAGCAGCTAATCTGGTCCAGTCCATTGCGATTACTGCAAACAACTATGTCGTCGCTTGGGACACGTTAGTGCAGCGGTATTCAAACAAAGCTCTTCTGCGTAAGAAGCACATCCGTGCTCTTTTGAAGTACCCAAAGATTGCGAATCAGTCCGTCGAAGCCCTCCACAAGATTGTGGATGATTTCCAACGACACACCAAGATCTTGGAGCAACTTGGTGAACCCGTCGAACACTTCAGTGCCATCCTCATGGAATTATTGGAAGACAAGCTAGATGATGCCTCTCTCGCTGCGTGGGAAGAATCGATCGCCACCGAAAATGAATCCAGCTTCACCAAAATGATCGAGTTCTTACAAAGACGAGCTCGCATTCTGGAGACGATTTCGATCAACCGTCCGCACCACAACCAGATGAAGTCAGTGAGTCAGTCTTCTATGACAAAGCGTCCCAGCAATCCTCGTGTGAGCAGCAACGCAGCCATTGAAGCCGCGCCGAAAACTTTCCCGCTGTGTCCAGCCTGTGAGAAGGAGAAACACTCTTTGATCAATTGCCCCGTCTTTAACAGCATGGATCCGAAGAATCGTCTGAAGGTTGTGACAGAGAAGAAGCTTTGTAATAACTGTTTTCGAAGCGATCATTTCGTTCGTACATGTAGAGCCAAGTACAATTGCAAGCAGTGCTCGAAACGACACCACACTATGATCCACCCAGGCCCATATGAGCTCAACTTATCTACTAATGTTGAAAATGCAGTGTACCGACCAACCGTATCTGAAAATTCAAATCCAGGTCTTTCGACTGTACTCACCGCCGTTTCCGCTGTTCCCCTCAATGAACCACACTCTTCGATAGCAGTAGCTCAATCAACTAGCGTTCTGCTGACCACGGTGATTCTAATTGTACTGGATGCATACGGCCAAGAGCACATTGCCCGTGTCTTGTTGGACACTGGATCCCAACCGAATGCGATTAGCGAACGTCTTTGTCAGCAACTTCACTTGAGTCGTAGATCTGTCAACGTGCCAATCGCCGGAGTAGATGGGACTGTTACGTCAGCCAAGCATGAAGTTTCTGCCGAGGTTCGATCGCGCGTATCCGATTTCCGGGAAGTGCTTGATTTCCTGGTATTACGGAGAGTGACTAGCGACACCCCATCCATAACAATCCACGCGTCTGAATTGAAGCTTCCCGACGATCTAATTCTAGCCGATCCCAACTTTGGTATCCCTCGTAGGGTGGACATGATAATTGGTGCTGCTCACTTCTACTCATTTTTGCAAAACGGCCGGTTCCGTTTACCGAACCTTCTGTTTGTTGAAACTGTGTTTGGATGGATTGCATCTGGAAAGGTTGAAGAGTCCAATGAGTATTCCCGACAGCCGACAGCAACTTGTCATGTGGCGACAGTTGTGCCGGTCGATGAACTACTGCAACGATTTTGGCAGATCGAAGAAGTTAGTGGCTCAAAATACTCCGTCGACGAGCATAACTGCGAAGATTTCTACCAGAAAACCGTATCCCGTGATCCCTCCGGACGATATGTCGTTCGAATGCCAAAACACCCCGCATGTGATCAGATGATTGGCGAATCTAAGGCCAACGCAATGCGGCGTCTTAATTGGTTGGATAAAAGACTACAGAAGGATAGCAACCTGAACTCACAGTATCACGCGTTCATGGAAGAGTATATCAGTCTCGGCCATATGGTGCCCGCTGCCCTTGACGAAGATGATGGATCAATCAGCTGCTATCTTCCGCACCATCCCGTGTTGAAGCAATCGAGCACGACGACCAAGGTTCGAGTTGTGTTCGACGGCTCTGCAAAAACTAGCACCGGACACTCTCTCAACGATGCGTTGCTAGTCGGACCAGTTGTTCAGGATGACATTCTGGACATTCATCTACGTTTTAGGATGGTCATGATAGCAGTAGTGGCAGATGCGGAGAAGATGTATCGGCAGGTTTTGATGCATCGTGAAGATCGATCGTTGCAGAAGATTCTATGGCCCCCCAACAGTAGCGGACCAGTTCAGGTTTATGAGCTATGCACCGTTACCTATGGACTCGCCCCGTCTTCGTTTCTCGCTACAAGAACGCTTCTGCAGTTAGCCGAGGATCATGGCAACGATTACCCGAAAGCAAGCAAAGCCCTAAGAAAGAATGTGTACGTGGACGACTTTATTAGCGGTGACAACACAATTGAAGGAGCAATCCAATTGCGCACGGAGTTGACGGAGCTTCTACAAAAGGGCGGTTTTCATTTGCGGAAGTGGTGTTCGAACTCCCTGCCGGTCTTGGCCGGTCTTCCTCCGGAACTTCTTGGCACTCAATCGTCAGTTAAATTCGGACCTGATGAAACCATCAAAACCCTTGGTATCAGTTGGGAACCTGAGGCGGACGTATTCAAATTCGATACGTCTATCATCGTCAGCAATCAAACGCCTACGAAGCGCAGTATTCTTTCGGCTATTGCTCAACTTTTCGACCCGCTCGGTATCATTTCTCCAGTCGTTGTCCGAGCAAAAATTTTCATGCAGCATCTGTGGCTGCTGGCACTGGAGTGGGATAGCGAAGTTCCTCCAGATATGTGTCGACAATGGATTCGTTTCGCTGAGCAGCTACCGCTTCTTTCCAGCTTCCGTATTGATAGATACGCTCTTGCTCCCGAGTTTCGACGCATAGAGCTGCATTGCTTCGCAGATGCGTCGAAAGCAGCATACGGAGCCTGCATCTACGTCCGCTCCGAAGCCCTAGATGGCAGTGTGAAGGTCAGCTTGTTAACAGCCAAGTCGAAGGTCGCACCATTGAAACCGCTCAGCATTCCCAGACTAGAGTTGTGTGCGACTCTGATCGCTTCCTGACTTTATGAAAGAATTTCCAAGGCTTTGGACATGAACTTCTCTGACGTAGTGTTTTGGTCGGATTCTACAGTGGTATTGCAATGGATGAAATCACATCCACGATCCTGGAAAACTTTTGTCGCAAACCGCATTTCCGAAATTCAATTCATTACTCACGGCTCGGAATGGCTCCACGTAGCTGGAAAGGATAATCCCGCAGATTTCGTTTCTCGCGGAATGTCAGCTGAAGAATTAGTAGCAAGCAACTTGTGGAAGTACGGACCTCACTGGTTGCAGGAGGATAGAACACGGTGGCCGGTTCAAGCCTCACAGGAGAACCAGTTACCCCATGAGGAAATGGAGGCGAATTCCAACGTGATTCTGACAACCCAAATACAGTCAAATTCATTGTTCAGCAGATTTTCAGCGTATCCGCTTCTTCTTGGCGCAGTCGGATTTTGCTTTCGCTTTTGCAACAATGCCCGCAGAACTAAGGAACATCGTAACGTCAGTAACATCTTGTCCGTCACTGAGCTACAAAATGCCAAGGTAGCCCTGGTGCACTTGGTACAGGCCGAAGCGTCTCCCGACGATTTGCAGCGGTTGAAGAAAAGCCAATTGGTGTCAACTAAATCCACTATACGTCTTCTAAGCCCATTCATCGACGGCGATGGTTTGATCCGTGTTGGTGGCCGGTTGCGCCTATCGGACGCACCATATGACGTTAAACATCAAATCGTTCTACCTGGATTTCATCCCTTTACTCAACTTCTTTTGAAGTACCACCATCGCAAGCTTGTACATGGTGGAATTACGCTAACTCTCGCTGTCGCCCGCGATGAATTTTGGCCAGTGAATGGACGAAAGGCTGTACGAAGTGCTATTCGAAAGTGCTATGAGTGCAGCAGATCGAACCCGCAACCCATCCAGCAACTGATTGGCTAGAACTGGTGAGTGACCTCAGCACGGCCGCATTTTTGATGGCCCTAGAACGCTTCGTATGGAGAAGGAACAAGCCGCAGCATTTGTACTCCGACAACGGCACAAACTTCATCGGTGCAAAGAATGCTTTGCACGAACTATACGCCATGCTTCAACTCGGACCAGACAACGACAAGATTTCTAAGCACCTAGCTCAAGACGGAATTCAATGGCACCTGATTCCTCCCCGAGCTCCCAACTTCGGTGGACTCTGGGAAGCCGCTGTGAAGGTAGTCAAGACCCATCTGGTGCGTCAACTTGGTTCGTCTCTATTGTCTTTCGAAGAACTCACCACGGTGCTGATCAAGATCGAAGGGTGTATGAATTCCCGACCCCTGCTACCACTTTCTAGCGATCCCAACGATTATTCTGCGCTTACCCCTGCGCACTTCCTGGTGAAGAACATGATCCGTCCACTTCCTGAAACTGATGTCCGAGATATACCGTTTAACCGTCTCAGTCAGTATCAGAAACTTCAGAAATATGCGCAAAACTTCTGGCATCGCTGGCGCAATGAATATTTGAAGGAGTTGAATCTGCTGTACCGTACCAACCCGAAACGCTATGCAATCAACATTGGAGATGTCGTAATTATCAAGGACGAATACCTTCCTCCCGCGCGCTGGCCGCTGGCTCGCGTCATCGAATTACACCCAGGACCCGATGGCGTCTCACGAGTAGCAACCCTTCGAACGCCCACTGGAGTCTTCAAGCGAGCCATAAACAAGATTTGCCCATTAGAGTGTGCGTCAGAATAATTAGACTTTGTATTGTAGCTTTTAGGGAAGAAATATTAAGTTGAATTGAATTGTTATTATGAGTTTATTTTTGAAATATGTTTCCAAAAAAGTGGCCGGAAATGATAGATCTAAAATCGAATCGTCGCTGTAGAAGCGAAATATTTCATCCACTTTTCGTTTCTCATGAGTTCCATATGTAACAATTAGACTTATTCTAATATCGACATCCTTTGTTCAGCATGCCTTCAATGCATTGAATACACAACGTAGACAACCAGTGAAAGGGAAAGTTGTTTTGTGTTGGGAGCTCCCCAGACAAAAAGCGTTCCTTTTAAACATAATTTTATTATCGGAACATTTATTTAAGCCAGCAAACGTCCCAGCAAACTTTCCCGGTGTGTGACCCTTACCCCCCAACAGTTATGTTTTGTAAACATCGCAAAAACAAAAATATAACGCAAAAGAGATTGCAATTTCAAGTTTTATATTTAAATGTCAACTTTCCTTTCACTTCCATATATATTATTAAATCACTGTTTTTTTTCAATTACTAAATATAAAAAAAACAAAATTTTTTTTTTTTTTTTTTTTTTTGTTTTTAAAATTTTTTGAAAAATTTTTTTTTTTTATTTTTTTTATTTTTATTAAAAAAACACACCTTCTCTTCACTTCTACTAAATTTATTAATTTAAAGGCTTGAGCAACTTAACTTTTGCTGTACATATCGCTTGTGAACAGAAATTTCAAATTAGATGAAATTTCAATCACTCCGTTTTGCTTTTTGTGCGATCTATCGTACTCTTTGGCCGACAAAATGCCTGTCGTGGTTTATGTGGCAGTACGATTGCGGGCATTTGTTTTTTTGATATTGTAAATTGAAATAATTCGCTCGATAGTAGCCGTCCAATATGGCATAGCCAATATAGCTGAAATGAGCTGTCGTAGACAAGGAAATGCTCAGTCCGCCACTGAAAATCTCAATTCCCGGAGCTCGTCGTTGATTGGTTGAACCGATGCATCATCAATAATGTTATCAAATCGTTTGATAAGGTGAAAAAATGTTGGATGGGCTTTTACTCTGATATTGTCAAGATCAATTAACTAAATCGTTGATGGTATCGTCGGTAAGGTCATTTTTTTTTGGGGTATCGCCGGTAAGGTCAATTTTCATTACAGCAACATATGTGGAAATTCATCATGTCCTGTCGAAATTGAAACAAGTGTTCCATGCATAAATTGTCACTTCTAGTGTATTCTTTGATCAAGGCCTGCACTTTGACACCTTCGTACAGTTTTTCCAACTCACAGAAGTTATTGGGGATCAGGTTCACGAAGCCAGGGTTTGTCAATTCCTTTAAATATCCTGGTTTCAAGAAACAATCCAATATCAAGAATATCAATTTGCAAGTTTCTGTTTTCAGCTTGTACACCATTGGCTTTTCAGATTGAAAAAAGTTGATTCAACAGGTAAGATGTGATTGATTTTCGGTAAGATGTGGTTAGTTGCGATCAAGTACAGCTGGTTTGATTGATCGCTGAGACGCTCGTAAACTTTTTTTTTATTTTTGTGGTTGTTTAAGGGACATTAACCTCTTGGTCATTCGTCCCATCTCCTTAAAACTTTCTTATTTTTTTCATCCTGCTGATGTATCGCGAATACTGAAATATACTTTAAGACTTCCAGCATCAAGAACACGCTTTACAACTTGGTCCAAAGAAAGCCATCGGGTCGCGGATGGATGTAACATTTTCAAAGGTCTTAGCTCTATTAGGTGCTGCAGTTCGTTGAACTTTGCTCTTTTTAAAAGACTTTTGCTGAAGATGGAATATTCTTACAAGGATATGATGCACACAATGCAAATGAATGGCAAATGCATTTCAGTACGAATAAATTCGGACAGTCGTTTTTAAACAGTACACTAACCGAATGCTTTCCACCGTGCATTACACTCGCTCCGTCTACACCGAACCCTATTAGCTTCTCTTGTACAAAATCAAAGTCTTCATCATACTTAGCAACAATGGCAAACCAAACCAATAGTAGCATTCGCCTTAGCAAGCTCGAGTACGTGATTAAAAGAATCTCGAATTGACAGTTCAGTGCCATTCCAATAGAACGTCCTCACTACTAAGACCACTTGACTCATCGATTATAAGACTAAATGGTTTGGACCGTATCATTGTCACCAATTCTTGGTGATGCGATTCGCCAAGGAAATTCGTCATGATGGCCGTATTTTTAGTTCGTTCTAGTGCTACGTCTAAGACAAGGGTCAAATCAGTGAAAACAGCCTTATAAAACAGTCAGGCACATACTTGTACTTCTACATCCCTCGCCGGTTTTTTTTTTTTCACCAACAAAATGGTCCAACTTCAGACTGTCAATTACTTGCTAACTGTGACGCAAGTGACTCCCTTGGTCCTCCCTTAGCTCAGTCGGTAAAGGCGCAGCTACAAAGCAACACCATGCTGGATGTGCCTGGGTTCGATTCCCGGTCTGGCGTAGGAATTGTAGGCCACACAATCATACTAATGCAAAAATGGTACTTTGCATCGAAAGCTCTCAATTAATAACTGTGGAAGTGCATTTAGTAGAACACTAAGTTGAGTGCAAGCAATAAGCTAATTGTGAAAGCAATAAGCTTGAAATGCTAAAGAAGAAAACGTATGTGACTTTTCCTATCGCCGTGTTTTTTTTAAATCTAGAAGTTCGCCAAAATGAATGTCTATATAAGTCTGTAACATTTTCCAAATGTCTGTATAATGTCTGTAATCTGTATGATGTCTGTATACATGATGAAATGTCTGAATATCTGGCATCCCTGCCTCTGAACCGTTTTGGTTTGAAGAAACTTGCTGGTGACATCCGCCACCGTTTGTTGCGTCACGTCGACCGTATTTGCGATTGTTTTCTGTGAACGACTAGGATTTCTTGTCCAAAATAAGATTTTGCAGCGCCATTTTCAAAACTTCGATTTAAAAGTAAACAATATGTACGTCGACGCCAAGGTGAAAGGATCCACTGACAGCTTAACCATATACCGAAAGAAATTCTTACGTTGACTCAGACCACTGAGGCGACTGGAAAAATACATGAGTGATGTATAAAACACACATGTTTTTCGACAACATTCTCTCAGCTTTTTTGTTCGCGAATTGATTTTAATTATGTCTAAAATTTACAGATGGAAAATTATAGACTAATCGATTAAAATTCCTTTATTATTGAACAACAAACTAGATAAGATGCCTGTCAAAATTGAGTTCCCGTCTGTCAGAAATAAGTCAGCTCGAGTAGCAGACTTAATCGATTATTTTCCATCTGTCAAGTTTAAGTAAAAATCAAAATTAATTCTCGAATTGGTAGACAGCCTTAAAAGGTTTTTAACTTCATTTCTATGACTTTTGTTCAACAAAATTTCTAGATAACTGATTTAGAAGATATTTTTGGTGTTACTTAGGATCGTATATGCAAGTGGTGGCCTGCAAAATCAAAACATGAAAATAAAATAATATTGCATATACCGAACTGTCCCAATATAAGCCCTATAAGTTTGATTCACAAATCAGAAGAGCCTAAACCTATACGTAGACAGTAACTTCGATCACTGTTTGCTTAAAAGGAAAAGTTTTTCTTTTAAATATATAACGTTTCTTGTAATTCTTTTTCTTGCTTCATTTCCACATTTAATTACAGATGATTATTTAAAAGGATTAAGTGACAATTAAGTGTAACAAGTTTAAAATAAGATGGTATGAGTGTTGTAGTGGAGCAAATAAAATCTATGTTTATGTCAAGATTCACAAAAATAAATTTCGGTCATTTCAAATTAAAAATATCAATGTTTAAATTTAAAACATATGAATTATTTAAAATAAACTGTAGGTAAATTTTTCCAATCAAATTGAAGGCATATCCATTTGAACAATACATATATACATACTTATAAAATAACACCGAACTCGGTTAAATTTTCTACCGAACCACACCGGTTACCAACAACGAATAAAATGTTTATATATACTGTTTTCGAGTGTATTTTTTGAGTCAAACCCAAATTTCTGTTACAATATGAAATATTGGACAGATAAAAATGAAAGATGTATCAAACAGTACGGTAAAGCAGGGATATTCAAGAGTTCGGTACACGAAAACCGAGAAAACTCGGTAAACGGAACCGAGCATTCGCTGATTACTCTTAAACGTTATACTTTTCTCTTCGAGTCAATTCCGCGACGGCTATGTCTACCGAAAAACTCGGTTATTTTAGCTGACTCGATAAGGCCTGAAAAATCGTCAACCATTTTATCTTGTGTGTGGCCGATTACCGAAAGACTACAACAGGAGGATGCACGTTTAGCTGAAATCTTCTGTAAGCATTCGATACTAATTTTGTAATTATATTTGCAGGCATCATGCGCTATAGTCTGTTTTTACTGGCATGAACACGTTGCAGGTTATGTCTCTGGCTTGCAAAGGCATTTCAAAATCCAGCTGCTAAAAATGACTGTAATGTCAGTGATATTTTTTTTTTTTTGACTGCACACTTCCACGCTATAACTCTCGTTACGGAAGTTTCTATTCTCTGAAACGACATATAGTGCAAAAGCATCCGGCAAGCTCTCGAAGTTCTAGCCTGGAATATAAGAAACAATAAACAATCTAACTGACAAAACTGGTTTTATTACTAGGTTTTATTCGAAGATGGATTCGAAGCTATTTGAACCAAAATTCCAGAACCAAATTCTGTAATTGCAACAACAAAACTCGGTTTGTTTGACAACGTTCAGTCATATTTGAGTGAACCGATGTTCGGTTATTGCTGATTGGATTTATTTTTGTCAACCGAGTTTTTCGGTAAATTTGACAGATTGTGAGAAAGTAAAAATTAACGAGAACTCAGTTGTTCCATTTTAAACCTAACAGACTACCGAGCGTTCAGCAGATAAAAACTCGGATGAAATTCAACCGAGTTCGGTATTATTTTCTAAGTGTGTAGCGTATCCGAATTTTACCCATCCATGTTTTGCAAGCCCCTAAGCAAACATGAGCAAACCCTTTGATATGCAACCTGTTAGGATGCCAATCAAACTATAATCCAGAAATGCGATAAATAAAATTCACATAATAAATAAAATAAATTAGAGACACAAATATAAATAAGCTAATTTTTTGTTAGCGAAATTCATAATGTTTATACCTTAATATTTTTAACGTAATATAGTTATTTTTTCAAACATTGAGGCCACAAACATGGAATAAGTATTGAAATAAAGCAAGTCTATGTTTGCTGAAAGAATAAACTTAGTTTATATTTAATTTACCAGACATATTTTTATGATTGAGTGTATTATTCAATCGATTATGATTATGGTGTCAACTAAAAGATCTTAAATAAATTTTATCTCATCAATTTTTGCATGCGGAACGGCGTATGCGCATTAAATCTTACCATAAAATTCGAGAAGATTATTGTGGAAATGTTCAATTTTCAATATCTCGGCTCGAATGCTCACAAAAGCAAACATTTTTCCTACTGAAATAAACATAATCATACAAGGTTTACTCTAGATCTAATGTGTATCAATGCTGACGTGTGGTCGATTTTTCGAAATCGATTCGACATCGCCCACTACTAGTGTCAAGAAAACTGAATTGATGGATGCAAAAGTCATCATGACCCATAGCTCACAAAGCATGGGAGGCCCATTTGGTTCCATAAAAAAAAATTATAAGCCAATTGAAAATCGCTAGTTTCCTATTGATTGTTGATAATACTAAGGCCGAAAAATTGGGAATTCACTCATCGAAATTTTATTGTAAAAAAGTACATCCGAAAGAAACGTGTTCTTTTCTCAGATGGAGTTAAAGGATAAAACAATAAACAATAATAATAATATTTAGAATCAATCCTTGCTAAGGAAAAGCACCAACGAGGTTTCTGTCGGATTTGATTATGAATAATAAATCTGCAACCCATAGTTGTTTAGGCATGCAGCCTGATTTTTCAAATCCGATTCCACGATTTTTACAGAAAATGGCCATATATCGAAGGTTCGTTGGCCTTTCTGTGATATCAGCCTCTCTATCAACTCAGGAATGATTATAGTTTCTGCCAGATATATTAAGTAGGACAAAGAAATTTACCTATTTTGTATGGAGTAATGGTAATATGAATTTGGCCTAAATTTCGCCTGTCCAAATAATTTAAGTTTTCAATGTTATTGATTTTTTATTTTGTTTTTTGAAAGATGAAATCCAAAGCTCTTTGAAAGCTGAAATATTCCAAAAACTCAAACTTTTCAAACCAGACATATTATGCATAATTTCGGTACCTCACATCACACCACCTCAAATAGCGAAGGCCGGCACGTTGCATCACCGTCCAACTCTCTTATCTAATCACACTGACGTAAACAAGAACGAAAAAAAAATCATGTGATAAACTTATCACGTCAATATTGCAATTTTTAAATATTTCATTTTTCCTTCGTCTTTTCACACCTCCGTTTTTCTTTCACCCTCTTCTCGGATAAAAAAAAAACGCATCTGCGCATTGCCCCGCTCGCAACCTCCCACGTGACAGTTTTCCGACCTCGCAACACAACACACAAACGACTGGCCGTGTTGCATCGCTCTTGCTGCGCTTGGCATTGCGACAGGCAGAAGGGAAAGCAAGAATCCGGCGAAAGAAGAGGGCTCGTCCCGTCACCCGTTCGAATGTGTGCGATGTTGCGAGCCGAGCCGAAAACACACGACGACTACCGAACGTCCGAAGAAGGGAGCGTCGGTTAGCCGGTCGATGAATTGTTGTTGTTGCTGTTCTTGTTCTTGCTGCTGCTGTTTTGTATCATCGTGCCATTTGCGTGTGTATCCAAACCGAATCCGAGTAGTGGGGGGACGCCGAGTTCCGAAAAAACGGTTGAAATAAACTGGCACCGACAGTGCAATCATTGTACAGTTGAATCTTGAGTTCAGCGGTTGATAGAAGGTTAGTGGTCCCAGCAGCCAAAGTAGAACAGAAGGAAAATAAGGCTGGCTTTTCCGGGGACTTGGTGCAAAATTTCCCCGAGCTCGTCTAGGCTTCTAGCAGATATTTTTTTTTTATCGAGGTCAGAGCTACCGATTTTTCAAGCCAATAGTGTTCTTGCGGTGTGGAAAAAAAATTGATAGAGCTTCCCCTGCTGCTCTGCTAGGAGTTTAGTGAGAGTGTGGAGGTGAAGTGTACCTAGTTCTTGTGAAAAAAACAGCCAGAATACTTCTCCGGTACCGTAAGTAGATTCTTCTGATTACCTGCTAATAAATTCGTGGAAGTTCTGTGGACACATTTTCTTTGGTGTGAAGAAAAATGAATTATTTCGAAGGACAGTGCCGTTGCATAACCCGGCTTTTTGCTTCGCAGAAGCCGGCTGGATAAGCGGGGTTAGTCATAAACCAGTTTTGGGTGGCTGTATCCGTCCGTAGTTGTGTCGTTCAATGTAGTGGGAACAGAAATAAATAATAAGAAGTTATCTGGTGTAATTCCACCCGGCATTGGAGGGAATCGAGCGAGCGCGATGAATCGAATTTTTTCGATGTGCCTTTAAAAGTGCCGTAAGTGTGCATGTGTCAGTAAGAGCGCGCGTGTGAAGTTTCGCAAAAAGTTGGCCGGCACTGGGGTGCAGTTGAAAAGTGTTAGGAGGTTTCTTAACCTTTTGGGTTCCTTCTATTCCCGCTTTGGGAACTGTGAACGTGGAAGCAACTCGAACGTTGGCAGCAGTCGACGAAGACGAAAGCCGGGGCCTACTGTTTTTGCATTAGTTTGTTCACGTGAGAACGACGGCAGCTCGACAGTGATGGTGATCATGATCGCGATTTCCCTGGTGAAATCTTCATCGTCGTCATCGTTGCTGGGAAGATGCCGCCAATTAGCATACAATGCGGCGGCCGGTAGGAAGGTCTGGAACGGCACCGGAAGGCAATGTTCCCGATTTTCTGTGATTAGGTAACGTCATCGGAAGAGTTTTCGAGGTCAGTCTGTTGGGAATCGTGCGACTGCGTGGGTGTTGCATTGCATGCAGAGATCCTTGCAGTGAGATTTAGTCGTGCAACACCACGTGTCGTTCCAGGAAATTTTCCTCCCCGACACAGATTTATTTTTCAAGGCCAAACTTTCAATCCTGACACGAGATGCACTCCAGTTAAGATGCTTGAAAAGGTGCGGCAGTGTGGTGATTGGGTTCTTCCATGTACCTTGCTAAAAAGAGTGAGCGTCACATGACCACGTTGTTGGAGAAGGATGGAACACTCATCAGCTAGAATTAAATTATTAATCCAGGGCTATTCACACTTAATAGCAACACTATGGGTTCAACTTCTTGCTTCGCTGCACATAATGGTTTATTGGCTTACATTCTATACATGGTTCTGTCTTCATTGTAATCCCGCTTAACCCCGAAAAAATGTCATTTCAGTGACATTTTAGTTGTATCATAATGTTTTCGTTCACTACTCCTAATAAATTTCTTACAAGCCTCTGTTCTAACTACAGAAAAAAATATATGATGGGATAAAAGACAAGTGTATCATATGCAACTGGATCACGATCTTACTGAAACTGATCGAGCTAGTTTTTGACGTGAATTGGTATTAAGAAGTATGATAATAGCAGTTTTAATAAAAATGTTGCTGAGACCATACTATATTTTACTATAAAGAAGATTTGATTCTTATTGCCAATTTGATATTTTCTCATCCAGTTTGCTCACACTGATGAAGGTTCCATTGTTTGATGAAAATGATTCCTTTGGACTTAAAATAAGTTTGGGGAGTGCCATATACAACTTATTAGCAGTTAAGGTTCCACTAGTTGTGTAAATCTTTCCCATACACTGTGCCAAAACAGGTTCCTCTACTAGTGCAAATCTTCCGACAATTTGTTAATTTGTATTCGCTTTTGCGAATCATAGCTGGATGACGACTGTTTCGAAATCATACGGCATTGTTCGTTCTTCAACACCGGGTGGTTATTAATACTAGAAGTGAACGGCCTTTCTGTTCAATGGTGCAATTCCTTCTGAAGAATGATTGCGATACCAAACTGAATATTTTTAGCTCAGCCGTTTAACGCATTTCATTTAAAGTGATGAGTTTTTTGCACTAATTTATCGAAAGTGTCTCTCGCTTCAAATAGAAGAAGTTGAAAACATTCAAACTTGCTATACATTTGTTTCAACGCATACATTTGTTGTTTGTAACACTGATAAATGGATCATTCCGCTTCTCTTTCGCCAATTTCACACTGATGAACGATCCGATTAGCTCTCGAATAATATGGGAAAGAATTTTAAAATTAACAAAATTAGCACCAAATTCAGTGCCGCCGAAGCACTAGCTATAAAAGTGTAGAAAGCATAAAAGAAGAAGAGAAGTGATGAAATGTCGAGGCTCAACTAAAAATTATTTAGAATTTCATCCACAGCATTTCTTCTTTCCCTTTTTTATACTTTTTGGTACTTCCGTTAACTTGAAAATGTATCTCAGTTTAAGTAGGGAAGATGTACCTATATTAATCTCATCACTTTGCAATTTTTCCTACTTGAAATAAAACGATATACACGTGACAGGATTAGTTCGTTATGTTTGTTGTAGTTATTTAACGTAAGCAAACATTATTAGAAAACGAAACCGATCCTTCTACTGCCCAATTGTTTGATTTATCGTAGGATGAATAAAGGAACAATGAGATTAATATGGGGGCAGTTTCCCTAGTAGGGATTTATGACTCTGGTGAGTCGAAATTAGCATCAATACCAATTATTTTGCGACTACAATCGATTGTGAGATTAAATAAAATGATTAATTCGACCTAGTCGCCGACCATACCAAACATTTTTTTCAGAACGTTATATGTACTTAAATTTTTCAACAAATTTATACTACTCTTGAGCATCCCTAGGCTAGCAATTTGCACGCTGTTCGATGATGCCACAGTACTTGATGCTGCCACAGTACTTGATGCTGCCGTACATCGACTGCCCATCGATGTTATCTGATATTCAACTTCTAGCAAAAAATCCTTCCAAGAAACGATGTCGAAATTGCTGTTCTGTCTCCGAACATCTACGTCTACAGGCACGGCTCTGTATTAGCTGTAAGAGAAAATATACCGCATAAAGTAGCACAATTGAATACTTAGTTTCGAGGCCATAACGGTCACTAAACAGTTTCCTTTGAAACGCTTACTAAGGTGATTTTGTATGCGGCATGCGGTGGTGGGACAAGCAAGTGTATACGTGAATTTTTCAACCCCTATGATCTTATTTCCGCCTCGCAAAAGCGATGCCGTTGCCTGTGGAGAATAATTAACTTATCTGCCAAAAATGTCCAGCCCCTTGTATGTTGTACTGCAGTGGATTGTGGTCGAAGTTATCTGAGATCCAACATCTAGATCCTTGTATCATTGCTTTCGAAGAGACGAAACCCAAGGCTGCTGATCTACCTTCAAACTATCCTAGCGGTAGATACAAGTAGCATATTAAGCCTCACGGGTTTGGATTTGCTGTTGGAGAAGATATATCACTTAAAATTGTACAATTGGATACTGAGTTGGAGACTACCGTGATCATTGTGTTTTGGAAAAGCTGTGCTTTTTAAAGGCCGCCGTTGAAATGATGATCTTGCCAAACCTGCTCCCTCTTACACGTGATTACCGCATCGCAAAATCGATGCTGTTATCGTTAGAGAGCAATAGCCATATCTGCTATCAAGCAATGGATTAGTTAAAGGCCTTTGAATTTTGTTCTGCAGTGGAACGCACACAGATTCAAGCTATCTGAGATTCAACTTCCAGCATGAAAGCTAGATCATTGTATCATTGCCTTCCAAGAAACGATCTCTTCGTACTATCCCGGAGATAGATACAAGTGGTACATAAAGTCTCACAAAAATGTCTACAAACATGGCTCTGGATTGGCTGTTAGAGAAGATATACCACATAGAGTACATAGTACAAGTTGATACTGAGTTGGAGGCCACCGCACTTACTATAATGTTTCCCATCAAGCTTGATTTCGATGGGGCGCGATATTTTTCCTTTGGAGCATCCTTTGGTTAATCTTTTAAACTGTGAGCGTTTTGTGGTTTTAAGTCTACCAAGATTTTATTTGGAGCAGCAGTCGAACGGCGGTTTGAATTTCCCACGATGTGAGGGTCATCCGTTGATTGATTTGGGCCAAACCCGGTAGATGTCGGTGCTGTACGTTTCTTTTTTCCGAACGCCTCCACCCGCAGACCGCTTCTGCTTCTTGCGATCGACTTTGGCAATGGCCTTCTGGGCTTTGCCAACCTTCTTCGACGCTGCTGTTGCCTTCTCGCTGGTGGAGCTGCTTGGTTTTGGGCGTTAGGGAGCCATCGTTGCGCTATGCGTGTTGGGCGCGACACGCACGAAAATTGAAACGGCCGAAACACCGTGAAACACGTCAAGGCGGTCTGGCGTAGAATGATGACTCAGTCGTTGGATGTACATTGTACACCCAAACCGGTTAGTCTATGACTTTGTATTGTTGGTTCTTGTTTTGCCGGCGTTTCACATTTATAGTAATAGTAAAATGTTTAATATTAATAGTCTTCAATATTGGATCGACGCGTAGTGAATGTACCGATCGATTCGTACAACAGTTTTGAGAATCGATAGTGAAGTGACTGAGTTATTAACGTTCAAAATCTAACCATATTTCGTGACCCTCCAACTTTACGCACTCGCTATGCGTATCCCAGTATTGAAAACACAGACGTAGTCGTACGTCAAAAAGTCGGTACATGTTTCTCAAGAGTTAAATTTGACTCCGATACTGAGTTACTCTACTCTATCCTCTATATTTACTTAAATTCTCTTAAAACTTGTTCTACTTCATGGCTGTGTAAAATTTCCATAATTTTTTCGTAGAAAGTTCCATAAATCGAAGGAAATTGACCAAAATGTTCTTCAGTCTACGAGTATGCAAATAGATCCATTATACCTCGATTTCTCCCATTTTCATCAAGTTTTCATTAGAAACAAAAAATTTCATTCGGCTACTGCCAAATCCTACTTTTTAGAATATGGTAATGAATGGTTATCAAATTTGAGTCTCATTTCTCGATTGTCATACTTACTAAAATAGATGTCTTTCGAGAAGATTTTTAATAATTTTCAACAGAATAACGTTAAATCTGAATACTTCACACCTACCGAAGCGAAACCCTCATCGTAGTTCGTAAACGTATTTTTTTCATCTTGACAAGTCCAATTGGATCACGCTAATCCAGTTTTCAATTAATCCCTCATTATCTCTACCTCATCCTAGTAGTTCAGCACTACATTCGCTGTCCTTGGCCCGGGATTTCCGTTTTTCACTCGCCGAGCATTCCAGGAGCATGTGCCTGATGACGACCTAGTTGAGGGTGGTAGAAATGTTGCATAACAACTTTCCTATTATGCTGTGCACGCCTCCCACCCTACAAACGATGCCCATCACATTCAGTGTGTAGGTCATGATTTTTCCAACGAGAAGATACACCCGGCAAGGGACACGTAATTATTATAGCACTATCAATAGTTAGTCTCCGTTCTTCGTTTGGTTTTTCATTTTCACTCCGTTTCCAATTTTCCGTCCCGTTGCTCGTTGGTAATGTGAAAACGGGTTCATAATTTATCGGAGCTTGTAATACATACCACCATCACGACATGACAGTTTCTACTATTACGTAAGTAATCGATAGCCCGCCAACGGTTGTTGGTCGGTGGCAACATTTTCTGTATCACCTCACTCCGTTATGTAAGGCGACAGTTTGTTATTCTTAAGCCCGACAAAAATCGGTTTATATCGAAATGCATACGTGGCAGCTGGCAGGAGCTACGTGAAATCGGCTAAAATTAGATTTGACTGGGTGTTTGCTCCCGGAGGATGTGCCCTGCGTGGGACGTCGAGCAGCATTCCGCCAAAATTTAAAAAGCAAACTAGATCAAGACCCGGATGAAATTTATGGCCCCTTGGATTAATGAGCCTTAACGTTGTCAAAAGTTGCACGAAACAGAAAAATGTAATTCGTCTTCAACTGCGGAGAGAGATGCACGACGATTGTGTGTGGTATGTGCTTGTTCTGTGTGCGGGAAAACGCATTGATTGAGACTAACCCAGTTGACTAAAATGTTCAATGCGGAGCAACAGATAGAGAGCCCAGAGCGGATCCCCTTTCCGCAGGTTCTTTAAAAAGCCCTCCCATAGTAAATGGTGACTTTGCCACGCTTAGCGTTAGCGAAATCCTTCCTCGATAGGTCGCTAATATACTAAGGTAAAGCACAAAAATCGCAAAAACGAGAGATAACAACTCTAATTTTAGAGTGTGAAACCCTGATAACGATGAGTGTGTGCCCCCAGGCCCCAGTTCCAAGCTAATACTAATTATACCGAGACGTGTCTCGATTATTACTAACCCGCTTGAGTGTTTCGCCTCTAACAATTGCGGAGCAGTCGGATAGGGGACGTTCAGAAATAATGCTGAATTTCTTTATAAATTCGCTCCGAGAGTAAGCTCGTTTTAGCACATCACACGTTAGCGAAACGAGACGCACCACGTTACGCTAATTGCTCGCGTAAAATACATGCACCGAAATCTTTTCGACAGAAATCTACGGTGCATCGCACCGTCGCACGGCATTTGCGAGCGCGAGTTTGCATGTGAAAAATAATTGTATACTAACAGCAAACGGAACATGAAATTGATAGGAAAAAAACGACAACGAGAGGAACGAACTGACTCACCACCCCGAAGGCACAAACAATCGACGTCAATGTTTCATTCTGGAAAAATGTGCCATGACAGCGGAATGATGGCCACGCTATCCGATACTACGCCGACGGACGGCGAAGCGCAATTATTTGATGAGCTTTCAGAATGGTCGTATTTCAACGACGCGCATTGCGCATAGTAGTTTCGATTGATCGTATGCGATCGTAGAGGGAAAACACCCGGAGACTGGGGAAACTGTAAGAAGGTCACTGAACTGGATCTGAATGCGACATGTGCCACCACCATCATCATCGCCGTCGATCCAAATGAGCTAGCGTTGGAACGAGCATGTGGGAATTGTGCTGATAGGAGGGGACTGACACATTGCGTGTCGATGGCAAGGGAAAGATATCGAATCATTCTGCAGTGCGGCCCCAATCTGACGCTGTGAAATTTTGGCATTCGAGGGTGATTGGAGCATCACGAGTTGTTGGAGCTTATCAGCATTTGGCACAGTGGGATCCGAAATCGGTTTCAAAACTGATTTAGAGATCTATACATATTGATTGGATGATGGATTCAGCCATAAAACCAACCTCTTATCAAACCCTAACAAGTTCTCGTTTTAGGTTGGTCACATGGTGAGCCGAATTCCCATCAGAATTGAACCACAAATCAATTACTCAAACAGGCTCCTCAATGCAAACAATCGAGATCATAACCGTTCGGATCAATAAAGCTAAAACGAAATCCCATCCGTTCCCATTCCGGACCTCCCGGAGCACACGCCACAAACAACAGCCCGCGCACCTACGTACGTCATAGAAAATGCTGAAACGTGTCCATGGGCTGCTCCTCCTCTCCGGCAATGAATATTTCCGGTGTAAACGAACAGACGGTGAACGAACAACAACGTCCATCTGGGAGGCAAAATGATACATGCACTGAGGTACCACCATCAACGGCCAACGGATGGAATGGTGTACATTCCCATCATCGTTTTCAATTGTGCATTTTGCATATGCAATGCCGGAATTTTTTTTCCCTCGACGATAATTGCGGTCGTCATTCTCATCAGCCCGTCGATCGGCGTCAATCGTGCGAAGTGGACGACATCATCTAAGTCTCCCTTGGAGGTTGGCCAAATCCGACATCCGCGAACGTGCCAGACCAGACGGCAGATCAATCAAAAGAGAAGTAACTTCCCTCAGGGTTTTCTCGGATTCTATTTTTCAAATTTATTACTGCCGGGAACGGACCAACGCCGTCATCGCCCGATCTTGGCAACCACTGTCGTTATGAATGTTTATTTTTATGGCTTATGCCGAGTGGCGAACGAACGACATTTTCGGTGAGGAATGTTCAGTCGCGTCTACTGCAACCGCTTCTCCATAAAAGCTCGGAGAGCTAATTGAGCGGTCAATTGAGTTTCATTAGCGCTCGTTCGGATGCGCTGGATGAGAACAAATGTCTTTCTGGAAGAATCTTCCTCGTGACGGAGAATAAATTGAACACTACAGACTGGAATGCTGCATGATCCACCCTGCTTGCTAATCTAACCCATTCCTTAACCAACCAGAATGGAGATCATAGCGTCTGGAGCTATCGCTTAAATCAATCGTATCTTCAGTACTGATATCTCCCAGATCAAACACCGATAGGAAGTGCCGGAGTGAACGTCCCACCTAGCCTGGACGTTCACCTTGTCCTTGGTGACAGTCGAAAACCCACCCGAAAACCCAAGTGTGCCTTTGTTTGTTGTGTGCATTAACTAACCCAATGCTCTCGAACGGAGCAGGCCTATGCAACAGAATCGTCAGCCGAAATGGACGACGCTGTACTCATGCTCTCCCAAATCAAATCCAAGTGCTCATCTCTGTGGACAACCGAACCCATGGTTCCATTCAGGGACCAGTGCGTGAGGGACAACTTATACTGATAGAGGGAGTGTTCTGCTAATTCTAAAACTCGAATTACATTTCCTCTGTTAGGTTAGTTGTGCTCGCGCGCGCGCCCGAAAGAAGTTCAGTCTAGTCGTCAAAAGAAGCGGAAGAAACAGATTTGCCTGAATTGAAGACGATGCTGCCTCTCGTGGGGCAATTTTCCAATAAAAATATGCTAATGCATTATTTGTTTGAGGCGTGGGTTGGTTTGCACTTTAAATTGCCTTCTAAAGCTCGAAGAAATTCACCGGATGGCGGATGGAAAATATTGCCGGTTTGTTAAATTTGTCTCGCAGTGGCGAGGTTTTTAATGGAGGGAGTAAATATCGTTGCCAAATGTTGTTTGCTTTATCAGTTACTTGTTGGTTTCTTTATCGCTTATGCACTCCTTCTTTGTTGCGTAACGGGAAGGTTATCTTGCTATCGGTTATTGCTTTTTTTTCGGACCTGATTCAATCGGTATCTCACGAAAGTAGGAAAATAACGAAACAACTTTGAGAGCATAGGACTGGCAATTACGCCAGAAACCAAACAACTGATGCAATACGAAGAAAGACTGTTTCGTGCCACCATCCAATTAGAATAGCTCGATTGATAACGTTTTACTATTATAAGAAAATGTGTTGTTTTAGAATGGTTCTGAATTTAGACTTGTAGGACGCTTCAATCACTGGATGACACTTGCAATGTCGCTTGGGTATGACAGCCTAATAGATTTTACCAGAAAATTTTGGAAGTTTTTCTTGATCACTCCTATTTCCCAACTAAGAACTAGTGTTATTCGGTCAGGAACTCGACGCATTCATAGACTAGCGAAAGCGATGCTCTTTCCAGTAAAGTAAATAATAATCATCATATCTGCCACTTAGCAATGGACTGGTAACAGGCCCTTTATGTACTGCAGTGCAACGCACACAGATTGCGGTTGAAGTTATCTGAGATCCAACTTCTAGCATAAACGCTAAATCCTTGTGTCTTTGCCTTCCAAAAAACAAGTCAACGGTTGCCTGTCTACTTTCGGACTATTTCGAAAATAGATACACCGAAACAAAAGCGTTCTCAAATATGAAAAGGGACCGTGAACTAATTTTCGTTTTCAGGATGTTTACCTAAAAACGAGAACTACTTCCCGATAACGTGATTCTGCTCACGGTGTATTTTTTCTTGTTCTCGAATTCATGACAGCCGTTCACGTCCGGGAACGGGTTATTTCATGTACTTGTGGTATATTCAGCCTCACAGAAACGTATTCACCTCAAGACTAGATTGGCTATTAGAGATGATATACTACATAGAGTAGAACAATTGAATACTGATTTTGAGGACACCTCGATCACTTTACAGTTGCCTATGTATAGCTCGGAAGAACAGGGTTGGTAAAGAAATATTATTGGCATATAGGAGGACTTAGTCTCGCCATTGCTCGTTCCTTATTTGAATCTCCATCACGTCGCCGGTGATGACATGAAGAGGACGTTCATCACGAGCGACTCTTTCAATTACTGGATACGTTGGGTTGATCAGTTCTGAACAGTGCAAATCAACCCAGTTCGATCCCACCACTGAGGTTGAGTCCGTAATTGGTTAGTCCATGGTCGTTTAGTTCAACTAGTAGGTCTAAAATGTCTTAAAGCCATATAAGACCGATTCCCCATTCTTCTGTAGTAGAGCAGTAGAATTCCTGTCTTCTGTAGCAAGACTTAGGTGGAAGTTCGGTAAGCTGAAGCTGGACGGCCACGGTGAAGAAGTCTCCCATCACATGCTTGGTGGCGGCAAGATACTTAGTCCATTAGATTGGATTAATATCCTGAGAATGGCCGTTCGTCGTCACATCCCTAATGCCGATAGGCGAAGTGGGATGGAAAATTGTACCTTGGAGAGACGAAGAAGTTCATTTTGCGATTCATAGCAAATCCTTTTCGGGCTGCTAAGTTGAATGATTTTCATTTTCGAGAATCAAACGCGCCAAAGGGGTCACATGGTCGACTTGCACTGCGAATATAACTGAATCCATTTGCACCTTTTCTTCTACTTCTTGGTTTTAACGCCCTACCGGGCACTTTATCTGCCGCTCAGATAAGTTTTGTTTGAAGCACATCCGCAGTTCTCAATAGAGCGCTTTCTTTGCCATTTCAAAGCATCCAATCGTATAGTGTTACGCAAGCACATTGGTACGCTTATGCTCCAGGGCATTTGAAGGATTTTTTCACAAGACCTTCGACTGTATCGGGAATCGATCCCTTGATTAGAAAACTAACGCCTTCAACGACTACGCTACGAGGCATCTAACCCATTAGCAAGAGTGAGGTTAAGTCCGTCGATGATTACACAGTTTGAATGAAACATTTAATTTTCTGCGATATCTAATGCACATAAAAGGAATGCTAGATATGGCATAAATCAATGGGATCTTTCATGTAAATTTATGCCAGATACCCCTGGAATTAAGGCTGTTGTGAGGAAAATTGCATACAATGTTGTATGCTGTATGAAGGATTGCAAACAATTACGTTGTTTACGCCTGCTTTGGCTTGCTATTTTACACGTCTATTAATACTCATTATTTTTTCTGTGTAGCTGGCATGTCTACCAAGGTAACCTATAAGCATTAGCATATGCAGTAAATCAACCCTTAATCTTCATTTCAGATGCTACAAGCATTATATTTGCATTATATCAGCATCTTGAATGCTATCTGTTGTAAAGTTGCATTTCAAATGCTATTTAAATGCTTGTTGCCTGTAATAAGCATTTTGAGTGCAAAATAGCATTAATGAAGCATTATTATAGCATTGCAGTAATACAGCCGTATATTGGACCAAAAGTGGCATTTATGTTGCATTTAAGGCGACTTAATTGCTTGATAGGCTGCCGTAAAGACGCTTTGGAACTGTCTATTGGTTACCTAGGCAGAAATCTTTGATCCTGGTTTTCTACGTTAATACAACTCAAATCAGGGATGCTTAAATGTTCAATTTTCGCCATGATCAACTTTCTTTTAAAATGAGCCGAAACTTGAATTTTTGTTGGTTAGGTTATGAAATCTCTAAACCTGTTTATTTTCGTTAATACCGCTTTAATAATAAGTGTTTAGATGTTAGATATTTTCCACACCCATTTTTTTCTAACAATAACCGAAGTGCTATATCGGTTTTTGTTATTACGGCTATAATCGCGATTAGAGGTGTCTTTAAATATTCTGTTTTTGTAATGAACTGATTTTTTTTTAAATTAACTCTAGAGCTTCCTTTTTGGCTGGTTAGGTTACGAATTCTTTAAATTTGTCTTTCTGCGTAAGAACGGCGTCAATCGCAAAAATTAGAGTGTTCACTTGTTGAATTTTCGTCGTGTCCAACTTTCACTTTAAATGACCCACAAGCTTAAATTTTTGTTAGTTGGGTCAAGAAATTTCTAAACTCGTTCATTTTCGTTAATTCTACGCATAATCACGAAGAAATATGTGTTTAAATGTTAGTTTTTCGCCTTGCCCAGCCTCCTCCTAAGTGACCACGAAACTTCAGTGTGTAAATTTAAATCATGAAATCTACAAACTCGTTCATCTCCGTTAACACGGCTCTAATTGTGATAAGAGGGGTGTTCAGATATTAGATATTTGCCACATCCAAATTTCTCTAAAAATAACCGAAGAGCTTCAATTGGTGGCTAGTCGACCAAGAAACATTAGAACCCCTTTGGTTTTTTCTTAATACGGCTCTAATCGCGAAAAGAGGTGTGTTTAAATGTTCTGTGTTTGACATGTCTAAATTTCTCTCAAAACCGCCCTAGAGCTTCCTCTTTTGGCTGGTTGAGTGAGAATTCTCGAAAATTGTCTTTCTCTGTTAAAGACATACGGGATCAAGTCCATATCACTTCAAAGTTTTCTGAGCACAAACCTCAAATACTATTAGGACTTCAGGCGTGAAATTTTCAAGAATTGTTTGCTCCACTTGAGCATCCATTGGTTAGCAATTTGAGCGATGTTTTGTTTTGTTTTCTTTGTAATTTTCAATATCAAAAATCGTGAAGTGATAATTAAACTAACCTTTAAATCATATGGAAAAACGACTCCCTCCAGTTTCACCTAAAAACTGCATCATTCGTGAGAAGAGTGTTCAAAAGTTCAATTTTTAGCATACCCAGATTGCTCTTAAAATGATCCTAGATCTTTTTGGCTGTTTTTTTTTTGGCAATCTTGAAACCCGTTTATCTCTGTTAATATGGCGCTCGAGAATCGGAACTAAACCAAGCATTCTAAGGGTATCGAGGAAACTCCCTAACAGATCTAGAGTAGTACGATTTGGAGGACGTGCACTAGACAGTTCAAGGAAACCTGTCGATAAATCTGGATACAGTCCATAGTAAGAATCAAAATATGAAACTACATTACCAGTTGGCTGGAGCAAACAGAACTATTTAGAAGAAGTTTCAAAGAGGTTAGGATTCATCCCACGAAAAGCTCTAGAAGTAATTTTTAGGAAAATTTAGAGGAAATTTCCATAAGATTTAGGAGATGTTCAAAATCATTTCCAGAGATCAAAAAGAGCTCTCAAGATGAAATTCGAAGCAAAATCAGTATGAATTACACAGTACGAACTGGAGAAAGATCACAAGCAGACTTTCAACATACTAACCATACCAACCAGGCCTTGGACGGGGGTGGCCTCTGCTGCATACAGAAGTTGTCTCCATTCTATTCGGCCCATAGCTGCACATCACCAGCCTTGCAGTCTGCTAAGCGTCCGCAAGTCTCTTTCTACTTGATCGATCCACCTTGCTTGTTGCGCGCCGGATCGATCTCGAGGGGGGCTGTCATCCAACGAAACATGGAAAATCATCATTCAAATTTGACTATAAAATAATCATGCGATTTTCGAATACTTTTCGTCAAAGGGCGCAAACGAATTACTTTTCAGGCGATCTTGGGATGATGTTTTGGTATAGTGTATGATTGTCATCCTGCATCGGTATGCACTTAGCATAGACTAAATATTGTATGTTTTATATATATCGACAAAGAGTTTTCATTGGGGCTTAGCTGACAAACGTAAACAATGGCTTCTTCCGTAAATTTCTCGTGGCACAAAGGCTACCCATGTAAGCCTCCAATTCTATCGGATAGGTGAACTCTTCCTCTTCGAAAAGACCGTGGTGGATTGATAAGGCGAGTTTTCAATGACTAGAAATTCGCGGAAAAAGCCATTGTTTACGTTTGTCAGTTAGGCCCTAATGAAAAATCGTTGTCGCTGTATTGCGGAATTCAAGTAAAGCTAAAGTGAGGTTAAACATCGTAGTATCTAAAATTGAAATTGATAATAACTGTATGGAATTGGTCATTTTAGAAATATGGGGGATTTTCTTTTTTTAACAAATTGGTTGGTTTAAAAAGTGTCTAACTTTAACATTACCTGGATTCCTCCATAGGCTACCACCCATTGTAGCCCGAAAGCTAAGTCCGACAGCAATGGGCTCTCCTCTCTGTTAGACTTGATCAAGCTTTAGTAACCACTGATTATCCTCATCATGCCATTGTATGAAGGGCCAAAAACGGGTTACGTGTATAATCCTATCACTTATACGTATCCACAGGGATACAAAGAATCTCCTTCCATTTTGCATCGACTAAAGAGCCTAAAATACAAAGTGGGGAAACCTGATCCCTGGCAACCATAAACTAGCAACCTTCGATTTCAAAAACTAGCAACCTTGATTCGCTTCACGAAAGTCTCGCCATAGATCATTGCACGGAGTGTGTTAACCTCACTTTTTTTTTTACAGTTCAGGGAGCTTGTTTACAAGGTGTTAGGGTTCGAACCGCTCAAACGAAATTTTCAATTGTTCAAATTCTGTACAATTGGATTCAGGAAATGATGTAAAACTAAGCACTGGTGTCTGTTTTCCGGCTATTTTACTTCAATCGTAATAAATTTAGGGCACACAATTTCAAACCGATCTTAGCGGAAATCAAGCTGAAAAATGCATTAGGTCCAAAGTAACATTGAGAGATTCTCTTCGTCGACTTTCTCTTTCGTTAATAATCGAGTACTTTTTCAAACAGACGTATCTGATTTTGTAAACAAAGAGGGGAAGTAAGATTTAAATGTTAAATTCTAGAAACTCTTAGCACAATTATAGTTTGTCTATTAAAAAAATTGCTGATGTTTACTTAGGACCTCTCAATGTTACTTAGGACCTAATGCACTTTTCAGCTTGAAATATTCTAAGTCCACGTGAACAAACTTCCTGAACTGTCAAAACTGCATTCATGACGCCATCGTGCAATGATCTATTCCAATTTTGACAGGTCTTTTGCCTGATTGGGAGGGGTGCGACTCTATCTCAGATGCAGGAAAAATTGTGTTTTGCTTGTGTGCAATGTACACTCCCAGCTCGATTGGAACAACTAATCGTTTGACGTTTGACGTTTTTTCTCTTTGATATTCTTGGCTCAATCTAAATTGTGAGGTAATGGCTGCCGTCGAAAATGCTTCAGCGTAAGCCCTTAAGTAGAGACCATTCTGCGAAATGACTGCCCTGATTGGATCGCAGCCTCCTGTTTCATTACTGACTGTAAAAATCAGCTGATCAGAAACGTCAGGTAAAATGCTCTACTCATTCAGACCCAATATGCAAATCATGCAATACGGAAATTCTAATCATTCGTGCGTTCGTTATTCTATGGCGTTGTGGAAAAAAAAAACAGATCCATCGCTAGATGAGCATTTACAAAAATGACAAAATATTGAAATTAACCTCTCAACAAATTTTCACGTATTCCTTATAAGGTAAGGTCTTTACAAATCATTGATTATGTAAAAATAAACATAAAGATTAATAAGTTAAAACGCTATGCTAAACAGCTACTTTGAACATTTTCGTTCGTATCAGCTTTTGATTCGTTGAAGTTTGTCAGTCTAACTTCGGATGAATATCATTTTTAATTTGGATGATTGTCATGTGAATGACGACAGATTTCAACCGTAGCCCAGCGTCTCCACTATCGGTCGACAGATCTAGCTTAACATATGACAAACCTCCTGACATTTTTTCGATGCTGAGCTTAGCTCAACCAGATTTGTTAAGACATTTTTATCAGAATGAAACAAGTTCGGTACACGATCTTGCAATTTACAGCGTGTTTAGCAACGACGAAGTATCTAAAAACAAGTTCAATGAATTGACAAGTTTTGCAGCATTACTTTGAATTTCGTCATGTTTGTTTTAAAAGAATATGTCTACCCAAAAGTTTTAACATTTCTGTTAAAAAATATATTTGAATGGATTTGAATGGAAGAGTTAACATATGTGTCTTCACTTCATACTTAGATTAGACTTTTCTAACCATTTTCTTTGACTGGCAAAAATTTCAAGACAGAAAATGTTAGTGGAGTCATCGGGTAAGACAATCATCCTAAACCCTAATGCATGTTGTCAAAGGGTTCAATCGATACAATAATTATTCGAAGTTCTGCAGATGTTTTCGTTCAGTGTTTTAAAAACATGATGCGTATTCAAATCTAACTAAACGCAAGCTCAGCAAATCGCTCAAATGGCTTTGACTAATGCTCAAAATTGTTTGTTGAACATAAGATATACAATCAAAGTCAATAAAAGTATGATATATGGTGGGTAATTTTCTGTCTCGGTGATCAATCTGGTAGTATTGAGTATTTACAATGATTGGACTATCGGTAATTGGGCCCACATTGCCACATCCTTTTAAGTACTTGATTAATCGTGCTCGAATCGAACATTTCGATTTGACTCGAGATCCGGAATGAAGACCCTGATTTGAGAAGAAATATGCTACTTCTTTAAATTGCAACAAGAGCTTCAAACCCGGCCATCAACAAACGTAACCATTTGTCACACAATTTTAATTTTAAGGGTCATGAAAAAGAATGGAGTGTTCCCTGATAGATTGCAAATATCTTCTTCCAAATTTATCACCTTCGTGTCTACATTTAATTCAAATCAAATTGCTGTCACATGGAACATGACATTGCTAAACTTCCTACCCAACAACCCATAGATTGATCCTAACTGATAAACTCAACAAAATTCGCATGGGAGGCAAAATTTAACGATTCAATTTGCAGAGCAAATGTTGCCCAATCATGCAATCTGTTCACTCTGTTACGTGACCACAAATCTGCAACCATCCGAACCACCGAACGCGTCCCATGACATTGGCCTTGTCGTTGTTGCACGATCTTTGGTGCATTCGTATGAAGCTCACAACCACCGCACACAAGAAAAAAAAACCACCTAGTGGCGAGTAGTCGAACCAATCAAAAGATAAAGATGCACCGAATGTAGTCATGCTCCCTCGGAGTGCTTGTTTCTGCCAAGTCCAATTACTTAACGACCGTCGTTCTTCGTCATCGTCATTGTATGATTTAGCGACGAAAGATAACGGAGGACTTATCACCGGCGACAGCCAACTGCACTTGAGCAAACAACCTCCGCCCGCTGTTGCCATATCGTCGTTCTGTTGGACCATAAATAATAAGTCACCTATTCAAATCGCTCAATCGATTGAGATCTTTCCCTATTCTGGTGCTAATCAATTACCTTCTGTCAGCGCCTCACCCTTCCAACGATTTTCCGAGTTCTTCCAAATCTAATGACTGTGAGTCGTTTTGAGCTAATGAAGAGATGGTACTGCCTTCTCATCATTGTACCTAGCTGATAGCAGAAGTGGCTTCTTCCTACCGCCTCTATCGTGACAACTGAGGTCAGATAAGCCTTCGGTATTTGAGAATTTGAACGACGACGACGACGACGAGATGGAACTCTGTGCAAAAGCCAACCGTCATCTCCTCCGGCCAGTGCACACAATCGCTCGCAGGTCGATCGGCTATTGTGTCTCCGAGATAGCGCGTCAACGGGCCGCCGAGAGACCGCCGCGCTGGGAGTAGCCAGTATCAATCAGTTCACTTTCCGCAATCAGCGTGTGTGCAGCAGTGGGTAGTAGTGCAGCTATTGTTGCTTAATCGCGCATCCTTTTGGCTTTGACTGCGTTTGTGTGTGGAGTACTTCCCAGAACCTAATCCCGGGAAACATCCCGGCGCATTAGGCCACTTCAACTGTTCTCCCCCTTCTCTATAGCTGAAGAGTATCACTTTGCCTTCAAGTGTTATTTATCCTTAACACTGAAGTGCGGTAGGATCTCAAGTGTTCGGTGACCTCAAGAGAAAGTGCGGAAGCCAAAATTTGATGGTTCGCGATGCTGCTGCTGGCCGAGACGCACGCAAACACTGCAGCGACGCAGCAGTCCACGCGGTCGATCCCACGAATACACACACACACGTTCACCCACCATCGCAGCCGAACGCAGAGTCGACGGCGCGTGCAGGTGTAGAAAGTTACGGTGCTTCGGTCGCGCTGGAAACATGTTCTGCTTGCTGAGCTGGAGTTGAGAGTGATTCAAAATTTAAGAAGCGGTGACGTCGTTCGGTGGCAATGGCAAAGGCTAAGACTAAAGCGGCCAGTGGCGGCTCCAAGTCCGGTACCAAGTATCGGAAATATTTACTGGTGTTCTACAGTTCCTTCGGGGCGTACTTCGTTCTGTTGGTGGTGCTCTATCTGAATGGATATATCTCGATCGATGAGGACGTTGCGATTGCCGGGTAAATTTCACAAGAGGAAGAGGCGATGGAATTTTACAAACAAGTGTGTTGGTGTTTATGTTGCCGGCTTCGCGGGGGTGTGCGTGTGTGCCAGTGACGGTTCCGTTAGTTTCACCGGATTTTATTTTTACTTGGATCTCGGTGGAGATGCTCCGTTGACGTTCGATTTTCGTGGATTACGCAATTCAATCGGTTATGATGGGTTTCAGTGTGCACGATAAGCTAATCATATTTGACTCTCACCACCGGCATGGCCGACCGGTGTTGGATAGATTGGGACAATCGTCTGCGCTATCGCAAATATCGCTAGAAGTGTGTTGATAAGATTCGAAGAAGAATGCATTGTGTGTTCGAAGAAGCATCTGATTTGAAGGTGTTTCTTTTGGAGTGTGGTTCGTAGGAGGTTGTATGGGTCAAATAACTGGATAGGTCTTGAGTTTTGAGAATCGCAATTCGCAAATGGCTGTAGGAAGAATTAGTTTTTAATTCAAGCAAACCTACAAACTAAGATTTTTCTGTCGATCTTGGCTATGCGAATCTCTGTTAAAGGTCGTTCGCTGAAAATTTAGTATAATTGACGTTTGATATCAGCGGCAGTGTATGATGTACTGCTGTGAACAAAATTTTTGTCGCTGATATGCCAGTTAATTTCACTTGCCGTGCACTCGTCTGTGCGAATTTCTGCAAAAGATACGGAAAAAATCTAGCTCAACTGAGTGTGTAATTGATTTGTTCCTAGAAAAAAGTGCTAAGAAAAGTAAATCGATATTTTGTTCATTTTCATGCGACTTTAGAGTTGATTTTTGTTCTCGTTGTATGATTTGACAGTTGTTAATGTTATATCGATGGATTCAACGACTTAAAATTTTCTGAGATTTGGTAAATCTTGGTTTACTTTTTAAACAAATGTATCCAACCAGTTGAGCATGTCATTTTTACCGACGCCACATTAACTCGATTACAAGCCACATTAACTCGATTCAAAGCTTGACCTTTTCCTTGAAAACTTTGCGCACACGCTTTGTAAATCGTTAGAAGCTGGCAAGCACGATTTCCAGAGTACCATGATAATGAACAGAAACTACTCTAAGTATATGAAGAAAAATCTGATTTTATTATAATCTCTCAGAATTCTAAACGGGGTGCGATCTGCATCCTTATGAAACCCTTATACTTGGAATGTTGCGCCAAATTCACTCTATTTCCAGAATTTAAGGAATCGTCAAAAATCTTAAGTAGAATTTGATATTATTTCCCGAGTAAAATTAGCCCAGATTCATGATAAAGACTCGTTTATAACGACTGGTTTCTGCATTTGTATAACAGCGATATATAGTGTAATTGTGAGTAAGCTCAGAGTTCAGAATGTCATTGTTGAGCCATGTTTCTGTGAGGAAAATGACGTCATAGTCGCTTTAAGACAAGACTAAAAACGAATCGTATAAGCTTATAGTCTTGGAACTCTAAACAACATTCAAATCATAATCTTGGTTTTAGAAAGCAGAGCAAAATTCACTCTGAATATCCTGAGTAAAATACGGTCAATATTTTGAACATTATTCAATCGGCAGCTTGAGTAAAATCAACATAGAATCTTGAGAAGGACTCGATCACAATCCATGGGTTGAGACCTTTTGAAAATCTTAAATAAAAATCCCTAAAAGATCCAATCGAGAGCCCGGCTTTCAATTTGCACACAATCTTGATAGGGATTAAACTAACCGCCTCAACATGTTACCACGAGACCTTCTCAATACACCAAACAAGGTCTGCACAAAATCCTGAGAAAACATCTGATTTGCTTATAATCTCTCAGATTTCTGAATCCTTATCAGAATCGTGTTACTGGCGTGTTGAGTAACTATTTTCCAAATTTAAGGAATTTAAAAAAAATCGGAGTGGAACTCGATATTATTTCCGAATAAAATTAGCTTTGAGTCATGATAATATGTTTTAATCATGACACATTTTTGACAAAGATCTCCACATTTGAAGATTAAAAAAAAAACCCGAATTATTTCCCCACAATCCGAAATTCGCAGAAAATGTTGATGAGATTGAACCACAATTCCGAGAAAGATCGTCTCAACGTGATGATAGAGACGCGCTCAATACACCGAACAAAGTCTCAAAATTCAGAGCAGGATTCGGGGTGAATTGTTCGCATCATTCTGTCCGAATCACGAGTAAAATACGTTCAAAATACATTGCGAAAAAAAAAATCTGTAATACTGAGCAAATTTTACATAGAATGTCGAACGAAACATTTGCGCAACTTGAGTTAGAATATATCTCACAATCATCAGAAGGATTCACTGAGTATACTAGTAAGAATACGCTCTCTATCATAACCAGGAGGATTGAGTTGAAATGCTGAGCATAATTTGCTTATAATCTCGGAGTCTCGAATTCAACTGTAAACAAACACTTAAAACGTCGATTTCTCGCGGATTGCAAGCAGCATCTGGTAGAGGATATCATACGGCAAAGTTGGATATCGTAGAATTCTTGGGATTCATGAGAACTAAAAGTTTAAAGTAATCGTTTATAATAGGTTTTTAGGCCCTAATCATAAATCACTCGAGATTTGTTATACTTTTGAGTTGATTCCAATCGAAATCCCGAGTATAATTCTCGCCAATCAGCTCTGAGATATATTCAACCAGAATACAATGAAGATATATGCGTCCACTTTAAAGGAACGCTCAAAATCCTCAGTAAGATTCGCAATCATGGTTGAACGTGATTCAATTTAATCAAATTGAGCCCCTAGTCTGCCTTGAATTTTAACAGAAATCTATTTCGAATCCTATGAAATATCGGGCGTTGCAAGCGGAATTCAGCGGAATGCTCATTACTCCGAGAAAAAATGTGCACATAATTCGTTATACTCATCCAGTTAGGCTCAACATACTAAGAAAAGGTCCTTTGATTGGATATCAAAATCTTAGGACAAAATCGTTCACAACTCCAAGAATGGTTGAAACCAAAAGTTACGCAACGAACTCTCTATGGTCAGCATAGAGTTTACTTAAAAATACACTCTCCATAATTCATTTTAAAAATTCGGAAAATGGTTCAGCCGCAACCCAAATTAGCTTAGAATCCTGAACATCCAAAGTCGCTTAGAATCTTAAGTAGGATTCGCATGGTACAATCGGATTCGCAAGTAAAATTTGCTCATTTTCCACAAGAAACAAAGTTATTTCTTGAATCAGAATAAGACACACACTTTGATTCCTCGGTCGGATTCGCAATGCCACCAAATTTGCTTACAATTCTTAACGAAAGCCTTGCTCAAAAATCTTAAATCTCAAAAATGAGCTCAGATTCCTTAAGGTGTTTCGAGACAGAGCCAGAACTCACAAACTACAACGACTTGCTGGGATGATAAATTGCTAATTTAGCATTTATTAGCAATTTCCAAACTCGAAGTAGGGGAAATGTTGGCTTCTGCCTAGAATGTTTAAGAAAACCATTTCGAATCCTAAGAAGGATGCATTGCTAGCGGAATACCGAGTAGACTTGCTCAGTACTCTAAGAAAAATGTGCTCTTATAATTCATGATCCAGTTAGGAGGCCCAAAATACTAAGCAAAACATTGCGAAAAATAAAGTTTTTTATGTAGAAGGAGATGTTTCGCTCATCGCCATGAGGCACCAAGAGTAGACAGTCATGTTTGCTAGAATGAAAGATATGAAGAGAAAGTGTTGAAAGTTCCGTTAGTGTACGGTAGGTTGGAAATGGAATAGAAGTATTGAATTTTGAGCGAAAGGGCATGGGTAAAGTAGTACTCGAACCAAGGACGTTATCATTGCCAAACATCCCACTGCGGAATAGGTTGAGGCACAGATACATCTGCCACCTCCACTGGCTAGTTTTTTAGGTGGAGATCAAAACCCCAGGATGGAATCGTGCATAACAAGAATTTACTTCAAAATTCTGAAAATGATTCAACAGCAGTCTCTGCCAAATTAGGTAAAACTCCTTAGCCAGATTTTGATCCGGATAATATCAAGATCCCGAATAAGATTTGTTCATTACTTTAAGAAAGATTTGCTCACTATCTCTGACAACAAAATCTGAAAATCCTAAGCATGATATGCTTCGTATGCTTGGTAAGATTCACCATAACACTGAAATCAGAATTCCAAATAGAATTTGTTCATTGTCCGAAGACAGATTCGCTTCCAATCCGAATAAAGCTTATTGCATATCATAAAGAAGATATGCTCAAATGGTTGGTAAAATTCTCAACCATGTCTACAAGGGATTGAATTAACCACAGAATTGAAAAGTTTCAGTTTTAATTTCCCTCCGGAAAACTGGCAACTTTTTCGTTTTCTCATAAGCCCACCCACTAATCGCGTGATTAGCCCCTATCGGTGAATAGCTGCAACCGTGTCACTAACACCCGAGTTCACCACCAGATGGCACCGTCGGGAATTCAATGTTATCGCTCGTGCTCGTCTCCCTTCGCTCTCCTTGCTTCTGCCGGCTATGATGAATGAAGGACATCACGAATAACAAACACTGCTAGTTACCCCTCTCACCGCTTCACACTTTGTTATTATCCTTCCCCTCTACCCCGGTGTCGAATTTCAAACAAACACGGGGTGGCGAAATGAGCCTCTATAGGGCAAAAATATATTGAATTTTCACTTATCGGAACACGCAACAGCTTGAGTCACGCTTGATTGGACTCCGTCCGTCGGTCGAGCATAAATTTTCCAAGGAAACTCCCCCACTCTACCGGTATTAATCGAATTAATCCCGAATATTTGATCAATGAACCTACTGACGTGGGTATTTTCCAAGGCTTTGAGTCCCAGCTGTCTATGACCGCCAAAGGGCAAAGGTTACTCCTTCAGCGAAAACCGACAATGCCCCGGCTGGTCGGTCGGCGCGAATCGGGTGGAACATTTTCTTCAGATTGCAGCAGTTGGCAGCAGCTCGCTTGTCCTTATACTATTTAGGGTGCGACCGACCGACACGGCCACCACTACCAATGCAACTCGGCAACAGTCCCGTCAGAGGGGTGCGAAATTTCAACCGCTCCCGGAGAACTCCGGGGGCTAACGGCGATGTGCGAGAGTGCAAAGGATCCTGCCACAGGAGTGAAGGAGATGGGGCGCACGGTTTGCGTCGTGCATCTCGGAGAGAGAGACGAGATAACGCTCGTCGATCCCTCTTTCAATATCTGGCTGTGGATGTATGGGAAAAACTACCCCCTTGCAGCAGCAGCCGACGAGGGTAGTCGGCGTTCGTTGTAGCTGCTGGAACTAGAGCCAGCAAAGGCCGGTTTGCGTCGAGAGTGAACACAGTGCAAGTAGTGTTCGCGTAGAATAGCTATTAAAGATAGGCGCGCCCTAGCCCTAGCAAGAAGACAGAAGCCGCCCAACGAAGGACCAGTTTTCAACTAATCCCTAATCACTGCCCCACCACCAAAGGAACCAGTAAAATCCGGAATCCGGAATTGACAAGAAAAGTGTGATCTGACTGCGGAGAATCACGGCTTCCGGCAGAATGCTTTAGCCAGACTCCGAGGAGAGCGAGAAAAAAAAACGAAAAAGGGTGTGGAAGTTGCAATTTTCATCCTACAGATCTGAAGCCCACCGTGAAATAAGAAAACGACGGTGGATGCCAAGTGCAGAGGCCAAATAGTTAAGACCAAAGGAAAATTGCGTGCGTGATATCTTTTCATTTTCCGTTGGAACGACTGAACGAAGTTGATATACACATTTATTTGAATCCCAATAATTGATTGGAACTAACCCATCGAAGGTCGTCAACAGAGCAGCAGCAGCAGCAGCAACGAAGACGAACGGGAAAAGTGCGTGTGATTCGAACCTCTCACTTTGGATTATACATATTCAGGAAAAAAAGGAGGGTGTGTGATATTATACACAATTTTGTGTTGAAGAGTTGCCAACTGTTGGATATTGAACGCAAAAATTGACGCGCGCGGCGCGCCACGGATTGCTGCGATCGAATCGAATATCATCAATTAAATGCGAATACTGCTCGCCTACTGAAGGGGGGTCGAAGAAACTCTTTTTGTTCTCCCAAATAAGGACACTTATTCGAAATATACATCACTCGTCGATTGTTTTACACTGACGATTAGAACCTAGTGGTTTGCCAAACGGAATTAATCGCACAAAATAAAAAACCGAAACAGTGAACCGAGTTTTTACGATAAATTTAAGCTTAACATCTACACACAAACGCAACGCAAGCCAAAGGATAAGACAGTTGTGCTAACCAATTTTCAAAACATTAGATCAGCCAAATAACTCAGAAAACTAAAACCAAAGCAGAACAGAAAATGGGTGGTTGTGCGTCGAAAGATAAGAAGGAAAAGGTGGTGGAAAATGAAACAGCTGCCACCAGTGGTGGAACCGGCGCCGACGGTGGCGACGCTGCAAACAATGGCGGTGAAGGGTGTGTATCAAACTCGATGGTATTTTTGTCGAGGTAAGTGCGGCATAATGGTTCCAACTCCTCTCGATAATCATCAAATTTTAAAACAAAGAGAATCCGAGCAAACAACAATTCGATTTCACAGGCACTGGTGCTAATCCTCCGGTGCGCGCTATGAGGCGAGGAAAATTTGGGTTGGGTGGAGAATGTTGTGAGTCGGAGCGAGAGGCAAGATGCCCGTTTTTTTTTGCGGGTGGGACGATTGCTCAACCCAATTGGATTAATGAACTTTGTTCGTTCGGGTTGAAGCGGCGAAGTTTGATTTTCGCACGAAACCGAAGCACGACGGGGAGTTGTTACTGCATTTTGCTCGTTTGTTATAGGATGTGAAATTATGCCGCACATTGGTTACTGAAAATCGTTCAAAATTACAATTGCTTCCACACTTTCTAGCAGTACAATCAGTAGAATCTACTTTGAATCGAACGCGAACTAGCGAACAGGAGGCATCATACTAATCATAGACAATACCTCTCTATTTGCAGAAACAAATCAGACACCATGGTTGACGCTGCCGTTATGGAAAAGATGGAGGCCGGATTCGCCAAGCTGGCCGCTTCCGACTCCAAGTCTCTACTGAAGAAGTATCTGACTCGGGAAGTCTTCGACGCCCTGAAGGACAAGAAGACCTCCTTCGGCTCCACCCTGCTGGACTGCGTCCAATCTGGTACGTATATCGGGATGGTTTTGGGACAGATTTGGCCAAGGGTATGGGGACTGACGACTTTCTTCACGGAGACATGTGAATTTTTTGCAAAGGTCTTTCGAGTAATTTTCCTGCTTATTTCGGATTTTCTTTCTTGTCAAAAGAATTCCTCCAGGCCACAATGTGGTCTCAAAGTCGATTGGCTTTCCAATCGACTTTGATTATCAGGAATTCCTCCTACTAAATTCCCCAACATTCTTCTGGGCTTATATTAGATTTCCACCAATTCTTCCAACAGTTCCTATAAAATCTTCTTGAGGATTTCTCTCAGAACTTCTGGTGGCTTGCCCCTCTTCGCATGTCCGTCCCATGTCCAATTTTGGTGATTTTGGTTTTCTTGCGGGAATTAGCTTTAAATTATCTGAACTTTAAGAGAACTTTGTTCCTGAAATATGGAAAATCTAAACCGGTTTGTTTTGTCCCATGTTGAACATATTCGCAATAAAGTCACGTGACTTTCGTTGCATCGTCGGTTTGCAGGGGTTTAGCGGGTACTGCGAAACAGCCTGTAAGAACAACATTCTGTTTGAGATCACCATGTCCCCTGGCTTCCTCTACAGCCTTGTGGAAGTAGTCGGCAGCCATAAATTTGTGGCCGGACTCGAAAAACTCCAAAAATGACGTCCTTTCCTTTCACTTTTCACAAGTTCCAGTGTTTGTTCTGACTGGAACAATTGTCTGTCCAGGGAGAGCGTAACTTTTTACACTCCGTTGCTGCAGAACAAGTCGACAACTTTTATCAAAGCAGCTTGTAATATCACCGGTTGACCTCTCAGCAGTAGACTCGCCCCAGACGCAGGCTATAACGGGAAATGCTTGGGCACAGCTGTCGATAAAGGGCAATAAGGTTGCCTGCTCATTTCTTCTAGCTCGTACTGTGGCCTCCCGTCAGTGATTTCTTTGCACTTGCTGTCTTTGGATTCGTTGAAATAGTCGTTGTAGACCTTCCGATAAGATTCTTTCTGAACTTCGAAAAATCCTGATCTTCTTCCAAGTCTTCCTACGGACTTAATTGTTCAAAAAGTGTACTCTCTCTGGATCTTCCTGGAGCATGTTCCTGTGGATGTTATCAGTTGATTTTCGCCGTTCGCTGACAAATTTGGAATATTGCGTATAGGCAGTCGAGCACTTGATGCGCATGTACTAACCTACGATAAAAAGAGATTTACACCGTCTTCAACTCGAGGTTGTACAGACTGAACATTGAACATAGAGCGAATTACAACGAACAACTCAACCATTCTCCCAGTGGACCAGTATGGACATTTTCGGTTTGCGCAAAATTTCACAAGCCTAGAGCTGGAATCGAACCCTCACTTCATGGCAATCGCCTGAACGACGGGTGACGCCGCTAACGACTTTACTACGAAGTTCCCGATTATTATTGCCTAGAAACCGTGGTCATGCAAACTATGGAACCATAGTCAATGAGGTGCCTCAAAAGTTCCCCGTACCGAGACTACGCCTGGAAGTTCGATTGATCAGAAAACGCTGTGTGAAGTGCAGAGTTTAGAAAGCAAAACCAGTTCCAAAATGGGACCGTTACCAGCGGTAGATCTTGCGATAAAGTCGTTCGTCTAGCGGGTTTCTGTGGCAACTCCTAGAAGCTTTCCCATGATTGTCTTAGTATCGGTTAGAACCGGTTCATAGGATTACTTTAGACTTGACAACGTCAAGATGTTTGTGGAAACCGGCTGCAGATTTTCCTATGGACTCAAATTTTCTTACAGAGTGAATTGCTTCCTGAAAAAAACTACCCATTAGGGTTTTTTTATGAACTTTTTAAAATTTCTGGACACTTCGTTCTGATCAGGGGCGTCTCGTCCGTTTGTGCACCGGATGCAGTGCACGACCAGTCCCGACATTAACTGAGCTTCTTTGCTCGGGTACTACAAACGAAATAAAACAGATTCTCCATGCGAGTACATTTCTTTAAAATGCAAGATAATTTCGTATAATTTCGTGTTATGAACAACGCAAATAAGCAAGAATTGGACACCTTATGCACAGATGGACAGATTTGTACTAGTTGCGTTACAAGAAGAACTAAGCGTTGCAACGTTGTGAAAGAGCTGTATTTAGTTTTTTTTTTCTCTCTCTCTCTCTCTCTCTCTCTCTCTCTCTCGCTCCACTTTTGACGACTTCCTTTACCTTACCAATCAGACCAAGGCCGGTGTGGCCTCTGCTGTACACAGAAGTTGTCTCCATTGCAATCAGTCCATGGCTGTACCTCGCCAGCCTCGCTATCTGCGAAGAGTCCGCAGGTCGCCTTCTACTTGATCTATCCACCTTGCTCGTTGCGCGCTTCTTCTTCTTGTACCCGTCGGTTCGTTTTCAAGAACCATTTTAACAGGGCTGTTGTCCGACATTCTAACGGCATGCCCAGCCCATCGTAGTCGACCGATTTCGGCGATGTGTACGATGGGAGGTTCTCACAGCAACTGGTGCAATTCGTGGTTCATTCGCCTCCTCCACGTTCCGTCTTCCATCTGCACTCCACCGTAGATCGTACGCAGCACCTTCCGTTCAAAGACACCAAGGGCGCGTTGGTCCTCCACTAGCAATGTCCATGTTTCGTGGCCGTAGAGATCTACCGGTCTAAGTAATGTATTGTAGATGGTCAACTTTGTAGTTCGACGAACTTTGTTCGATCTTAGCGTCCTTAAAATAGGCACGATTGCCAGCCATTGTATCGCCTTTGTATCTCTCTGTTGGTGTCGTTATCGGCGGTCATCAATGAGCCCAGATACACGAATTCGTCTACTACCTCGATTTCATCACCGTCGATCTGAACTCGTGGTAGGAGGCTAACATTGTCTTCTCGTGAACCCAATCCTACCTACAGACTTCCTGAAGATCGTGCCACTCGTGTCTATCCCAGCTCTTCGAATCACACCCTACAATGCAATGTTAAATAGCAAAGACGACAATCCATAACCTTGCCGTAACCCTCTCCGAGATTCGAATGGACTCGAGAGTGTCCCTTATGCTCGGACGACACACATCACTCGATCCATCGTTGCTTTGACCAACCGCGTCAGTTTTTCCGGAAATCCATTTTTGACGACAGCAAGTCTAAAACGACTCAAAATTGAGCCAAATGAAGAGGGCGTGGATGAAGAGACTCGATACAGATCGTCCTGTGGACTTACTCCACAGCTCATCCTGCCTTTGAACATACACAAAGCTTCGCTAGGGCGCTTCCAACAAAACGTCTTAGAGACTCCTTCCTTTGTTTTTAGCAGAACTTTCCCATGTTCTGCAGATATTCCTTTAAACCTTTTCCGAATCCTTTCTAGAACTATTGATCTCTTGTGAACGATCGACTCCATTACTGATTTTTTTCGTTCATGTGTGTTCCTGTGGGCTGCTCAAGGGTGTTCAAAATCTGCACAGGTTTCTAGACATCTCCCTGTAGACTTCTTCGAATGTTTCCAAAAAAAAATCTCCAACTTTAAAATTTCCTTCAAATTCAACAAGATCTTATTACGAATTCCTACGGGACTCTCAGAAATCTGTCTCCAGTTTTCCAAGTTCCCGCGGTAAAATCTGTCCCAGAAACTCAAATTTAAACCAAAATGATCAACTATCAGTTTAACTTTGGCTAGAATTTTCTAAAATTCACGAAGTTAGAATCAAGCGACACATGCACGGGCGCTCTTCAAAACTCAAAATTCAGTCATTTTCCTGCAAATTCAACTGCATCGATCAAGTGGATATGATTAATTTGTCGACTGCTCAATCCCTAATAGATTTACTTAAGTTTGAGTGACTCCACTTTTGACGAAAGAGAGTCTTAAACGACTCAAAGTTGAGTCAAATGGAGGCGGCGTGAATGCAGAGACTCGATGCAGATCGTCCTGTGGGTTCATTCCACAGTCCATACTGACTTAAGACATCAAAAGTCTTGAAGACTGCCTTGGTTTTTAACATAACTTTCCCATGTTCATCTAGAAGATCTTCCTTAAAACCTCTTACGGATCTTCCATCTTTTTCTAGAACATCTGGAGAACTCCTACTGATCTCTTGTAAACGAACGGCTCCATTTCGACTTGTAAGTTCCCTTCATGGACTGCTCAACGTTGTTCAATGTCTACACTGTGACTCTCCAGAGATCTTCCTAAAAGATGTCCTTTCGAATATTAGTAAAAAATTCTCCAACTTCAAAATTGCCTCACATTCGTCTAGATCAAACTAGGAATTCTTGTCTTGTCTTCAGTTTTCCGAATCAGCCCGGTAAAATCTCAGTCAGAAACTCAAATTCAAATCAAAATGATCAACTATCCGTTAAACTCTGGCTGGAATTTTCGAAAATCCACTAAGCTAGAATCAAACTAAGCTCTAATTAACTCAAAATGAAGTCGTTTTCATGACAATTAAACCACATATCTCTGATTTAATTCGATATTTTTGATTTGTTGACTGCTCAATCCCAATCAGGTTACTAAAATTCAAGTGACACCACTGACACCACAAGTACGTCGACCACGGCGACCAAGCCACACGGCATCATAAACATCACCAGACAAGAGAAGAAAGACATACCAAAATTTTAAAACCAAAAGCTCAATCTCAGCCAGCATTCCACATCGCGCTAACCGCCTTTCTGCCCTTTCTTTTCTCCCCCTCGTGTACCTGCAGGTTTCGAGAACCCAGACTCCGGTGTCGGCATCTACGCTCCCGATGCCGAGTCCTACTCCGTGTTCGCCGATTTGTTCGACCCCATCATCGAGGACTACCACAAGGGCTTCAAGAAGACCGACAAGCACCCGGCCTCGGACTTCGGCGATGTCAACTCGTTCGCCAACGTTGACCCCACCGGCGAGTTCGTCGTGTCGACCCGCGTCCGTTGCGGTCGCTCGATGGAGGGCTACCCCTTCAACCCGTGCCTGACCGAGGCCCAGTACAAGGAGATGGAATCCAAGGTTTCCTCCACCCTGTCCGGACTGGAAGGTGAACTGAAGGGCAAGTTCTACCCATTGACCGGTATGGACAAGGCCGTCCAGCAGCAGCTGATCGACGATCACTTCCTGTTCAAGGAGGGTGATCGTTTCCTGCAGGCCGCCAACGCTTGCCGTTACTGGCCATCTGGACGTGGTATCTACCACAATGACAACAAGACCTTCCTGGTCTGGTGCAACGAAGAGGATCACCTCCGCATCATCTCCATGCAGATGGGTGGCGATCTGGGCCAGGTCTACCGCCGTCTGGTCACCGCTGTCAACGACATCGAGAAGCGTATCCCATTCTCGCACCACGACCGTCTCGGTTTCCTGACCTTCTGCCCAACCAACCTGGGAACCACCATCCGCGCTTCGGTCCACATCAAGGTCCCCAAGCTGGCTAAGGATATGGCCAAGCTGGAATCCATTGCCGACAAATACAACCTGCAGGTCCGTGGAACCCGCGGTGAGCACTCCGAGGCTGAGGGCGGTATCTATGACATCTCCAACAAGCGCCGCATGGGTCTGACTGAATACCAGGCCGTCAAGGAGATGTACGATGGCATTTCTGAACTCATTAAGATTGAAAAGTCGCTGTAAATCAAAACTCCCCTACTAATCCAACACTAACACAAGCAAAAAAAATCCAATTGAAAAAGTAAAACGTTGAATAAAAGTAAAAAAAAAAAAAAACATTAAAACAAAACTCGTTAAAATTTTGATTATTTTTGAAATGTACACCTTTCACCACACTACTAAAACCAAAAAAACAGCATACTCAAACACATTCATTTCTTGTAATCCCCCTCACACGGGGCCTCAGTCAGATCGGATGATCCTCTTGGTCCCTCCCCGCATACCTTCGCCCTTCTCGATAAGGAAGAAACGTGTTTGTCTCATTGTTTCGGTTCAGCTGAGCTGCCTGGCAGACAATGAAATCATCCATCCTCCTTCATCGCCAACCGCGCGCGAACGAACCCAGAGTGATCCCGATCTCGCGTCTCCTTCGATTTGCGTTCGCGCCCTCGCTAAGCAAACCGACCGAGAACGCCCTCACTACACAGGCACACGTGTTTGTATGTTTCCATAATCTGTAACTTATTTTGTTTCTTCGTCAATAACTTAATCTTGAGTTTAACCAGCTGTGAGTTATACGTTTGTAAGTTGTGCATTATTTTCATAAAATAGTCACTAACCAAGACGAAAAATTAGAGAGAAAAAACCCAGAAGATTCAAAACAGTGCTGATGATAGATCGATTCAAGAAAGTTGTGTAGATCGGCAGTTAGGTATGTGTGTTGCTTGTCAACTCAGTATTTTTGCAGTCGTGTCGTCGCACCAGCAGGTCGTGACGGTTCTAACGGCAGGGGGGGAAGGGATCCCGACACCTCCACCGCCATCACCACACACTTGAGACCTGGTGCGCCCCACGTGTTCTAGACGAATGAAAAGCAAATAAAGACGCCTGAACTTTCAAATTTACTCATTATTTTAAAAAAAAATAAAAAAAAAATTGCCAAAAACATACCGCAGTGTTGAGTTTTTATTTAACATGAAAATCCGAAGGAACTATCTGGTGGGTTTGAAATTTGTAATGATTCTAGAGGCTTTTATGTGCAGTGCACGATTGTCCACCGTCGAATCAAGGGGGTTAGTCCAGGATCCAGCCGGTACAATTGGAAATGACTCACGCAACGAAAACGGACTAACGATTGGAAACTCGAACCAAGGAATCGTGAGGCTGTCGATTTCTAGGTAAGTAACCGAATTCTTTTTCGACTTACTCAGCGTCCGCAAGTTCAACATGTTGGACCAACACAACAGCAGAAATACTCGGAATGCGATCGAGGTCAGAGAAAAAAGGAACCACTAGAGAATAATAACGCGACACGTATGTCCCATAAAAAAATGCGAAAATCCCAAGGGTGAGTCGCTCAGCACAAAATCACTTGTGCCGATGTTTTTTAGTGTGCCTTTATACGTTACGATGAACCCTGCTGTTCAAATCGTTGTGCCAAAATGTGCCACGGTAACTTGATAGTTCAATCGTTTTGGTTTGCCTACGCCTGGCAACCAGGCGATTGTTTTGTTTTGCTTTGCCACACTTTGCAGGCGAATTGGGTCTCAGTCAAGGTTTTTGTTGCGAAAATCTGGTTTTAATACCCTTATGTTGAGACAGCAAGTTTGGGTGACAAATGGAGCTGAGGAAGCTAATCGCTGGAAGTAAGTACGAGAATTCTTACATGCTGCTGCACATTTATGATTGATTTATCCACTTTCTCACTAGTCCACTTACCACCTACGAAAATTATAAACGCGACGCAACTCCACTCTGATTCGTAGTTTCCAAAGATGTTCCTCTATCTGCATTGCTGAGGCATACAAACTGTGCTGCAGCAGGAGGATGACTAAGGAGTGTATCGAAAATAAGCTATCCACAAACTTTCTTTCAAATTGTGGTGAAAACCAATTTTTTTTTCATACAAAAAATTGATCCTTTATTGTACGAGGTTAAACTTGAACATAATGAAGACCGGATGAAATTTAAGTTATTCCTTTACGAATTTTCGAGCTTTGGATCGAATGCTCTTCATTAAGTTCCGGACAAGTGTTGCATCGCATTTTTTGGACGCTTGAGCCCAAATTTTTTTGAACTCCTGCATGTTCCCAGCTGCCTTACCAGTCTTCTTGAAGACCCTCTTCACGATTGCCCAGTAACGTTCGATGGGTCGAAGCTGAGGACAATTTGGTGGATTGATATTTTTCTCAACGAAATCTATACCCTTTTCCGCAAGCCAATTGAGAGTGGTTTTGGCATAGTGAGCCGACGCTAAATCCGGCCAAAACAGTGGTGGTGTACTATGCTGTAGTAAATAGGATGCAAGCTATGTTTTACTTACGAATTCTGCTGCATGTTCTTGGGTGTAAAACATACAACATTCACATTCGTCGAATCGAATGTAAATAATTACGAAGACTGATGTTGACAAAAGTGAATGACGTCTAGTAAATAGGCGTTCACTGAACCGAAATTAAGTCGGTAAAGTTGAATCTGAAATATTTCAGTTCGGTAAAAGGAATTCAGAAAACAGAGGTTGCTCGAGGAAAGTATAGAGGAAAGTAAATGAATTTGAGCGAAACGCAACAAAGTTGCGCCGGAAATCCAAAAGAAAAGGATACGGTTGAAAAAAGGAAAGCAACAGAATTGTGTCATTCAGTGTTCTTATTTCGAAGCCGAAAGTCGCGTCTCAAGGTGAACTAGTTATGTTGTCCTACAATCGGGAATACGACATGGCATATAAAATGTTGTAGTGTTGAAAATGTTCTAGTGAAAGATGTTCTGACCACTTGAGAACCTTCATAAAACCTGTAGAGGGTTTACTCTTAATAATAAAACAAGACTCAAAGATTACCGATACAAAACTCTTTATTCCGCCACAGTTCCTGATTTACATCCATTCGTCACGAAACCTCAAACTCTTTCCCCCCCGCTCTGCTCGTACGCACCTGACAGTTCGTACCAAAGTTCCTGTTCCCCAATCAGGTGTGCCTCATCATTGCATGTGGCTGTATGTGATGGTAAGGTGCGTCCCTACATCCCCCTTAACACTTCCTGCTCTAATATGGCACGTAACTACGGAACCACGCTGGTTCCTGGCGACGCCTTTTCTGTCCATGTTCATCCACATCTTGTATGCTAACAGGATTAGTTGTACTGGAATCACTAGCTTCGGCAGGCTCTGCAGTCTCTGATGTCTCGGTCGGCGTATTATTCGATGTATCGTCGTTACTGGTGTTCTGGTTGCTTGTTTCCGGGATCTTCTTCAGGTGGGAAGTGTTTCTTCTGTACTCCTTCATTGACACCGTAGATTTAATTGTAGCATCCGATCCTGTTTTTGTGAGCACTACAAATTCTTCATTAACGAATCCAGTGCTCAGCTTGTTGTCCTTTTTGATACGCTTCAACAGCACTCGATCTCCCACTGATATTTCGCTTTTCCCTGCTTGTCTGCGTTTGTCGCTATATTCTTTCCCCTTTTCTTTCATTATGGCATCGTGGTCCCTCAATTCTTCGTCGTCGCAACTAGGTGCTATTTGCGGAAGTTTGGTTCGAATTTTCCGTCCCAACAGTAATTCAGCTGGCGAACGTCCAGTCGTTGAATGGGATGCTGCCCGGTACGTCAGAAGAAACTTTTGTAGTTCTCTACGCCAATCCTGACCCAGTTCTTGGGCAATCTGTAGACGCTTTAGTATTGTCCTATTCTGGCGTTCCACTTCCCCGTTCATTTGGGGCCAATAGGGAACTGTATTGATTAGTATTATACCGTAGTCTTTGCAAAACTTAGAGAACGTTTCACATTCTTCACTGAATTGTGAGTGCATTGTCAGTGGTCAGCGTGACAGGTATTCCGTGGCGACCGGAAACCGTCGTCAACTCCGCTATAGTATCCTCAGCAGTGATCGTAGTCATTTCACACACTTCATAGTACCTAGTGTAGTAGTCAGTTGGCTTTCATCCATGGCAGAACGTGGTCCTTCAAAATGTTCATGTAATCCTCGGTATTACCTTTTAATCCAGCTTTGATAAATACTGGAGGCATTTTCAAGCCATTGGACGCAACTGCCCGAAAACCATGACTCCGGTCGGATGTTCGTTTGTAAACTTGAATTTTACATTCTCTGGAACATCCTCTATCTTTTTCGGCAAAATAAACCTCTCTGTACGTATGTTAGATACGGGATCGATGGTGAACATTTTCTCATCGGAGAATACGATGATGGTATGCTTCTTTTTAATGCTGACATCAAACGTTTCGAGCGCTCCAGCCTGTAGTAAACAAGATGCACTATTGAGGAAAAAATTATAAAAAAATGACGCTACATCGAAGAAGAATAATTGTAAACAAGAACAAGATCTGATCGACAGCGTTTGACATTTCTGTTGAAAGATTTCTCTATCGTGAAATATTTCTAGTGGAACCCAACATATCTACCCTACAGCTAGGAAAAACTATAAGGGACAGCCCAATGGGGTTGTACGCAAAGTTGACGTAGGACTACGCAGCAATCGAATTCCCATACACGTCAGGGCCATCCGCTAATTGATTTAAGTCAGTCCTGAAAAGGGCCAAGAAAATTCTATTGTACACTCTTTAGAAAGCATTTGGTGGCTCTTAATTATGATACGGCCCCGGTTGTATTTTCTACGATGGTTGAGAGGGCCACTATCTCTAACGCGTAGAAGATAGTTATGGATCTGTTGGTTCATTGGTTGTTCAACGCGCTTTGCCATTTACTCCGGGACGCGGCGTTTAAAGCAATGCCATGTTCAGCCGGGGCGCGGTAATGGAAATTTCAAACAGCACAAGAGAAAAAAATCATCCAAACGAACTCTTCAGTTGGCAAACTAATTTGGTCGTCCTGAAAAGGACGGATTTAGTTGACGGGGGAGAAACAGTTCGCGATTGAACTTGGGCTTTCTTTCTTGGTTCATCTCGTGGGATGATTGATTCTTGTCTCGTTGTCACGGGCGGCTTTTTCCCGCCAAATCGTAGGCTTCAGCAGCCATGTTTCTCACAGCGAGGTTGACGGGAGCATCGGCAACAACAGCCAACTGCAACAACGCCTCTCTGGGCAACGACTGCTCGCCGCCGCCAACTGCGATCCTAAGACCACTGCACAGCTTAACGACTGTCGTAAGACTGAATCAAAATGTTCTGCTAAGAGCTATGAGGTAAAGGGGTCGGATGCTAGTGCACGAAAGAAGGCGGTACCAACGAAGGCAATGTGATACATATTGCATCAAAGGGGACGAACTTTAGCTATTGTGCCACAATAATTAGTTTTAATTATTACACGCTAGACGGATGATTTTCTTAACCGAAACATTTCTAATTTGCTTGCCACCGCCAGCAACTAATCCGCTATGCACAACTAGGAACTACAACGAACTCAACCACATGGTCGGTCTGAAGTGTCGCAGTTCGGTTCGAATTATCCGTTCTAGAATTTCGTTCGTTGGTTGTTCAACGTTCTTTGTCATTTACTCCGGGACGCGGCGTTTAATTAATGCTATGTTCAGCCGGGGCGCGGTGATTGAAATTAATTTGAAACAGCACAAGAGAAAATTTTCACCAAACAAACTCTTTAGTTGGCAAACTGATTTGGTCGTCCTGAAAAGGACGGATTTAGTTGATGGGGGAGAAACATGGTTCGCGATTGAACTTGGGCTTTCTTCTTGGTATTCTTGGTTCAGCTACTCGTCGTTGCGGGTGGCCATCTTCAGGTGACGTGGGATAGTTGATTCTTGTCTCGTTGTCACGGGCGGCTTTTTCCCGCCAAATCGTAGGCTTCAGCAGCCATGTTTCTCGCAGCGAGGTTGACGGGAGCATCGGCAACAATAGCCAACTGCACCAACGCCTCTCTGGGCAACGACTGCTCGCCAGTGCTGCTGCCGGCTACGATCCAACTGCAGATCCTACTCTGCACAGCTCCACGACCACCGAAAAACTAATTCAAAATGCGAAGGTGTACCCGTTATATAACATTCATGGCTGCCTAGGAGACGTTCGTTACTTAAATATGAAATCTGTGCTAGAAAAGTACTGTGTATTTGGTAAATTTACTCTGAAAAAATCGACATTATAAGACATTACCTTATATTTGCGTTAATTTCAATAGTTGAATGTTATAAATCAATAGATTTAAATATTGGAATCGAAGCGTAGAAAATGTCCCGATCGATTGGTGAAAACATTTTGTAAATCGATCGTGAAATGACTTAGTTATTAACGTTCAAAACCTATATATTTTTCGTGACGCTCCAAATTTTCGCAATTCGAACGTGTACCCCAGTATTGAAAACACAGACGTAGTCCTACGTCAAAAATAGTGAAAATTTTTACTGGTAACATGGTTGCTTTGATCTATTTGATTTATTCTAGGGTTGCTTCGTTGCACGCGATTTGAATCTACGCACAACAGATGTTCCGAAGGCATGATACATTACTATTTGAAATTTACTGAAAAACCCCATCACGGATCCAGCATAATCGATTAAATGAATATTTTAGGCATCATTAAGTTTATTTTCATAGTCCAACGCTTACGAGAAAAAGTTTTTCGTTTCAAGATCCGCAATACGGCCCCACAGCAGAAATGATGAAAGTTTTGCAAAAAAAGCTCCGAAACGATACATTATTTCAGATTTCTCTCATCTCTTTTTCAAGAGAAAGAGAGAACTGATCGTTTCTCCCAAAACGCAACCAATGTTGTTTATGTTTTCGTCTAGCTGTCAGTCAATGCTCTCCGTTTCATTGGGGGGGCAGTGCGTGTGTTTGTGCGGCAACGTTGGGGATGCAAATGCGAGTGGGAGTAATGTTTTTTTTATGCTGCTACTTTGCTCTCATCTCGAGCCGGACCGTCTCTGTATGCGATTCAATTTATGCTCAATCGGGAGTGTTCCGCGACGGCCAGAAGGCGACGGTACTGCTTTTGGAGGAAAAAGTGCCAGCAAGAGTGTTGACGTTAAGGTGAAAAAAAAAAAACGGAGAAGAACCTTCTATTTGGGATTATATCTGACTGCAATATGTTGATTTCGGTGGAAAATGTGGTGTCCGGCTGGAAGTGTGAATAAACTCTCCGCTAGGGCTCGGTCTATGTTCGGAAGACATATTCTGGAACTGTAGATACGTGGTTCCCGTTAACCGTTCTCGTTCGATGAGCAGGGAGTGTACGCGTTCCGAGTGAAAAAAAAGACCCAACGAAGCAACACAATGGCAGGTGATTTCGCTGGCTGTACGATTCGCAAGAAGAACCGAGCCCAATCGATCGAGTACAACCCGGCCAAGTTGGATAGTGGGGAAACTTCGAAGCAACAGACAAATCCGCTGACCACCCGGAGCGGGTTGCGGGTGTACAAGATTGTGATTCTGGGCGACGGTGGAGTAGGGAAGTCAGGTAGGTGTGAAAGGCCATTGCGCTATCGCCGATGGGTGGTGGTGGGGTTTTCTTTTCCACTATCATAAGGTGGAATGGGCAACGCTCCGGATAGGATGACGTACCTAACTGGAAATATGACGCTTATCGCGCAAATTGAGAAAGTGTCTCTTGCTGGAGAGAAATTGGAGATTGTACTCACAATGTTGTCATTCCTGGTGTACCGTACCGTGATGCGGTACCTGAAGTTCGATTCAAGGTTGAGCGGAAGGAAGTTGCGGGAATAAGCGAGAGAGCACGAGGCATTTACGCACAACGTAGTGATATGACGATAGCAAAAGTGGGCCTAGGGGATAATAGATGAATGTCATTGAAGGGTCGGGAGAGTGGAACAGACGACAACAGGCTTTTTACGCCTACGCAATTGCAGTCGTTTGTAGAGAGAGATTAGGTTTCGGTGATCCTTTAGGCAGTTGTAGGTGATTATCTGCAATGTCGATTCTTCATATTATTTCCTCCGTAAAAGGATGGCTGGGGGTTGGTATTTTTATTGGACATACCTGAGATTATTCATCTATGATGTGATTAAACCTTTTTATCATTCAGTAAAATTCATCTACTTTCCATACTTTGTCCACGCTCGTGAAGTTCTAGAAAAAAAAGGATATTTTGTGAAATTTTTGGACTGTGACATTCCATTTCTCTTGTAGGTAGTCTTCTGAGAGCTCTTTCCAACATGTTTAATCCGAATGCTAAACAAAAATTAGTTGTGTTATGACCTTCATCCAGACAATTTTGAGATACTCCTCTTCCAGTGTACTTTTTTCAAAGTCTTCTAAAGATTCTAAACGGATATTGCAATGAGTTGGCTCTATATTTGGCTAAACATTACTTATTTTTTTTAAAGAATTCTTTCTGCAATTAGAGCAGTGTTCTGCCTTCCCTTTGTTAACTGAGCAGATTTCGCTATTGAATTTCTAGACATTTCTTTGTGAAATTTTTTAAGATCATCTGGAGTAATTTTTCTCTCTTTTTTGTGGATTTCATTCAGATATTACCAAGCAATTTCTACAGAGCTTCTTGTGGGCTTGCTGTAGAGTTCTTTCATATTTTTCACTGCACTTATTCAATATTCCTCAAAACACTTTCTCGTCTCGAATGAACTTTAAACGTCTACATCAGACGTACAGTTTAAAGATACGTGAATACAAGTAAGCTCAAAAAACTGTTGGGCAAAAAGGCCCACAACGAGCAAGGGTGATCGATCAAATAGAAGCGGTCTGCGAGGCTGGCGAAGTGCCACCATGCACCGCATAGAATAAAGACAACTTCTGTATACAGAAGAGGCCACCCCGGCCTTGGTCTGATTGATAGATATATAGCGAAGGTGGACTCCAATGAACACTCATGTCTAGTTGTCCGACCCCGGTCAGTCAATCTGTTAGCTTGTGCCCTCTTGGCGTCTGAACTCCGATTTTTACATCCGCCTGTTGCGCGGTGGGATGGTTAGTCATAGGCTTCAAACTATGGCAGACTGTACAAACAAAATTTGAAGGGAGACCTGGCTGTCTAGGTCTCTTTTGAACGCTTATCATCATCTCTTGTCCTAGGATCCAAAACACATGTCACAAAGTTGTTTGAAAGCGACGCCATCCTTGTGCCCCGCCCTTATGAACTTCTCTGAGTTGTCTATCTGTTAAAACAATCGCAAAGGATATTATTTACCAGATAGTTGATTGGCGGTCTCGAGTCGAGCACGGAGTAGGCCTTGTTGGATAATACATAAGGCCTGGAAGAGTTTTTTTTCTTTAAATTAAAAAGAAAAAAGAAGAAGATACAAGGGCATATGAAGTCTGACCCATGTGTGAGTTGAGAGGATTCGATGGTTTAAATAGAAGAGTTGTGGCAGTTTGGCCTATTGCGGTGATGTTATGGATTATAAACATCTATAAGCAGCGTCCCTTACCTGATACAGGGTGATATGGATGGCTTAGTCTCACGACATACGTACAAACCCGTCTGCACTAATACATCGTGGCGAATTGAAATGTAAAGAGAAAGAAAAATGACAGGACCAGTCATTCAACCTGAGAAGACCTTGTGGATAGTCTTTAAGTTGTCATAGATGAGGGTGAGTGAGAGTTAGCGGACGGGAGACATCTTGAAAGTTGCGATTAAGCTGCAATCGTCTATTATTTTGTCGTTAATTCAAGAAATCAATCAACCCCAAGAGCCTTCTCGGCGGTCTTCCAATAACGTTCTTCCATATTAAGCTATGCATTCCATTCAACTGACTCCAGCATCTCGTTGTAGACGTTAATGGTCAATCGGAATGCTTACATCTGCAACCAGACTCCTGAAGAACTCGGTGTGGGGTTGAGGGTGTCAATTTGATCCACTAAAAACCTTCCCGTGCCTTTGAAAAAATTTGCATTTTTTGTAATTATTAATCGGAAAATAAATCAGACTTCACCATTCTCATATCACATTTCACCTTAAGGAAACCACACTGTCGGACGCCGAAAGAACGGAGCGTTGACGGGCACTGTTCGCCGCAAAGGCCACGCTTAAGAGGAAGATAAAGGCCAGCAAACGAGCCTGTTTCGAGGGCTTATCTTTGAACTCCAATACGGACCCAAGGGGTGACGCCTATGGGGTGGTAATGACCAAAACCAAGGGAGCGGCTGCTCCTACCGAGCAATCACCGGAGTTACTGCAGATGGTCGTTGGGGGATTCTTTCCGCGCCACGACCCGAGTCCCTGGTCCCTGAGACCGCTCCCACCACGGTAGATTTGTCACATGACCAGTGTTCCAGTATCCCTGACCGTAACGCTGTCATGACGGTGGAAGTATGGTCGACAAACACGCCGAACGCGATGACAGCGGCACCACGGAGGACGAAGGTGAGGCGACGGTGTCGAACGATGCACTCATTGTGAAAAAAGGTGAACAAAGCGCCAGGACCAGATGGTACCCCGGACCCTGATTCCCGCAATGTTCAGCGTAGTAATGCAGAAATGTCTGGACGAAGGCATCTTCTTAGATGCCTGGAAGCGCCAGACTCTCGTATTACTGCCAAAGACAAGCAAACCACCAGATAGATAGGAAGGCCACCGTACACAGAAGAAAAAAAGTACCCATTTGAGCAGTTGCGTGTGGGAAGCCAATTTTGGGTATAGTTGTGTTAACGTACCCGTTGTGTATAAATAACTTACTTTTGGGTGAAATTATACCCAAAAGTTAGTTATTTATACCCAACGGGTCGGTTAACATAACTATACCCAAAATTGGCTTCCCACACGCAACTGCTCAAATGGGTACTTTTTTTCTTCCGTGTATAGACCGATATGCCTGTTGGATACGACGGGAAAGATACTTCAACAGCCTGTTGAAATACACGGAAGGTATAGGCGGCCTGTCAAACAACCAGTTTGGCTTCCGGAGCTTCCGGACTCATCGGTGGATGCTATCCTGTCCGTTACCAAGACGGCAGAGACGGCACTCCAGTGTAAGAGGCCGGGAGTCCGCTACTGTGCAGTGGTCACCCTTGATGCGAGAAAGGCGTACAATAGCGCCAGTTGGGAGGTTTTCGCCGACTCACTCCAACGCCTGCGGGTACCTGGGTACCCGTACAGGATTGTGCGAAACTACGTTCAGAATCGTGTACTGGTTTACATCACAGTCCGGAACACGATGTATGACGAAAGGATGCGACTTATGTTTCATAACAGGGTAAAGATTTCGGTTTCGCGGATGACATCGCCCTAGAGGTCTATGGAGACCATGTGTACCAATACTCGAATTAATTTTAATTTTTTCTTAAACTTGACAGATGGAAAATAATCGATTATGTCTGCTACTTGAGCTCAATGACTTTTATAAAAGGTCCGGACCACCAGGCAGTTTACTTGTGTTGGAAGCAAAAATATAGCACACATTACTGGGCAAGCGAGCACCGACGTCAAACTACCATAACATTCCATACTGTGAACTGATAGTCAGACATCACCATAAACAGCTGTGCCGTGTAAAAAGATAAACATTGTAAGGAAACACAAATACCACTATACATTTCCACATCTCACGAATATCGTTAAGCCTGGTAGCCCGGACCTTGTATAAACTCAATTTTGACAGACATCTTATCGAAAGTTTGTTGATCAATAACAAAGGGATTTTAATTGATTAATCGATTATTTTCCATCTGTCAAGTTTAAGTTAAATTAAAATTAATTTGCGAATTGGTACACAGCCTTAATACTGTTGTTAATACTGTCATTTAAAATTTCAAATTCACGAAGACAGTTGGTCTGTCCGTTAAGTTTGTCTTCAGCTCATTCGAGTGCAGATGAATTGATTTTTACCGGCAGTAGATTGATGAGCCCCGCAACCCGATTGGCGACAAAAGTGTTGAGCTCGTGTGGTGACTTCTTCAGCCAACAAAGCACGATTTGGGAATCGGTCCATCGAACGGTATTTTTGTATTCCAGATTTAGCGCCGATGTTACTGCTTATGCCAATCGACACATGCAATTGTGCAGTGCCATTTGGGAGAAGTGAACGCAAATACACACACGTGCCATTGAAGCATCAGAAAAGGGATAAAGTTCGGTGGGGGGGGGGTTATTAAAAAAGAAAAAAATTTTTTTTTTTGGGCGGGAGGTACTAGCACACCGGCCCCCCCAAAATTAATTTCCTAAGACCATCCCCACCGGTGGGTTCGTATCTGGGTAATATTTTGATGACAGAGAGCGTTCCTAGTTTGATTTAGCCACCCACTTTCGCACCGGTCGTTCATAAAAAGGTAACACAATAAGACTCAAATTTATTCTCGCACCGATTTCGTTTCGCTAAATATTTCGAGCAGTGTATATTTTAAATACTCTTCCGTACAGGTTTTCGACGTTCTGGTTTGTCCCAAAGATTGGATCTTGGGAAACATCCAGCCAAGCCCTGCAAAGCACTTCGTTGTCTTGGTGCGTCCTTCCACGGGGTGTGATGCACTCATTTTTTCAAAACATATCACAATAAACGTGAAATTAGCAAAGAAAACTTTAAAAACAAATCGGAAACGCTCAAATTGAAATGAAAGTCTTCCAGATGAAGCTGTTGTTTTAACGTTTCAACTTGTTTTGCTTATTTTTCTTCAAATATCAACGCTCGGCTCGGTTGGGTCTGGTTGTCAAATTTACGAACCGGCTGCTCACCGAGCGAGCAAATTGTCATTTCCCAACCCGGTTACCAACCACCGGTGCGGTATCGAGTTGTCAAACAGGGTAACAATTTACCGATATTACCGTATTGGTGCGGTTGGTCTAAGACCGTAACTCACACCAATACACTCTCAAATATTCTGTCAAAATCAGGGACCTGGCGGACCGCGATTTTCCTGTGGCCACCACTTCTAACAACCAAAGGTTAAAGATGCTTTGTTTGTTAATAGTGGTGGTGGTCGGGGGGGTGGGGGGGGCGGCGGTTATTTATTTAGTGCGGGCCGTGGTATGCTGCATATTGTATAATAATAGGGGATGGGGTGGGGGGGGGCGGGTCGGGAAATAACATAGCGAATCAAAACAAAAACAAAGATACTTGTACCAAAAGGTACTGAAAAGCGCAAGAATGCATGGCAAGGTTCAGACTGCATGGTGTACTTCGGAGCTAGGGGTTCTACAACAGTGAATCAATTTCAAATCGCTAGTTGCACATTGATTGTTCGTTCGATAGCGATTGTATTGCCTTCCAGCACGTATCGGTTGATAGTTTTTCCAGCAATGTTGATGAGGCTCGTAATGAAGTTGACACACATAATCACCTGCTCGTTTGGAACCTCTTCGTCCCAGCTGATCTTCAGTTTCCACAACTCCCGCATAAAAAGCTTGGCGACCACTGTTGCTGGTGCCAATAGTCCGAGAGGATCGTAGGTTTTTGACAGTTCTGACAGTATGTGTCGCTTTGTGATGGAAGTTTGCTGTTCAACCGGGTTAATCCTGAAGGCTAATTCATCCGATGACGGGTTCCAAAGTAGTAATTTGATCACGTTAATCGCGCCGCTTATTTCAAATGGAACTTGCTTTTCACGTAGCTTTTCGGGAATTGATTCGAGAAATTCACTTGTATTAGAGCGGCATTTGTGCAGCTGGAAACCTCCGCTGTGCAGTAGCTGTGTCAATTGCTCAGCAGCAGTTTGAATCTCGTCCACTGTGTCGCTTCCAGACAAAACATCATCGACATAAAAATCCTGAACAACAATCTTAGCAGCCAGTGAAAACTTTGTTCCCTCGTCGACAGCCAATTGATTCAGTGTCCGGTGGCTGCAAACGGTGCTGATGCCGTACCGTAAGTAACCGTTAACCGAGCGGACCAGAAGAATGTTTTCGCCAAACAATCTGCAGGAACTTTTGATCGTCGATGTGCTTCCAGATTTGGCGAAACGTCGCTTGAGAAGACGTATCGATGGCATCTTCTTCTTTTAGCATTTCAGGCTTATTGCTTTAACAATTTGCTTATTGCTTGCTCTCAACTTGGTGTTCTAAATGTACTTCCGCAGTTGTTGATTGAGAGCTTTCGATGCCAGGTGCCTTTTTTGCATTGGTGTGATTGTGTGGCAAGTACAATGATACAATCATGCCCAGGAAGTCGAGAAATTTTCCTTAACGAAAAATTCATAGACCATATCGGGAATCGAACCGAGTCACCTCCAGCATGGTATTGCTTTGTAGCTGCGCCTTTGCCGACTGAGCTAAGGGAGGACCCACGTATCGATGGCATCGAAGCCGCATTATCATGTTCAGCAACAAATCTTGTACGACCGGTCATGAGCAGATCATTAAGCGATACTCCAGAAGACGATTTCGCCGATGCGTCGAAAACCGTTCGTAGTTTGGCAGAAGATGAAGTTGGTTTTAGAATGGCATGGTGAGGTAAATAGAAGTTTGGACTACTACTCACCTCAGACTCAGATATCGCTTTGCAGTGATTGAGCCGTATGTAGTCTTCCATGAACGAATCGCCTGCTCACGCAACTCTCCCAGCTTGTTAGTCGCGGAATGGCAGCTTGACTATGTATCGGCCAAATGAATCTCTGGTAGTAGTGCGCTGGTAATGTTATTCATGTGGTTCTTCGTCATTCGATTTCAAATTCGTTGGGTTAACTGTTTTTCATCGTGTGCTTGCTGTGGATAGGTTTAATAAAGTGATAGAACGTATTTTTTAAAACGCTATTTCGTTTACCGAAATTTCTTACTCCTTACCTTAGAGTCGAATTGATGACTATCAGGATCGGAAAGCGCTGTGTGACAGGCATTTTTCAGAGTGTGAAAAAATAGTTCTGCACCAACCAGTGGATCGATGCGTTGTGCCATGTAAAACTTGGGATCTGCCTACAATACTCCATTCGGAATAATCCAACCAGATACATTGAGCTTGGATACATTGGATGATTGCTTTGTCCATGAAATTTCCATGTAAATATCAAATGGCATGTGAATATCAGTTAGGGGTTATTAAAGCCAAATTGGGCGGGTCCCCATTTTTAGCAAATAAAACAAGCAGTGAAAGATTTGTTTGAAAGTTTTATTCTTTGAATATCTGATGAGACTGGTAAGTTTTTCAAATGTTACAACTATTTAATTAGGAACAGTAGAAATTTGCAATAAAGCTTGCTTCAGATAGAATTGGAACAAAAACAATTGCCTGTATTTCAGTTATTTATTATTGAATTCAAGATCTTTTTTTATACAAATGTAGCGTTTTCTTCACACTTTTAAGCAAAAATACGGATAAAATTATTCGTCACGGTTTCGAAGGAATTCTCGAATTTTTCCTGTAACACGGCTCATTAGGCGGCGCACACCTTCTTCGTCCATCGTTTTAGCTATCTTATTCCACCAGGTCTTCATCTGATTGATGTCTTTGACAACCTTTCCCTTTGCCTTGAGTCTCCTCTTCATGATTGCTCAGTATTTCTCAATAGGGCGGAACTGGGGGCAGTTGGGTGGGTTAAGGTTTTTCGGAACAACCTGGACCCCTTTCTCTGCATACCATTGAACGACTTTGCTGTAATGACAGCTTGCCAAATCTGGCCAAAACATTACGGGATGGTCGAATGAACGGCAAAATTCGTTTTTGGAGACACTCTTTTTGGTATAGTTCCGAAATCATTGTCTTATTTGTAACGAAAACTTTCGTTTTTTTTGCCACAGCTGCAAATGCCCTGCCAAATCATGAATTTTCGTACAAATTTGTCGGCAAAAACAAATTTAAATTTGGCTGGAACATCCCCCCGAGCCGTTGCCAAGTAAAATTTTTGACCTGGGATTTGCCCGAAGTCAGCCTTGACATAGGTTTCATCGTCCATCAGAAGACACCCGTCGAACTTGGTCAGCACCTGGTCGTATAGCTTCCGAGCACGGATTTTGGCCACACTATTCTGTTTTATGGTCCGATTTGGCTGTTTGCTAGCTCGATACGACTTGATTCCTTCCCGGAGTCGAGTTCTCCTCACGGTACTATGGGCAGCACCGAATTTTCTGGCCAAATCACGGTCCGACAGATTGGGATTCCTCTTAATCGTCTTCAAAATCTTACCACGCAGTTTCCGGTCGACAGTTCCACTCCGACGATTGGCTTGAGGCTTCCGAATCGTCGTCAATGTTTCCTTATACCGTTTAATAACGCGCCATACGGTATTTCTGGGCAATTTCAGCTGTTTAGCTAGCCTAGATGCAGACCACAATGGATTTTCCAAATAACTGTGCACAATTTTTTCCCTTCTTTCGGCTTCCATGTTGATTGTTTACAAAGTACAGTCGATTTGCGGAATGTCAAAAATACATACGTGAAGCTAACAAAATTCCCGACACGTGGGCGCCAAGAACTTCCAAATCCGTCCACCAGGAGCGCCACAATATGAGCAAAAGTTTGTTTCAATTCTAAATGAAGCAAGCCTTATCTCAGCATAAATTAACTTGTTCAAAAAATTTTTTTTTGATTGAATCTAACTTTAAATACAGCCGTGAAATTTCGTACATTTTGTACCTATCTTAACATTTTTTTATAACTAATAATTTATGCTCAAAATTCATGTTCAAGAGGGTGGGGGGAGGGCGAGGTGTGGGGGGGTGGGCGGGGGAGGGGGGCGAGGGGGCGGGGAGAGGCGGTGTTAGAAATAGTAGGCGTTCAGACCGAGTGATTAATCATAGCACCCATATGTAACTATATAGCAAATAAAAACTTCACTTCTGTTTCAACCACTAAAAGAGTAGTTCGCTTTACAGCCGAATCTAATAGGTTATGGGCCCAGAATCTAGAAGATAAATTAAGATGTATACCGGAGCTGGTAATGGCCAAGCGAGCCAGCAGCAGATCCCCCAGCAGAATTCAAGTCTACCGCCGATCGAACGCCTCTGCGGTCGAGAAAATTGGTCAACCTGGAGATTCGCGGTGGAGACGTACCTCGAACTGGAGGAGCTGTGGGAAACTGTAAAGCCAATTCCGAACGCGGATGGGACGCTGCCAGCGGTGGACGAGCGGAAGTGCAGAAGAGCACGAGCGAAAATTATTTTGCTTTTGGACCCCATCAACTACATCCACGTGAAGAACGCGAAGACGGCCCGTGAGGTATGGGCGAAGCTTGAAGCAGCTTTTGAAGACACCGGACTAACCCGCCGGGTGGGACTGCTCAGGAAGCTCATAACCACGACCCTTTCGTCATGCGAAACCGTGGAAAGGTATGTGACGGAGATAATTTCTACCTCCCATAATCTTCGGGGTGTTGGTTTCGACATTTCCGAGGAGTGGATCGGTTCCCTGCTGCTTGCGGGGCTTCCGGAGAAGTATAAACCAATGATCATGGCGCTGGAAAATTCCGGCACTCCCATCACCGGCGACAGCATCAAGACAAAACTACTCCAGGAAGTCCAATTTTTCCAGGACAAAACGGCGTTTGTTGGAAGAAAATCGTTTCCATCGAAACCAAAGCAAGGCGTAACCGAAAACCGGTCAGCTGAGCAGCCGAGAGGTCCAAAATGTAAGCGTTGCCATCGATACGGACACATTGCTAGGGAATGTCAAGTGAAAAACGAGACGAAAAAAGGATCGGCGTTTTCCACAGTCCTAACAACCAACGAAAACCATAGTAACGACTGTTGGGTGTTTGACTCCGGTGCATCAGACCATTTCACCAAGGATCGAAGCCTGCTACACGAGGAGCAACCGGCGAGTGGCGTTGTTATGGCAGCCGACAAGCAGATGATGAAAATTGTTGCAACGGGTGTCGTCAAGCTTTCAGCTAAATGCTGTCCTGAGAGTCCCCCCATCGATGTGAACGGCGTCAAGTTCATTCCAACAATGTCCAACAATCTTTTGTCGGTGAGTCAAATTGTTCGCCGTGGTCACGAGGTACGCTTCAGCAACGAAGGCGTGAAAGTAATCGATCCGGATGGTGAGCTGATAGCAACAGGGATCCACGATGTGAAGCATGGATTGTTCCGGTTCGAAGAGTCTGACAAACAAAAGGCATTATCGCTTGCCTCGACCTCAGCAGATTTGAACGTATGGCACAGGAGGTTGGGCCATCTGAACATCCATAATCTGAAGCTACTGAAGAACGGCCTAGTCACTGGGATGCAGTTCAAGGAATCAAAGATGGAAAACTGTTCGGTATGTGCCATGGGTAAGCAAACCCGTCTACCATTTCCGAAGAGCGGCAATCGAGCCAGTGGTGTCCTGGAGCTTGTGCACACGGATATATGCGGACCAATGGAAGAAAAATCGATTGGAGGAAGCCGGTATTACGTTACGTTTGTGGACGACTGGACTCGGCGGATTTTTGTTTTTTTCCTGGAAACGAAATCAGAAGCGGAGGTCCTTCATGCATTCGACCAGTTCCGAGCCCTAGCTGAGAAACAAACCGGATTCAAGCTGAAAGCTCTTCGCAGCGACAACGGTAAGGAATACACTAACCGATCGTTTCAGAAACGCCTTATTGACGCAGGAATTGTGCACCAAACATCAACCGAGTACACTCCCGAGCAAAATGGGCTGGCTGAGCGTGTAAACAGGACTATCGTTGAACGAGCTAGATGCATGCTGTTCGAGGCGAAGTTACCGAAGCCATTCTGGGCGGAAGCGGTAGCAGCTGCGACATACGTCATCAACCGTTCCCCTACAAAAGGTCACAAATTGACGCCAGAGGAAGCCTGGTCCGGCCGTAAGCCTGATATGTCCCATGTGCGAGTTTTCGGCACAAAGGCGATGTCACACATTCCGAAACAAAAACGGAAGAAGTGGGACGTCAAATCGAAGGAATGCATCCTAGTCGGTTTCGATGAGCAGAGCAAGGCCTACCGTCTGTATGACCCGGTGAAAAAGAATGTCTTCAAGAGCCGAGATGTGATTTTCCTAAACGAGTTGATCCAAGCTGATGCGCAAACCCCAGCTACAAACAGTGATCAGCTTCAAACTCGAAATTTTGTGAGCCTGGATTTCCTCGGTCAGCTTCAAGACGACGTTCCAGAAACAAGACCGGAAGCACCAAACGAGCCTGATGATGAAGAACCATCCGATCACGAGCCAACCAATGAAGAATCTGAAGAGTCGTCGCATTCCGAGGAGGATTTCTTTTCGCAAGCAGAGACAAGCGCAGGCGAATTATCCGATGATGCAGTTGGTGACGTGACAATTTCGGCGCTCCCATCGCGACAATCTTCATATCCACCCGAGTCACAGGTGTTGAGGCGCAGCGGTCGGGAGCGCGCGATTCCAGGCAAGTACCATGACTTTGTTTTCAAGAACAAAAATTTTCCGTTCCATAATTCCCCAGTTCAACATGACAAAGCTGGTCCAAATTCCGTACAGCAAGGCCTCGCGGTGAGCAAGCGACACACGACGATCAAGACCAGCGATCCAGAAACTCCGGCGGAAGCGTTACATAGTGCCGAGGCGTTCCAGTGGAAAGCTGCCATGGACGAAGAATATCGAGCGCTGTTGGAGAATGAAACGTGGGAACTAGTACAGCTACCGCCTGGCAAGAGGGCAATCGGTAGCAAATGGTTATTCAAGACCAAGCAAGACGAGAAAGGAAACGTGGTACGACACAAGGCAAGAATCGTCGCTCAAGGCTTCACCCAGAAGTACGGCACCGACTATGACGAGATCTTCGCACCGGTGGCAAAGCAGACAACATTCCGAGTTCTGCTGTCCGTTGCAAGCCGCAGGAGATCCATTGTCAAGCACGTCGACGTTAAAACCGCATATTTAAATGGAATACTGGAAGACACCGTTTACATGCGACAACCGGAAGGATACACCACGGGTAATGAACGAACCGTCTGCCGTTTGAGGAGGAGTCTATACGGCTTGAAACAATCAGCGCGCGTATGGAATCGGAAAGTAGATTCCGTGTTCAAGGACTTGAACTTTCAGCCAACGAAGTCAGATCCCTGCCTTTACGTACAACGGAAGAACGGTGTTTTCTCGTACATCCTCATCTATGTCGACGACATGATAATCGTGACGCAAACGGAGAAGGAATTCGGCGATATATTCAAAAGTCTTCAAATCCATTTCAATGTGACAAATTTGGGAGACGTTTGCCATTTCCTTGGCATGGAAATAGAGAGAAATGCATCGGGATTCAAGATCAACCAGACCACGTACATCCGGAAGTTAGCACAACGATTTGGCTTGGACAAGGCGAAGCCGTCAAAAGTTCCCCTCGACATCAGCTACCTACAGCAGAAGGAGGAGAGGGATCAGCTACCCGGAAACCACAATTACCTGAGTCTGATCGGGGGTCTCCTGTACGTAGCAGTACACTCAAGGCCCGACATTGCGGTTAGTGTTTCAATTTTGGCACAAAAGTCCAGTTGCCCTAACACCCAGGATTGGACCGAAGCCAAGAGGATTATGCGCTACCTAAATGCCACCAGTAACCATAAGCTCCAGATAGGTACATCAACCAATGGATTGGAGATGTTCGTTGATGCAGATTGGGCCGGAGATTCGCGCGATAGGAAGTCAAACTCCGGCATCCTCATTATGTTCGGTGGTGGACCAATTGCGTGGGTTTCACGCAAGCAAACGTGCGTTGCATTGAGCTCGACCGAAGCAGAATTCGTGGCGCTCGCAGAGGGCTGCCAGGAGCTCGTCTGGATCAAACGATTGGTGAAGGAAATTGGCGAAGACATCGAATGTCCCATCACCATATTTGAGGACAACCAAAGCTGCATCAAGTTGGTAGAGGGCGACCGAATCGAACGACGCAGCAAGCACATCGACACTAAGTTCTTCTTCGTTCGTGACTTACAAAAAAAGGGCATCATTAGGATGGAGTATTGCCCAACAGAATCCATGTTGGCCGACGTTCTGACAAAGCCACTTCAACGGATTCGATTAGAAAAACTACGCTATGATCTAGGAATTCGCCCGGATCTGATCGAGGAGGAGTGTTAGAAATAGTAGGCGTTCAGACCGAGTGATTAATCATAGCACCCATATGTAACTATATAGCAAATAAAAACTTCACTTCTGTTTCAACCACTAAAAAGAGTAGTTCGCTTTACAGCCGAATCTAATAGACCGAGATGTCTGACTATCCAGGTTGCGTCGACATGAGACTCGGATTTAAGCCCCCACCAGGATTCTGGCTCAGGCTCCCAGTTTGGGCCTCCTGATTCTTGGTATTGTTTCTTTTTTCAGTCTTAAAAGTATACAAAAATATTGGCTCCTCTGACAAAAACAGCCAAACCAAACGTAGAATCTGTGTAGTGATGCTTTCCAGAAAATTGCAGAACCATAAAAAAACTCAGTTATAATAAAAGTATTGAAATTACTTAGGACGATTCTTTGAATAGCAGTAATATAATTGAAATTATGCAAAATTTATATTGCATGAAAATAAGGAAAGGTGTCGAATTATAATAGCTACTACTAGTGGGTTCAAATGCACTCTGGTCCACATTACCCCTGGCAACACTGGTTTGCATCTTTCCTGTTTGTGTAAAGATCCAGATAAGCCCTGGAGCCTGGTAGTTATCAAGCTACCTCAAGGTTTTGCCAATGCCCAGGGTGATTTTTACCAAAACTTATTAAAACTAAAAGAATTTTGTTTTCAAATTCAGTGGAAACGAGCGAAATAACTGCGAGCAGAGAAAGCTGCGCCAACTCGCAGTTTACTTCGAATCTTTATATAAAAACGAAAATATAACTCTCGACAGAATAATTCAAAATGACGTTTCAATAATTTCACGTTAGAATTTTTGTTTACCTCTTGGTTATAATAATATCAGATACGACGGTTTGAATAATTTATCGAGAACTCCTGTAAAAAGTCATCAATTGAACTAAAGACTCCATCTTGTATGAATCGGATTGAAAATAAGCATGAATTTTCGCATAAACTGTCGATGATATGGAAGCAAAATCCTTTATCCCTAAAAAATGAAGAAGGCTGCTCTTAAGCAAGTAATTTCTCAAAAACAGATAAATTATGAACAACCATAAATTCCTCATTCATAAACTTTGCATTTTGATCCTTTTCATGAGACGCCAACGGAATATAAAAAGGCCACGGATAGAAGCGTGAAATGAAAAACACCTGGCCGGTGGCAAATAAAATCGACCTTCTCCACACACAATAAACAACTACGTATGCAGATGAAGGGAGAAAGATATGGAAAATCAATATCAACTCTAAATAATGATGATGATGGCGAAGGCGATGGTGATGAATTATTTGCTATTGGTTCGGTGACCGTTTCCATTTTTCATTTCTATCCTAAAATATACCGGTTGCGTCAGTCCGTTTTGATTGTATCGAAAACATTTTGCCCCGCGCTAAAAATACCTGATCGATTCTAATGGAATACAAACCAACCTCAATTCAATTTGCAGCCGTCACGCTCCAGTTCGTAAGTCACAGCTTCCTGGACTACCACGACCCGACGATTGAGGACTCGTACCAACAGCAGGCGGTCATCGATGGCGAGGCAGCCCTGTTGGACATTCTCGACACTGCCGGCCAGGTCGAGTTCACTGCAATGCGCGATCAGTACATGCGATGCGGCGAGGGATTCATCATTTGCTACTCCGTGACCGATCGCCACAGCTTTCAGGAGGCGTCCGAGTATCGGAAACTGATTGCCCGGGTTCGACTCACCGAGGACATACCGTTGGTGCTGGTTGCCAACAAGCTGGATCTGCAGTCACAGCGAAAGGTGAAGAGTTGAAGTTGACCTGGAGGTTTGAGGAATGATCGCTCATTCGTTTCTTTCGTAGGTTTCAACCGAGGAAGGCAAAACGTTGGCGAAACAGTTCGGATGCCCGTTCTACGAAACATCGGCCGCCCTGCGGCACTACATTGATGAAGCGTTCTTCTCACTGGTTCGTGAGATTCGGAGAAAGGAAGAGCAAAGGGTAAGTTATAACAGCCTAAAATTTTAGGAATAATTCTATGTTTTATCTTGCTTTCAGGACCTCAACGGCGGTTCCAGTTCCGAGAAGCTTCACACTCGTCGGCGCAGCCGCTGGTGGCGGTTGCGTTCGATTTTTGCCTTGGTATTCCGACGGCGCCGAAATACGATCGGTAACTAATCGTAATCGAAAACTGCAATCACACGACGCCGTAAGTAAAACGAGCTACCAAAAATCTACTGAAATGCACAAATGTGTGGCAGATTTCCGCTGAAATCGAAAATCAATGCAGCATTCGAACCCGCTTGAAAAGGAATTGAAAATTTACTTATCAATAGCGCATCATACATACATGTCTGTAGAGAATTTGTGTTCCAAGTCGGACGGAGGTCTGCGGACACGCCAAGCGACCAAAAATTTAAATCAACATTTTTCAAAAACTTGTGCTAAGGTAACATAAGGAAACCAGAAGTTGTTGAATATTTCGAATAAGCTTTAGGAAAAATAACACATCGAGAAAGTAAATCAAAACAAACAAAACAATCCAATGTTAAGCCAGTGAGTTGTGTGTGTGTGTGTGTTTAGAATTAAGGTTACACCAGAAAAGAACATCGAGACCGGGGCAGACCGGAGGAGGTCACCTCAGGCAGTTCCTGTCAGCTCGTTAGATTTCATTTAGTGTCGTTATTGGCGGCAGGGTTGGGCCGACGATTGTATCATAGCATTTTTACTCGATGTAGTTACACACATACACAAACACACATGCACACAGACACGTTGTTAAGAGTTAGGAAGCGTAGGATTAGCTGCCCTGAAAAGTCCCCTTTGTTGTTGCGATCATTTTATTAAGCTTTTGAGAGGATTTCGTAGAACGAAAGTTTACCAAGCTCGACTAAACCAAAAGAAAAGGAAGAATATTTAATATATTTAGGAGTTACAAGAATCTACTAATTTCACAACAGTATTTACATGCATTTATTTATTTGTTAGCAGTAACGATCTTTACAATTGACTAATCTGTGATTTCCCATGGTTTAATCTTATTTTGAAGGTAGCTCTTTTGTCAGGCACTATGAATGCCATTAGATCTTAGTTCGTTTCATTTGACTAGTCTTGTTTTGGATTCATTCAAGCACAAAAGCAACTTTTGCTTTCAGTATTGGCGCGTAGGCATATAATCCCGACAGTCGAGTACTAAAACAGGGTTCCAACATTGAAACGTAGATTTACTATCAAAATATCAAACAACCGATCCTGCAGATTCCACGTGATAACAACTACCGGAAATATGATGATAAGGAAGCGCGTGTTTTCTTCACCTAAAAAAAAAAACAATTCCGCTAAGTAGTTCCCTTATATCAGACAAATAGGATCACCAAAAAAAATCTGCTTTATATATAGTGTGTAGTATAGTTTCTAGTGCAACATAGGCATAGAGCTGACGTGCAGAAATACTATCTATATAGATATGTTCAACGAAGTGAACCTTCCGTAAGCTGTTTGAAAATGAGCTGCTATTCGTATGAAACAGCTTCGATTTGATTCCAGGATTGCAAATCGCATAATCTCGATGCCCTGTGGGATCCCTAAATGCTGTGTAGTTAACAGGTGAGCTGAAAAATCATGAACCCAATACAGAAAAGACGGGTTATTCCGTTCAAAGCTGGCTTTATTCATCAATATAATCTCCATCAGGAGCAACACAAACAACACGCCGCTCTAACACTTCAATTCCACTTTTGTAGAACAATTTAACTTTTGCCTCAAAATAGGCCTCAGTTACATACAAGCGAAATTTCTTACCGGCGAGCAATGTGTTGAAGGTTTGCAAAGAGCCAGTAGTCGTTGGGAGCCGAAATCAGTAGAATACGGTAGATGCGGAAGCAATTCGAACTTCGATTCATATAGTTTTGTCATTATTTTGATTGACTTTGTGTTGTCGCTGGAAATACGTCTGCACCGAGAACGCATTCGAGCGCCCCTAGTTGTTGCTTGGCGCGAGGATGACGACGAAGAGAAAAAGTACAGTACTTCAGTTTTTATAGAGAACAAGAAAAAACAAGTTGAGTTGTACGTCGCGCTCTTGTTTTATTTCCCATCTCACAAAAGTTTCCATATTGGAGACCCCGACGCGGAAAAAACGAATTCGATAACGTAATCGTCGCGTATAAATCGAAATGTTTAACGCCGAAAACAATCCTCAACCGAATGCAGCACTCACCGCCGCAGTTGCAGTAAAGCTTCCTGATTTTTGGAAGCATGATCCCGTTATTGGTTTGCCCAAGCGGAGGCACAATTTACCCTTGCCAACGTAGATCACACAAAGTTTTACCACACCGTCGCGAAAAGTGACCAATTTGTTATATGCCACGTAGCAAATTTGGTCACAAACCCTCCCAACGAAAACAAGTACGAGGCGGTCAAAACAAGGCTGATTTCTCGTTTCCAAGTCTCAGCGCAAGGACGTTTGGAGCGACTTTTCAGAGACTGTGATCTGGGCGATATGCAACCAACGCATCTCCTCGTCAAAATGCAGGAACTGGCCGCAGGATTGAACGTCACGGACGACTTAATGAAAATGCTTTTCCTGCAACGAATGCCGCCAAACGTGAAAGCAATTATTGCAATCAGCGATGGAACTATTGGGAAGCTAGCCGAGATGGCCGATAAAATGGTGGAATATCCGGGTTCGTCACAATGCCACACTCGACCATTTGCCGCATTTTCTAACAGCATGGAAACATCACCGATAGCTGATCGACAAGGTCAGATTGCCACACTGTCCGCTGAGATCCGCCGACTCAAGACAGAGCGAAGCACTTCTCGAAGCCGATCTGGTTTCTCAGGAAGTTTGGTGGTCGAGCCACCAAATGCCGCGAGCCGTGTAGATACAATTCAAAAAACTAATGGGTCGTTCCTTCGAAACGGCTGGAGTCAATGCACAACCAGAAAGTCGCCGTATAATCTACGACCGTACCGCAAACACTAAAAACATAATCGATACTGGTTCTGATGTTTCTATCATTCCAGCTACCAGTAAGGATAGAAACAACGGTGTTGCTCCATTCGATCTGGACGCGGATCCCTGTATACGATGCGCCTTTCATCACAACAGACTTGGGTCTGAGACGACGATTCAATTGGCTCTTTCTTGTTGCGGATGTAGGAGTTTCAATAATTGGCGCAGATTTCCTTGCTGCTTTCGGTATCATGGTTGATTCAAAGCACCGTCGTTTGATGGATGGCCTTACCATGGTGTCCTCTATCGGTGGTTTAACAAACATACTGGTACAGAGCGTAACAGTCGTTGCATCCGACCATCCGTTCCGTGAACTGCTTTCGGAATTCAAGGAAGTCACACTATCTCCCAACAATGAAACCAACGGTGCAACATGACGACTCCCACCACATTCAAACGAAGGGTCCACCGGTGGCAACCAAATGTCGGCGAATGGCACCGGACAAGATAGATGCAGCGAAGGCAGAATTCCAGGTAATGATCGATCTTGGTATTTGTCGACCCTCCAGCAGCTGCTGGGCAAGTCCTCTACATTGCGTTCCCAAGAAGAACGGCAAATGGAGATTTGTGGGGGACTATCGTGCCTTAAACAAAATCACTGTGCCAGACCGGTACCCCGTTCCTCACATCCATGACTTAATCAACGCTTTTCATGGAAAATGCATTTTTATGAGCCTGGAACTTGAGAGAGCATACCACCAAATTCGGGTAGGGGGGGGGGAAGGACCCAAGCCCGCCGGAAACACCTTGGGATTTAGGGGGACCGGGGGGGGTGGGGGGGGAAAGGGGGGGATTAAGGTGGGGAGGGGGGGGGGGGGGGTTGTGGGGTGGGGTGGGGGGGTGTGGGGGGGGGGGGAGGGGGGGGTAAATGGGTGGGGGGGGAGGGTGTTTGGGGGGAGGGGTCCGGTCCGATGGGTTCCGCTTGGTTTCTATTCGGAAAAGCTCTCACCAGCTCGTTTGGCCGAGAGCTAACGGCGATAAAAATGGCAGTGCAATATTTGCGCCATATGCTGGAAGGCAGAAAATTTGTTATCTATACTGACCACAAACCGTTGACAAACAGTCGCCTTCCACACGAAGACCGTTATTTGCGATTCATATCGGAGTTTACCAGTGACATCATCACATCAGTGCACCGGCCAACAACACTTTCAAGAATAGAAATTATATCAGCACCAATGCCGTTTGACTACGAAGCGATAGCTGTTGCCCAGGAGACCGACGATGAACTTAAACGCCTACTTAAATCTCTGACAGCGTTGAAGTTGAAGTTACGCAAAACGCCTCTTTCGACGCGTTATCTGTACTGTGACACGTCGTGCAACAAGGTAAGACCATACATTTCACCCCAGTACAGGCCAACAATTCTGCATGGACTAGCTCACCAGGGTCTACGCACAACTCGACGACTAGTTGCCGATCGTTTTGTGTGGAAGAATATGCATAAGGAGATTCGGCGTTATGTGCAAGCTTGCATTCAGTATCAACGATCGAAGGTCCAACGCTACACCAAAGCACCTTTGTCAGATTTTGCTATACCCGACAGTCGTTTCCACCAACGTTCATGTCGATATCGTTGGACCTCTTCAACCTTCGAATGGCAACCGTTATTTGCTGACAATAGTTGACCATTTCTCTCGTTGGCCTGGGGCAGTCCCTATGCATGACATGATGGCAGAGACTGTTGCACGTGCTTTGCGTACGGTTTGGATTTCACAGTTCGGCGTACCGATCAAGGTAGACAATTCGAGTCCGACCTGTTTAGGGAGCTGTCGAGAACGATTGGATCGCAGCGCATTCGAACGACAACGTATCACCCTCAAGCAAATGGCTTGGTTGAGCGGTTCCACCGTACTTTGAAGGCAGCGGTAAAGGCGAAACACTGGAGCAAATAACTCCCGATGGTAATGCTGGGTTTGCGTGTAGCCTTTCAGACCGATTTTGTTTGTTCTGTGACAGAACTCGTATATGGACAAGCGTTACGGCTACAGGGCGAATATCTTGAAAATTCAAGCCAACAGGTAGACAGGAGTGAGTTTGTGAAACAATTGCGAAATGCTTTGGGGAAGCTGAAACCAAGCTATCCACCTCACACGCTAAACCAACATTGTTCATGAGCCGAGGACTTTCAACATGTACTCATGCCTTCGTCAGGATCGATGCCGTCAAGAAGCCTTTAGTTCAGCCCTACGAAGGACCTTGTGGATATACCGCTGGTGCCGCTGGAAAACGTCTGTACCGGGAAGTTGGGGCCCCTGGTTGTTGTGTAGAGCGGGGGGAGACGACGAAGAAATTAAAATTCCTTTTTTTTTTTTTATTAAAAAAAAAAAAAAAGAGAGGTGGGTGGTGGTGTTGTTTTGTTTTCGTCTTAAAAATTTTGGTTGTCTTGATGAAACAACACCTTTTTCATATGGAGCCGTTTTTCTGCGATTTCGTCCTTCCAACGCTCCAACGCTTTATAATATTCACTATTGATGGTATTCCTCAAGGTGCTCGGCGCATCCCAAAATATCGAGGCCATAACCTTTTCAGTTCATTGTTGAGCTTTCGGGCGCTTTGGATAAGGTTCACCAGTTGCTGTTTCATCCATTGTCACATATCGATGATGATGAATTTTGGATTTTCCGGAGCCTCTTAAGAGAAGGGCGTTGAGGTTAGTTTGCCGTATCTTTAACCTAGAATTTAATTCAATGAAATAAGTTCTTATCCCATTTCAAATAATCATTCACTTACAATTCGATTTCCTTCAGTGTGCAAATAATTCAACAATAGCATTCATCAATTTAATTTTAGTAGCTTAACAAATTTTAATAGAACCACGTTAACTGCAGTTAAATGTAACTTTCTCGTTTTCTGTCTTTTTACTTTTAGTTTTCGTAGTCCTACTTGATCCTACTGAACTTGATCGTTCTCTGGTCTATTCAATGCTACCCTTCAAACCATCCGTCGTACCAAGTCCGTCACTGGGTGTTAATGTGCGTGTGGCAGGTAGCTATGTCGGCCGAGAGGCAACCCGATCGACGGCTTCGTCCGCAACATCCCCGGCCGCCGTAGCAATCCGCTTGAAGTTTTCACAACAGCTTGGCGCGTCCTTGCATCGCGTCCCGAGACACGCTGACACGCGTCCTGATCAAGATCCTTGATCTTCAATGGCTCTGCGTCGCTGTGCAATTTCGAACTATAGGCAATGATGGGCAAGTACTCCCGGATTCACCTTGTCCAGAACTGGTCTACCAGCTTTGTCCTGTTATCAGGCAGGTAGGTCAAATTCCAGTTGGTCTCAGTAGCAGCATCGACTTCCGTTAAAGACATCCCCGCTGGAACCCAGGAGGATGAAGTGGTTGAAGGTGAGTGCCTCTTGATTCCCAGCTTCTAAGGGATCGAAGGTAAAACGTCGCGAGCTCACGATAGATTGCGCTTCCGCAAGGATCGACAGCAGCGTTTCGTCGTGTGGGTTTCGTGAACTGAACAGGCCGTTTTGGTACTCCGTTCGAGTCGCTCCCAGACTTCTCTGAAATATGGAGCTGAGGGCTTAAATGCATGCACATCGTCGAAATGGGCGTAAAAACCGAGCATTGTGTTTGCCTTCGCGGTTTTTATGGAGATGGGCTCGTTAAAGCGAAGCTTACGATCAAGTGTAACCCCAAGGTCCTTGATCGACGTGACACTCTCAAGTGATATGTTGATTAAGCCGTAGTCGAACGCAACAATGGATTGACAACGTGCGAAACGGTTCAGTTTTTCTATGGCCAGTTTATGCGGTACCTTGTCGAATGCTTTTTAAAAGTCAACGTAAATGGCATCGACAGGCGGAATGAGATCAGGACCGGGGCCTTTCGGTGCATCGACTGCGCTGAGAGCATCGAGAATATCGTCATAATTGAAAGTGACCAAAGGGAGCCGTAGATTATTCGACGGAAGGCTTTCCAAGTAACTATTACTGCGACAGTTGTCGACGTGTACGGAACGGAAAAACTCAACAAAGAGATTTGCGGTAGAGAACGGTGAGCAAGAGCTACGAAATTGGTACGTTACATCAACGGAAACCCTGGTCGAGCTCTTCCGTTTGTTGAAGGGTGAAGGGCCTTGTCGGAAATTCATTTGGATGCGATCAATATACTCACGGAAACGATCATCTTGCGGTCGGCTGTACTCCTCTTTAGCAAACTTCAGATCTCTTATTGATGGGGTACGGTGGACTCACCGGGGAGGATTGGTCCTGGTTTTCCCCGTTCCCGACTAGTTACTTACGTTACGTAACCTCAACTTTCCTGCTGTGAGAGTTCTCCGACGAGTCCGTTGGAATTTGCTGCTGGTTCCTGCTATTTTCTATTCCAACAAGGCCTCCTGAGATTGGAGGTACCAGGTACCTTTCCAATCACACTACGTTTTGCGGTACTTCTTGGGTCGTTTTGACCGTTTCAAACCTACCGTATTGAGTGCGCTGTGAACATGCCGGATGAGAAGCGAATGAAGGCGAAAGAGGCAAAGCGAAAGAACGTCATCGAAGCGCTTAAACGGCTAGACCAATTTCTCTCCAACGAAGATCCCGAACAGAAACAGGATGAAGTGTCCCATCGATTAGATCGGCTGGAGAAGGTGTGGGCTGCATTCGAAATCGTGCAAGAGGAATACGAGAAATTGAACGACAGTGATGCATTCATCCAGAAAAATCTGGAATTACGTGGACAGGTCGAAGAGATATATTAGGTGCGCAACTAAGTTCTCGCTGTTTTTTGGTGAAAAAGGAACTTTATTTTGAAAACAAAGGTTACAAACGAATCATTCAAAGTATTGCCCATCACTAGCTACGACTTTTTCCCATCTTTCTGGTAGAACGTGAATACCATTTCGATAGAACTGTTCGTCTTTTGATGCTATCCAAGAATCAAGCCATTTTGAGATGTCATCATATGAGTGGAATTGCTGACCAGTGAGACCATGTGCCATCGAACGGAACAAGTAATAATCGGACGGTGCAATATCAGGAGAATATGGCGGGTGGGGTAGGACTTCCCATTTGAGCGTTTCCAAGTAGGTTTTCACGGGTTTCGCAACGTGAGGTCGAGCGTTTTCATGCTGAAGAATCACTTTTTCGTGTCTGTGCTCGTATTGTGGCCGTTTTGCGTGCAGTGCTCGACTCAATCGCATCAATTGAGTTCGATACCGTTCCCCGGTCATGGTTTCGTTTGGTTTCAATAGCTCATAATAAATAACACCAACTTGGTCCCACCAAATACACAACATAACGTTCGCAGCGTGAATATTCGGCCTAGGCGACGATGTTGAAGCATGCCCGGGCAGTCCCCATGAATGTTTCCGTTTTGGGTTACTGTAATGAATCCATTTTTCGTCACCCGTCACAATGCGATGTAGAAAACTCTTCCTTTTTTGCCGCTGGAGCAGTTGTTCACAGACGAAAAAACGACGCTCAACATTTCTTGGCTTCAAATCGTAAGGAACCCAAGTTCCTTGCTTTTGAATCATTCCCAACGCATGCAGTCGCTTAGAAACGGCTTGGCGGGAAACTCCTAATCCTGAACCAAGCTCTTCTTGCGTTTGATACGGATCCTCATCGAGCAATGCCTCCGATTCAGAGTCTTCGAAGTTTTTTGGCCTTCCTTCACGCGGACGATCATCAACACTGAAATCACCGTGTTTGAAGCGACCAAACCAATCACGACACGTTGTTTCACTCAGAGCAGCATCACCGTAAACTTTTTGGAGCTCTCGATGTGCTTCAGCCGCCGTTTTTCTTCGAATGAAAGAAGAAAATCAACACTTCCCGCAAATGACGATTATTTGGCACGAAATCAGACATCTTCAAACAACCAAAATATATAACACTAAACCAAAATCACTGATTTGGCAAAGAGGTTTGTTTACCATATGTCTGAGCTTGGTTTATGACGCTTGAGATGTACAACATTCGACCAGCACTTACTACTGGCGCCATCTATTGCTAAACAGCGGGAACTTAGTTGCGCACCTAATACTAAAGCGGGATGATTGGAATCAAGAAGAGAAAGCGATTCTACAGCTTCTTCAATCTGGCATACAGTAAGCGTTTTTTCGTTTACCAGAGCGAAATCCAGGATTCGAGCGTTCTGATTGTAAATGTGGTTAACTTGAAACAGACCATGCAGACTAAATCCATCAAGTAACGAAGCGCAAGCAGCAGAGAAATTTGACTGCAATACATCTACGGAAGGACGATCATTCCTAGGTGTGTTCCAAACAAGACCCGATTGATTATAGTCGCCAAGCAAAATAGCATGATCATTATTTCCTAGATTTGAATGAATTGCTTCAAGGGACTCGATATTCACGCTGAGTAAATCATTCTTCATCGGATGGTAGATAAATAACACCGATACTGAACAGTGACGCAACTTTAACCTTACCCCCACAGCTGTTACAATGAAACATTCACTGGGGTGGGATCGACACAGCCGTTGAAATTAGTTGAGATAGCGATCAACACCCCCCCCTCCACGTGATTTATGACTATTCGAATGGATGCACTCCGTTCTGTACACGGTGTATGACTCTCCAAAAAGCTGGGCTGAGAATATTCTATCATCAAGCCACGCATCCGTAGAAACTATGACGTCATAGTGACAAGACGAAACAGCTACGAAAATTTCAGCAATTTTTGTGCGTGAACCCCGAACATTCTGGTAGTACACCATTAATAGATGAGCGCCATCTGTAGTCGAATTGTCGCTGAATTTGAAAGATCATGCGATGAATCGATCTGAAAATTGGAGCTCCTTGATTGACGTGCAGTACCATTCATGACTTCGGCTGGACATATACTAATTCTAGCATTACCTGGACAAAAAGAAGTTGAATCTGGATCTGGCCACAGCGGGTAAAGCTCTTGGTTCGCTGACGGGAAAAGATGTCATTTGGTTCCACTAGATGAGTGGCACGGCCGGGGGTAACGTGCGTTCCGTTGTATGCATGGTTTGATGACCGGATTGGCGATGACTCGATGATTGCACTGATCCACCACTGGGAATGGGATGGAATTCCCCGACGAAGCGAAGAAGTGGAAATTTGATCGTACTTGCCTGGGATAGCAAGTTGGAAGACCCCCTAACCAGCTCCGAACACAGGAACGGAACGGCTTGGAAGGCTGGAACAGTCAGCAGAAGAGCAGCGGATCTCGACTGTGACGTGCGTTACGTTGTCTGCATGTTTAGATGCCCGGATGGGTGACGACTCGATACTTTCATTGATGAACCACCGTTGGAAACGGGATGGAATTCAGGAAGCGAGTGGTTTTTTGGAGACCCCTACACCAAACTCGACCGCAGGGCCAGAACGGCTCTGATGGCAGGAAACAGGGCGATGATATGGGTGGAAAACAGTTGGCGCGACTGGGTCGAGCGGCTCGGGGTCCCCCATGGGGCGACAGGCAGTGCGTTCTGGCAAACTGGAGCAGAGTGTGTTTCGGCTCTGATTACTGTATGACATTCGCTTTGGGGTTAATGGAGATCCATTTCGGAAACAGGTGTCGCAATTGCAGACCCTTCTGTTTCGCGAGAAATCCGTTTGAGGCAGCCATAAGTTTTTTGAGGTATGATCCTCGAACTCACGAAACATTAATCCTTTCGGCCAGGTTTCTGCAATCAATGCCATTTCACGGAACTTGGGTTTAATCCCAATTTTGTATGAAATAAAACTCATGCTAGTCATATCATCAGCCCCTCGTTTTATGAGCGGACCGGCTTTGATTGTGTCAATGCCTTCTAAACAATCTTTCATTAGTCTTTCGACCGCTTCCGGTTGGACACTTGGGTGGATACGAGAAAGATACAACCAAGACAGCTCAACAGGCTCAGGGACGGTTATCACGTCAGTGTCGGCCACGATCCTAGTACCGCCAAGAAGCGGCTTATTGATGGCCAGTTCTTCGTCGCGGCGCCTTTTCGGAGTTGGTTGACTAGAAATCACTGTAGGTCCTTGCACCATCGGTGTTAATGGTGTCATTCGTTTTGACAACTGGGCGATTTGTTGACCTTGTTCAGCCAGATGCTTTTTGATCTCAGCATGCACGGACTCTTGTTTTTCGGTAATAGCTTTATTTGCTTCACCGAACGAAGAGACAGAAGTTTTCAATCGAGCCATCTTCATTAATTGCACGCACTCGTCGCACATCCACAAAAGGTTTGGGTTTTCATGGACGATTTTGACGAATGACTTGTTCAGCTTCGTTGTCTTATTGCCAGTACAATTCAGATGAACCATCCTCTCGCAGAAGGCCATGCAGGTGATAGAATCCTCCTCACCTTTTATTGGCTTCGCACAGTGATCACTGGCAGAATTCGACATGATGCGGTGGAGATGCTCTAGCTATGTTGTTCACTCGGCCACGCAAAATATTCCACTTCAACTGTTGCACGTCGTATGCAATGTCCTATTGCTTTAAATCGCCGATTAACGGGTTGTCGTTCGAGCGACGGAGGTGAAATAGCAGTGCGTGTTATTGTGAAAGGTCCAACACAGAAGTCAACACATAGATGTCCGAACCGAACGAAATTAGTTCCACTTCATCGAATTTCACAACGCGAAAAATACAAATTAAGGAAGATTTTCACGGTAAACTTCACCAATTACTGATCACCGACGCATTCATGCAAACGGGCACAACTGAAAAAATAGATTTACGATAACCCGTACACGAAAAAACAGTTGATGAAAGCGGCGCAAAAATCACAACAAACAAACATCGACAGCTGTCTGTGCCAGGGGTAGGCAAGTAGCCACGATCCCCAGCCATAATGTTTCTTTGTATCTCTCTGCTGATGTCGTCGGCGATCATCAATGACCCTAGATATGATGTACGAATTCGTTACATTGTTATCTCGTTAATCTCTTTCCCTCATGTATTTGCCTTTGACACATAAATGACATCAATCCTACTACCTTCAACCTTAAGTCTCAAAGTTGCACACATCAATATCAATATTGTCCAGGTACGATACTTCAAACAGTTTAGTGAAACACGTGTTCAAAAACACCAATGAAATCCAATGCCACTCTCAGTGTATCTCCTCAACGAATAGCTGCACTATCGTTTCCAAATATGCTTGCTAGTTGCTAAAATTATTTAAAACGGACCCGTCTAAGATCCTATAGAAGGGAACAAAGTTGGTGACCACAAGCAAATTTTTGCACTCGTCATTTATCCAGCATAATGAAGTAGAATTTATGGCAGACATTCATTCTAGTGTAAAATTAACTTCAAGCAATAGAAAAAGGATCAACTAGAAAACAACTTTGAGCAATGCTTTTAGCAAAACTCACACAACAAGAAATCGTAACTAGATAAGTCGGTGTCCTCCGAACCCCACACGCAGCCACAAAGTGCAAGAATACCAACCAAAAAGAAAGCAGCAATATTTTACACAACCAACAATAAAACAATAACTGTCGTTCAGCCAAAACGTACTACTAGCCGTTAGGGAAAGCAACCAAATACTGTAAACTACAATTACTTTTAAAATCAGAATCTAGTCTTATCGAAAGAGGAAGGAAGAAAAAACCAAAACCATCCAACCACTTTAACAGCCGCCCCATTTGTTGCGGATTCTGCCCGTGTTTGTTGAACGAAATGACAATAATTCTCTTCGGAAAACAGAAATCACTATCTATCTACCTAGACCTAAGTTCAGTTCTACGTTCCGTTGCAAAACAATCGAAGCGCAAATCGTAACCGCCGAATCTTTTTGAGCAGAGTCTGAATATACCAATTTTACACAATAATTGTTCCCTTTCGTCCGTTCAATCAAATCTCAGTTAGTTTAGCTTTCAATACAAGATTAAACACATCAGTGTAAGTTCAGTGAAATGTTAAAGGTTAGGAGGTTGAACAACGGGTAAACGGATATCAGTCGAAGAATGTACATCTTTCGAAGTTCACATAAGAATTGAGCTTCGAAAAGTCTGTGCGAAGGACGATGAACGATGTGTGTGGTTTTTTTTACAGAACCACAGAGCACAAACAAGAACTGTAGAACAGGATGATTGTATGAAACCAAAAGTATGCATTAAGATTAAACTGAAAAAAAAATCAAACATGTAACGAATAAAAGAGAACGCTATATTGAAGCAGGCTTTAGTTGTCTTTCATTTGATTTTTGAAATTATTGAACAGTTCGATTAGTCGCTGTTTTTCGCTGTCGCTGGCGAACGTGTAGTTAATGGTTCGCTCCTGGAGCTCGATAATATCACCCTGAGACAGGCCAAACGTCTCCGCACAGATTTCCAGCTCCTTCGAAAGGCTTGTGTCAAACACGCCGAAATCGTCGGTCTGAAAAAAGATTAACAAGCGTCATTCAGAAAACCAACAATTAACATATCCTTACATTGATGCAAACATCATACCCTCCCTCCCAGAGCATCCCGAAATGATGCTCCTCGTAGGAGGACACCGTACTGCACTTCAGGTTGCTGGTGAGGCAACATTCGAATGGAATTCCCTTCTCTTTGGCGAACTGGAGATTTTCGCCCCTGATAAACGTCCCATGACCGATCCGATCCGTACCGAACTCGAACATTTCCCGCACCTCCTGGTCGTCATCGAACTCTCCGCAATGCAGAGCCATCCTCAGACCGGCCTCCTGAGCCGGTAGCATCCGTTTGGCAAAATCGGAAAACTTGGTCCCATACGGAGCGCCACTCAGGTCCATCCCCTTGATGATGTCCGAATAGGTGGGAAGCAGTTCCAGTACTAGTGCGACATTCTCTTCCGCTTCCAGCAAACCCTTGGATCGGTCGATCGATGGCAGCAACTTTACGGTGATGGCTGGATGGTCCAGGTGAGCTTTCCTGAATAGATACCGAGTATTATGATAATCCTTCTTGCTTTAACGCTTCATGTACTATACCTTATCGCCTCGAGGACCGTAGTTAGATACTGCCGTTTTGTCATGTGGGTCGTCGATTTTGGCGTCGTTCGGAGCTCCAGGTATACCACGTTATCCTCGGCGAATTCTCGAATCACCGACTGCGTGGCAAAGGCTAGCGTTTCCGGTTGGTCCGTAAGCTCGTGGGCGTAGGTGAATTTTTGGAAACATCTGTGGAAATTGTTTGTTTTAGAATTAGGTGGCGACGACGAATCAGCGCCTACTTTAGTTCACTTGACACAAAATTTTCAATTTCATCCCACTAGGTTCCATTTTTTTGACAAATGAATTTCACGTGTTCTTGAGAAGTTATATGCAACAGGTAAGTGATTTGCGGCGATTCCTCGGGAAAAAAAATCAATACTATCAGTGGCATAACATCAAAACAAGACAAAACAAGTATTCTTCCATGGTTAACGCGTATTTGAAGTAATAAATGGTAAATTTGGGAAGTTGTTATAGGAAACAAATATTACCGGCATAAGTAAAGAATAAAATTCCTTTCGAGTCATTTTTAATTTCAATTTATAAGTAGTGTTTAATTTACTGAAAACACAACATATTTGGTGATGAGTACGGCTGCTGAAGATTCACCGTGACAACTGTGAAACCGTGACAAAAACAATGACCAATGGAAAAGAAGACGATTTTCCCGGAGCTCTGGAAGTTTCCAGTCAGCAGCTGCTTAAACAAATGGCAGAACAGAACACCAAGCTGTTGCTTCTTTTGGAACGCCTTTCCATTCAGCAAGCGCCACCAGCAGCTAAACCGAAACGGACCGCGGATCAGATTATCGAATCGCTGTCATCGGCAATCAAGGAATTTTGTTATGATTCGGCATCAGGAATGACATCATTGATCGATGGCTCCACAAGTATGAGGATCTCTTCAAACGGACGGTAGAGAGCTGGACGATGCTGCCAAAAAAAAACGGCTTCTGCTGCGCAGTTTGAGTGTACCAGTTCACGAGAAGTTCACAAACTATCTCCTACCGCAACTCCACGCGAATTAACCTTCGATCAGGTGGAGCAGAAAATGAAGTTAATTTCCATCTTCAGCAAACGTTACTATTGCCTACGGGTGATCAAAAGTGATGCGGATGATTACGTCACATACGCCGGAATCGTAAACCGGCATTGTGAGGAGTTTCAAAGTTCTTATTTTCACCTGCGGAATGAAGTCTTCTAAAGAGGCGGAAATCAGGACACCTCTGTTATCAAAGCTGGAATCGGAAGTCGGAAGCTAGATCAATCTCGAAGCGCTCATTACGGAGTGTCGAACCTGAAACACGATATTGATTTGGTGGAGAAGCAGGTAAGCTCCAGTAAATATGCAGCTCAGCGAACACAAGCAGCAGCATCAGACCGGGAAACTTTCGAGACCCGGATCGACGAATGCAACTGTTCCACGTTAACCCTGCTGGCAGTGTGGGGCAATGCATTTCGTCAAAAATTGCTCCTGTAAACAGTGCAACAGGCAGGGGCACAAACAAGGCTACTCAACCGAACTGTCAACAAGGCTGACAACAACAAGCAGGCGCCTACGATAGCAGCAGCAGGACCAGAAAAACAAAAACAATAAGAAAGAGAATCAAGCATACAGCATCTACTTGAGCAACCAAGTGGGAAGCGAGCGGAAATACGTGACAACCCGAATCAACGGTCACTCAGTGAAACAGCGGCTCGAATGTCACAATCATCCAGTGTGCTCCAATCCTTCCTTCAGTCAAGTGTATGAGAAGGTCCTTATCGAACTACTAGACTTCGGATTCGACAGGCTGTTTATCGTCGGAGACTTCAACATCAACGTCAAATCATCACAACCTGCAGCAAACCTGACTGCACTGTGCCGCATCAACTCAACGTTCAACCTCACGATCCTACCAACCGGTCCCACACGCGTAACCGAAAACTCCGCGACAACGATTGACCTGCTAATCACAGATTCTCCTGAGGATATGATCAAATCAAAAACATCAACCGACAACACCATGTCTGATCACGAAGTGATCTACCTTCTAGCCAACAGAAGGTTAAAGAGATCAATCTCCCAGGCCATTCGTGTGAGAAATCTGCAAGCTATCGACCCCCTACGACGGCAAGCCGATTTCCAAGCAAAAGACCTCCAACAGTTCTTCGCCGCTGACGACGCAATCACAAAGGCTGAGCTTCTGACTCTCGAACTGAAACACCTACTTCAACATCATGCACCGGAACGTACTATTGTCATGCGTGACAAGCAAACACCCTGGATAACGGAAGAAATCAAAAGAGCGGTAGAGCTTCGGAATTTGGCGTATACCCTTTATTCACGCAATCCTAACAGAGTGCGTGGTGACATCCAGTGGCTGGATTACATCATGAAGAGAGACAGGGCCAAGTCCCTTATTTTCGCAGCTAAGAAACGCTATGCTGAACTGCACCTGCAACCTGCGAAAGGAAGGGATTCACAACAATACGAAAGGATCAGCTGCTGAAGGGACTCACGCTGATGAACTGAATGTCTTCTTCAGTGAAGCTCATACACAGCTGAAAAACCCAAGACATCCACTGAACCTGTCCATCGGACAGCGGTAGATCATGGTGGACTAAGATCGACTTCCGACATACGAACGAAGACGGTGTCTGTCGCAAGATCTTTGAAATCAATACTAACGCTACCGGATCTGATGATATCCCAATATCCTTCATCAAACTTCTTTGTCCCTTCATGCTACCTGCACTTTCTCACCTTTTCAATGCGATCATCGACTTGAAGACCTTCCCGTCCAACTGGAAAAAAGCAATCATTACACCGATTCCTAAAGTTTCGAATCCCATCGAACCTAAAGATTATCGACCGATCAGCGTGCTGCCTGCCATCTCGAAGGTACTGGAAAAGATCCTACTGGCTCAAATCACCGAACATCGAGACAATCAGCACGAACCGTTACTCGCAAAACACCAATCCGGATATCGCAAGGGATACAGTACGACCACCGCCCTTAACGAAAGTCGTCCATGATATTTACGATGGTTTCGGAAGAGGCCACTGCACCGTCATGGTCCTTGTTGATTTCTCCCTGGCGTTCAACTGTGTCAGCCACCGGATCCTGGGAGCAAAAGTTTGCGGTGAGTTCCGTTTCTCTCAAGACGCCTCTAACCTAATCTCATCTTTCCTGGCACGTCGGAAACAGTCGGTTCGCTTGGCCGACGTCGTGTCTGGTGAACGTAGTGTCTTTTACGGTACCCCACAGGGATCTTGCCTAAGCGCGCCGTTGTTCAGTTTGTACATTAACAGCCTACCATCGTCTCTGAAGTGCAGCAGTGCAGGTGTACATTTCCGGACCTGTGGCAGACATTGATATGCTTACCCAAGCTATCAACGTGGACCTTGCAGCAATAACTAACTGGGCTATGGTCAACAAGCTTTTCCCTAACCCAGAGAAAACTCAGGCAATAGTCTTCACTAGAACAGGAACTATAATTCCTCAAACACCTATTTCTTTCTGTGGTGAACTTGTACCTTTGTCCACCAAAGTAACAAATCTAGGATTGCTGCTCGATAACAACCTGACATGGTCTCACAAGGTAAACGATGTAGTCAAGAAAACAACACACTACGCACTTTCCGCCGATTCGCTCCGGTACTGTCACTACCGACAAGGAAAAATCTAGTACAAGCTGTGGTAGTACCCATTTTTACGTATGGCGATGTTGCATCGGTGCTTCAAATCTGCTGTACGATTTGTCTTCAACCTCCGGCGTCTACGGTAGCTGTCCGCAATTCGATTCTGGGACACCATCTGCCATCGAACAAAGAATGAGAAAGACGGAAAACATCTCGACAAGAGTATCCTGAAAATTTATTTTTCCGATGGTCAATATAGTACCCGCTAAGAAAAAAGTACCCAACGGAGCAGTTAAGTGTGGGAAGCTAAAGTTGGGTATAATCATGTTTACCTACCGTTGGGTACAAATAACTTACTTTTGGGTAAAATTCTACCTTAAAATAAGTAATTTGTACCCAACGGTAGGTACACATGATTATACCCAACTTTTGCTTCCCACACTTAACTGCTCCGTTGGGTACTTTTTTCTTAGCGGGTATACTAACAAGTTGTCGTTATAAATGAATAAACAAATTACAAATTACAAAAATCATCACCGAGCAAAATTGGAAGAAATGCGGATCGTCTACACTTTCGACAACAGAACATCGGGTACACCATCCGGTGAGTATTACCTCTAATGGGAGAATTTGCTTGTGAAATGCAGATCGTCGCAGCTACAGCATGGAACCTGTTACGTCACATCAGTAAAGGGTCTGAACTTGATCTGCCTGGACTGCATGAACGCTTTCGTTTCATAGGCGAAGCCGTTGTCAACCATCTGTGATCAGGTAAATGGTTCTTGTTTATTCCATTCAGCCGACTGGTAGATCCCCCGATTTCCCAATGTTTTCAGTGATTCTCTTGGACATTGCACGAAAACAAAGCTGAAATTGTACTAGAAACACGATGCGCAACCGGTGTTCAAGCCGTAACGTCCGGTGGCTTTCCACGCAGTACCGAAAGTAGACGAGGAGCTTGACAGACTGCGACGACTGAACATCATCGAATCGGTGGACTATTCTGATTGGGCAGCTCCAATTGTCTCGGTTCAGAAGTCAGTAGGAAAAGTTCGAATCTGCGCCGACTACTCCACAGGGTTGAAAGCGGCCAACACCTGACGATTTATCTGACGGCCATCTTCAAGTCGAGGTGGATGACCATTAGAAACGGATGCTAACAATTAACACCCATTGTGTTAGGTCGGCATCGGAGCCTTCCAGCAATTAATGATTAAAATGATCGCCGAACTTTTGAATGTGTGGAATACTTTCTGGACAATTGTCCGATCCACTGCGAGAACAAACAACAACAACATGCTCGCAAACTGGAGAAGCTTTTCAAACGGGTTCCATTTACGGCCGGATAAATACAGTTTCTGCAAGAACGAGATTGGGTACTTAGTCTTCATCATCAATGCCGATGGTAGCAAACCTGGTCCTGAAAAGGAAGCTGCTATAGCCAAAATGCCCTCACAGCAAACTTTTACGGCAAGTTCATCCAGAAAACTCATCGAATTAGACAGCCACTAGATGACCTACTAAAGAAGGATAAGAAAATTGTGTGGAGTAACCAGTACCGGAATGCTTTCGACAGCATCAAAGCGTCGAACTAATCATAGCAAGTGATGCTTCGAATACTGACATCGGCGCTGTCATCCAAATCAAAGCTATTGCACACGCTTCGAAAACGCTAACCAGCACTGAACAGAGATACAGCCAGCCAGGTGGAGAAAGAGGCGTTGACGTTCGTTTTTGCAGTGAAGAAATTCCACCGAATGCTTCTGGGACGGAAGTTTACGCTGCAGACCACGCTGTTTACCACCAACCACTCCTTAAGGTGTTCGGGTCAAAGAAAGGCATCCCCCTACACACTGCAAGTCGCCTTTAACGGTGGGCTTTGTCGTTGCTTGGATTCGATTTCAACGTGGAGTACATCGCAACGGATAACTTTGGGTATGCAGAGGCGCTTTCTCGGCTGATAAGCAATTATCAGAAGCCAGAGGAAGAGTACGTTATAGCTATAGTCGGTCTTGAAGAGGACATCAACGCGAATCTGAAAAAATGTCTCACACCGTTACCAGTCCACTTCAAGATGATCAGAACAGCAACAAAGAAGGACGCCTTATTACAGCAGGTCATGCAGTTCTTGGCCGAACAGTAGCAGCATATCGGATCGGAACTTGAAAACTTTCTATTCTCGACGCGAGTCTCTGTTTATAGTTAACGGATGCATCATGATGGACGATCGTGTAGTGATTCCAGAATGTTATCATCAACGTATCCTGAAGCAGCTGCATAGTGGTCACCAAGGCATTGAACGGACAAAAGCCATCGCTCGCAGTGCAGTCTACTGGGCAAACATCGATGATCGAAAATCTCGTTCGTCGATGTTGCATTTGTGCCAGTACTGCGAAGTCTTCACCTTCACCATCAACCCTAACCATGGCCACGAGCAGATGGACCGTGGAAGAGAATTTACCTGGACTGGGCCACTTGATGGATTACTTAGTAGTTGTGGATTCATACTCGAAATGACCTGAGATCAGGGCTGGCAAATGTCATTTTCAATGAAAAATGACCAACGATTTCTACCGATCTACGTCTGAAAATCTCATCGGTCTTCTAAATCTCATCGATTTTTTCGTCATGACAGCACGTGACAGTGTTTTTGTCATCGCTATTACAAAGGCATTTATTGATATAATTGTAAGTTTCATCACAAAACATCAAATAAAATTTCCACTGTATCGATAACATATTATAGCTTGGCTTATTTTAAGTAAATTAATTAGAAATTTGTGAAACAAAATCGTATGAGAAAAAATCTCATGACTGCTTGATGGTGTGAGATTGACAAAAAAACCTCATGATAGTTCATTTCTTCTCGTGACAGTGAGAAGGCCTGTTTTTTCGTCGTCACATGATGGCCGTGAGATTTACCAGCTCTGCCTGAGATTTTCTAGACACTACTGACAATCAAATTTCTTCAGGAAACTCTCGTTGCATTTGGTATGGCGTATACAATCGTTAATGCAAATGGAACGCAGCTCTGCAGTGACGTATTCAGGAAGATGTGTGATCAGCGAGAAATTCACCCACATCCTCAGTGGAATGGACAAGCCCAACGCTTTGTCCTAACTCTAAAAAGATCAATTCGGAAAATCGTTGAGGGGGAAGAAGTTTCATCAGTCGAAGCTCTTCAGACTTTTCTACAAGTGTACCGCTCTACGCCCACTGGCATACAAAAGTGAGCGAACCGGAAGCAGGTAATGCTAGCTACCATTAGGATAATGATGACAGTGCAGTTCAGTTCAGCAACCAACAGTAAAATCTCCTAGACCAGCTGGGATAGCCGACGTAACAAACGTTTGGAAGATTACATCGTCGGTTGCTACCACCCTATAGCGACAACCCTGGAGTCCGTCGTTATACGAGAGCACCGTCATCTGTGAGCTCGTGAGAAAGGTTATCGTTACTATGCGTGACTGTACGAAAAAAGTAAAGAATAATATTCCTTTCGATTCATTCTTAATTTCAATGTAAAAGTAGTGTTTGATTTGCTAAAAACACAACAGGATCCATATATTTCCTCTTGTTCCTTATTCAACTCATCATGTTTCGAATCCAATATTGCGATATGTGGACAGATAATCATAACAAGCAATATGATCATTGGCGTAATTTGAAGGCCAACAGAACCCTCCCCCCGTCAAAAAAAAAAAAATGGGAAACAAAAATATTCTTATCGATTAAATACTTTTCCACCCTCAGAAGCAAACTGCCTATAAGAGCATAACTGTTTCATATGGATTTTTATCAAAAGAGTTATCCGTTGGAATCTATTGTTAATCACCGATATTTTGCACTGTGCACTTAAAGTACCATGTTTCTTTGAGAAAATATGTTTTAAATGCCAAAGCTCGGTTGTCCCATCCATAACAGCCCACAGAAATAAATGTTCTCGACTTGCGGTTTTTCCAGAAGGGACAGATCTGCATTTATGGGCAGTAAATGCATGACTTTTTTCAGTGGTGAAACAGAAAAATCTGAAAATTGAACAGTTTTCAGATTTTTCTGTCATTTTTTATAAGCTAGGCACAAATTCGAGGATTTAAAAAGAAAATCACAATCACCCAATTTTGTTCCCGCCGATCAAGTATTGTGAGAATTATGTTCGGGTAGTTTTTGACCCGAGGAACCTTGCCGGGTTGAACTTAAAACCAATTAGAACCAACACTACTCACTCTTTCAAGGTCAGATTCTGACCACCGGTTATCTTGTAGAAACTATCGTCACCCTGAGGCTCCGATGAACTGCTGCCGTTATGTTCGAGATGACCGAATTTCAGCTTTCGCAGCTCCTGCAGCGTTCGGTTGCTCAACGATCCATTCAAATGGGCATGAAGTTCCTCCGGAAAATTCGGAAAATCAATTATTACTGTCGCACAATTCATCACAAGGCTCCATAGGTACTTACGATTTTCGGAACTTTTTGGAAGAAATCCATTGATCAAACCCCCAAATTTATATTTTTGTTAAGAGATTTTGATGATAACCGGCGAAACTTTATTTTTGTTTTGGAAGCAACCGCGCGGTACAAGGTACACGGTAATCTCAAAACACTCTTTTATAACTATTAAGCACCCTTTTGGGGGGAAATTTGGACATGTTGCTTTTACTCTTTTTTGCGGATACAAAATGTATGTCAAAATATGAATACTCGCTACTCCAAACTACTTTTTTAGTTTGTCCTGAAAATAAGTTCTTTGGACTCTCTCAGCAAAAAATTGCGTTATTAATATGTCCGTCCTTTGATATCAATATATATAATTTTTGATTATTATTCTATTATTTAATTTAAATGTTTATATTGATTGAAAACCATGCCTCACCACGTACGCTACACTCAGTGAAATAAACTTTCGATATTCATAAGATTACTTTATGATTACTTGCCACAAGAAATCGCTATGAAATATAATGAGGTTGAATAAATAAAAATATGGAGCAACCTGGATTCCTTGAATTCCTGAACCTTGAACGTTGAGGTTATGGGTCCAGTAACTTGACCACTAATATATATCAACACTTGTGAACAGGAAAACCTAAAGGCATACAAGAACAACGTTATGTGAAATAAAATCCATACATAAGTCAGGCTTATGAAATTTCAAAGCATCGTTCATAAGTTGAACCTTAGGAAATTCTTAAGATTATTTGGCTGAGTGTGCATATCTGCTAATTTGGATAGTTAACCTGTTCACTTAATTAGTGGTGCTGCAAACTCTTCCTCGACTTCCAAGGGTATTTCGTGGCATGGTGTGGCCTAATTATTTGACGAAAATTACGGACATGATCTATATCTATATTAATAATCTCGTTTTTCATCAATTTCTTGCTCAAGAGAACATTACATACCTGCAAACATCGACAATTACTGGTAAGGTTCTCTAATAAACATCATTTCCTGTAAAACTTGCGGTAATTCCGCAACATAATAAAATATGTAAACAATCCAGAAAAATTCGCATTGGCAATTCTACTAAATTTACACTATATCTGCTTATAAAAACGAAACTCTGTCCTTGAATGTCATCTGGTCGTTGTGTAAATCTCAGTTGGAAATACTTTTTCCCCCTTATGTTGATTGTAATTGGCCAATTTGAACATGTATACAAAAATCTCTTCATTCGTTACTAAAAAGCAACCATTTGTTGACATATGAACCGTATTCTCAAAAATGTGTAGAATATAGTAAATAAATGTGGATTCCAGAATAACCGTGAAGAGGTAGAGGACGATGTTTGACGCTTGGCGGTGAAACGCATGATAAGAGAGTGTTAGTGAGATAAATTTCGGCACGAACTTCTCCCAAAATAATTCTCTGAGAGAGAAAGCTTTTCCGAACAAACTTTTGGAAGCATGTTTTCTCTGAAGCATAGCAACCATCCACAATGCTACAGGAGTTTCTCTAAGAGGCCGGTTGAATATTGAACCTTCTTCACGTTTTAAGATTTCCATGATTGCAGCGTTTGGTAGTATAATGCTGAGCCAAAATTGACAATTATTTTTTTATTACGAGGGCGGTATGATAAGTACCTGTGTTAGGCAATAAAACGCAATTTTTTTTACCTTGTTTTTATTAAATTTCTCAACATAGTCTCGTTTTAACTCCAAAGCCATCCAAAAACATATGATTTGTCGAATTCCGCAAAATATGCCTCTGTTGCGGCAATGGCTTCCTCGTTCGACGTGAATCGCTTTTCGCCAAGCCATTTTTCATGTTTCTAAGCAAAAATGAATCGCATGGGGCCAAATCTGGAGAATACGGTGGATGAGGTAGCAATTCGTAGCGTAATTCGCTCAGTTTTGCAGTGGAGATTGCGGATGAGTGATTCTGCTGATTGTTCGACAAATGGGATCATTCATTCTTTAATTCAGCATCGAATCGGTCCAATAAATTGCCATATTACTGCCTCGTGATTGTCCTTCCCTTTTCCAAATAGTCGGTAAAGACGATGCCTCGCGAATCTTGAAAAAAAAACGGTCCTCATGACTCGTCCGGTCGATGGAACCGTTTTCGCCTTCCTCGGAGCAGGTTCGCCGGTTGAAGTTCACTGTTTTAACTGTTCTTTCGTTTCAGGCGTGTAGTGATGGATCCATGTTTCGTCAACAGTCACGAAACGCCACAGAAACTCTCTCGAATTGCGCTAAAAAATGTCCAAACCTTGTGAGCAAACGCGAACCCATCTCGCCGATAGTTTTCTCATACCTAATTTTTCGGGAAGGATATTTTGTTTGCGTTCAAATGAGATGTCTACATTGTCAGCAATCTTTCATATCTTCACCCGGCGATCTGCTAACACGATATCGTGAATTTTGTTAACCATATCCTCCGTAGTCACCTCAATCAGACGGCCTGGACGCTCATCACAAAAACGGATGTTCGGCTTCGCTTGAATTAAATTTTTGATGGTAGTCATCGATGGTCCTTATAAACGGCATTCAACTTCACTTTTATTTCCTCACACGCCTTCCCATCCAAAAAAAAGAAAGCGAATCACTGATCGATATTGGTTTTTCTCCACGGTTGCAAGCAAATGCGAACTTAACAACTTTCAACAGCTATCAAAACAAAACTACTCGATTAATCTGTCTGACTGCTATTGTTTTAACTGCTTTAAACTGCTATTGTTTTAAAAGTGGCGTTAAATGATGTCATACAAATTTTGTATCAGTGATGTCATCAGTCGCTTAACTCGGGTACTTATCATACAGCCCTCGTATGATTAAAAAATAATGCATCCGCTATCAGTTTCCATCAAGCTTTCTTTTATCTTTCCTTTAATTTGTTCGACAATTTGTACGAAAGATAAAAGAAAGCTTGATGGTTTAGTAGTTGAAGTACCTTCTTTCCAATCCTTCCTTCTTTCATCCACAAAGTCACTTGGAGATCACTTGACCAAATAACGCATTATCAAATCAATTATGTTCTAATCAACGGTAAATTCTTCTCCGATATCATCAACGTTCGCACCTACCGCAGTGCGAATATAGACTTGGACCACTACCTAGTTGTAGTAACTATGCGCTCAAAACTATAGACTGTTGCACGAGAAAAGCTAACCTCACTTTTCACCATGAGAGTAAAGGGCGAACACGAAATTATTGCGACACATTCAACAGGGCATAACTTTTTTACCATTGGGTAAAAATCAACCAAATTTTGCACACTTTCTCATTGATGTGTATTGTTTACATGCTGTCAAACTCGAAGTCGTGCTTTTCGACTCAACGAAAATGGAGGTGAACCAACGCGAGTCGAGGGAACAAATTCTTTCCAAACACCTGGAATTTCCTGAGCTGTCGCACCGGCAGTTGGGAATAATGTTGAACATTCACCATTCAACCGTCTCCAGAGTGTTGAAGCGGTTCCAGGAGCGGTTGACGTTGGACCACGGCAAAGGAGCTGGAAGAAAACCGAAACCGGAGAACAAAAATACGGAGGGAAAGGTTAAGCGGATGATTAAAGCAAATCCCAACGTCTCAAGCCGTGATTTGGCTAAAAAGATCGGCATGTCGCAGAGCTACGTCCAGAATGCAAAGAAGAGAGCTGGACTACATACATACAAGGTACAGAACTTCCCAAACCGCGATGAGCGGCAACAATCGACGGCTTAAACTCGGGCACGGAAGCTCTACGAGAAGATGCTGACAAAATATGGCTGCTGTGTGATGGACGACGAAACGTATATAAAAGCCGATTTTAAGCAAATTCCGGGGTTGGAGTTTTTCACCGGCAAGAGCAAGTTCTATGTGGACGACAAATTTAAGAAGAAGAAAATGTCGAAGTTCACCCCCAAATATCTCATTTGGCAGACCATCTGCTCTTGCGGACTGAGGAGTGAGCCTTTCGTGACAAAGGGCACAGTAAATGGCGAGATCTACAAATCTGAGTGCCTCGAGAAGCGCCTTTTGCCGTTCTTACAGCCAGATTTGGCATCATGCCACTATTCTAAAAGTGTCCTGGAGTGGTATGAGGCCAATTCTGTCCATTTTGTTCCAAAGGACATGAATCCGCCAAACTGTCCGGAGCTGCGCCCGGTGGAGCAGTACTGGGCAATGATGAAGCGGGAACTTCGGAAGAGCAAGAAGACAGTCAAAGACGAGAAGGACATGTTAAAAAAATAGAAAAAAAAAACTGAGAAACTGGTACCGGATGACACTGTAAAGACTTTGATGGAGGGCATCAAGTGAAAATGCGTTCAATTTTACACTCAAGGCTCCATCGATTAACTTTTCTTTTGATTTTTGAACTAAATATATGTATAAAACTACCCTAAAATTTTGGTTTGATTCTAAACATTATAAGAAAATTGGCATGACATTTTCGGTGTCGCAATAATTTCGTGTTCGCCCTTTATAAGAGATAGCATCAACCGTCGTGCTCTCAGTAGTTTTTTCTCAGACACGAATTTCTGAACACAAGGGCGCCAGTACCTGTCAACCCTGGCAATTGGAAAAACCTTGTGGTAGCTTGATAACTACCAGGTCCCAGGGCTTATCTGGATCCTTACCCAAACGGGAAAGATGCAAACCAGTGTTTCTAGGGATGATGTGGACCAGAAGTGCATTTGAACCCACTATTAGTAGCATATTAACTTAATTCGACACCTTTCATTATTTTCATAGAAACTAGAATTTGCATAATTTCAATTATATTACTGATATTCAAAGAATCGTTTATTAATTTCAATTCTTTTATTTTAACTGATGTTTATTATGGGTCTGCAACTTTTTGGAAAGCATCACCACACAGATTCCACGTTTGATTTTGCTGTTTTTGGCAGAGGAGCGAATATTTTTGAATTCTTGTAGAACGAAAAAAGAAACAATACAAGAATCAGGAAGGCTAGGCTTGGAGCCTGGTAGGGTCACAGTGAAAGCTGGAGAAATCCTCATTCATCCGGAGGCAGAATGGTTATCAAGAGCATACAACACCAGGACAAGAACGATAAGGACTTGCACAAGAAGGAAAGTAAACAGAAAAGGAAAGAAACAACGAAGATTGGTAAGAATGTTACTGTTTTACTTATTATATACATACAACCATAACTAAATACGCGCCTGAATCAAAAAACTGAATTTAGATTCTGGAAGTGTGATTGCATCCCATATATCCATTTGATATATGGGTGTATTCATGCGGGGCTTATTGTATATGATAGCGACCTCAGAACGAACGTGTAGAAACAAGCATTCTCGAAATGGGTCGTTGGAACTGCAATAGAGCTATCACCTTTTATCTGCAGGGCTAAAAGTGTTTGCACCTATAGATAGCATAATGTCAAAAATAGGTGCAGACAAATTTCATCCATAAAAGCACTGCCGGTCAGTGGAAGGTGAATTGTACACACACACACACACACACACACACACACACACACACACACACACACACACACACACACACACACACACACACACACACACACACACACACACACACACACACACACACACACACACACACACACACACACACACACACAAGAGCGCTAGGACCTGTCAAATCTGTTTTTACGCGGTTTGTTTTCGACGATAACTTCAGAATGGAACAACTTACCGACCAAATTCGAATCACATTTTTCGTTTTGGGCAAGAAATAATCAAATGAAAGTTTTTCAAAAAAATTACAATTTTTTGTGTAAATACTCAAAATTTTAAAAACTGTTTTTTTACCCATGCGAAAAAAATCGAAGCAATTTAAAATGTTGATGCATGTGAATTGATCAACTCTATTTAGTCTTCCGCGGTTTCACTAAGAGGTTTCAGTAAAAGTGGAACCACAGAACGGAAGCATATCTTGAACGACAAATAATGATGAATTTGAGTGCTCTTAGTCGCGACATCTTGCGGTTGAAGTCACACATTTTACACGGAAAATAGTTTAATCTGCACGATGGCGTTTTTAATGAAGTTGTGACAGTTCAGGGTGCTTGTATAAATGGACTTAGAATATTTTCGGTAAGATCGGATTGAGATTTTGAGCTCTAAATTTATTACGATTGAAGTAAAATAGCCGGGAAACAAACAACAGTGCTTATTTTTACGTCATTAAGACATATTTTTACGTAATCGTACAGAAAAGCCAATGAAAAATTTTCGTTTGAGCAGTTCGAATTCTATAACCTAGTAAACAAGGTCCTTGAACTGTCAGTTGAGAAGAGAAGTTGATACATTCCGTGAAATGATCTATATCACACCCCACACTTAAGCATTCAGAGAAGTCTATATTGAGACTTTAATACTTCTTTTAAACTAACAAACCACCCAAGTAACACCACTTGTCATATTAATGTTAAAAATACCCCATTTATTCAAAGGTCAAGTTTTTTTCCTAACGCCAAAATTTTAATTTCATACACGCATATAACCGAAAAAGCGCAATAAATGTGGCAATTTTGAACATCTCTTGGGTCATACCAGATGTTTTGAAGAACATCCATAAGACAAATACTATGTTCTATGGATGCTTAAAACAGCATGCTTACTAAAATGAATAAAGTAAAAAATATATAAACAAGAATTTTCAATGGCAAAAAGATATCGTAGCTAATAGTATTTTACGCGTTAAAGATGATTGTTTATAACTTTTTCAAATAGAAAATTAAAGTGTTTTACGCATGGAAGTTGTATCAAAATTGTATATGCGGCTCAAGGTAAGCAGTGCAACTTTCCGTTTTACCTTCCCTAATTTCATGCGCCATTGATTGGATAAAAACACGTAGAAGGTACCCCGAATAAATTTTTGAATTTGAGGAGATTTCTTTATGGAATCCACCACAATCAACATGGTGATTTTCAAAGTTCACAGTCCTACAGTACGGGTAAAAACATTAGTAACACATTTAATTTTCAAATGTTCGATTTTTATTTTCTGCATTTTTTTTTGTATAATTGAACAGAGTAATGTCAGTATGAAGGAAAATATAAATACAATTTTTTTATTATGTTGTGCGTAGCAACATCTCAAAAGACTCCCCCACAAATAGAGCGTAAAAATTTATAACGAATACTAAACAACCTCCCAAATTGTTGCTTTACGTAACATTTGAATAAATCCCTATGCCCAATTCGGCTACTATTTGAATCAGTGTGTTGCACCACAATCTTAAGTTTAGGTAGTGTTTATTGTTATTCCAATATTGGGGGCGACCCCGGCGTAGTGGTTAACATCCATACCTCTCACGCCAAAGTCACGAGTTCGAATCTCACCCCGGACAAGTTACGAAAACACCCAAAAAGATGTATTTGAGTGACTACGACGGGAGATGAACCAGCCCGAGGCTGAAAATCTCGATAATCCAGACAACAACAAAAAAAAATATTCCAATATTTCAAATAAACGGTATGTACATATTTTCAGCCGTCACTGTATTGAATCCATTCTGAATAATTTCACTATTGTATGAGGATGTTAAAAATATGCCTAAAGTTCATCTTGAATGCAACCTATCAACATATCAACAAACAACTAGCATACACGCTATTTCCAAACAACCCAAAATTAAGTACGTTTGACTCAAATCTGTCAAAAGTATGGCTACTCAAAAGTGAGTAAAACTAATTCGTAGTGGTAAGATGACAAACAGTCACCGATGTTTTCAACAAGTAAAATTTAAGTTGATCGAACAAACATAGAACAAAAATGTGTTCGCTGTTGTGGTACCACGTTTGAACCGAATATGTGTAGAAAAACATCCTCAAAACTTTTTCAAGACTAGACATGTTTGGTATTTCCTCCTCACGACTTCTTTACAACATAGTTCTTATATTCTTGTCAAAGAAGATGTTTCTGGTGTTATTTGAGCACTGTTTTATTCAACCACTTTGATAGCTGATTCGACGGTTGAAAATAATAAGCAATTTCATATAACACGTATAGCATGCCACGTTTGTAATAGTGACAACTTGCGGTGTAAAGTTAATTAAGAGCATTTCCAGTCAGAATGGTCTGATAATGTGTGACATTTTAATCGACTTTTTTATTTGAACGAAATTTGCGTTTGACTAAGGAGCTTGAGTATTTTCAAAATGTTATGAATTTTAATGCGCAGGAAATATTTTGTGCTAGTGCAATTGCATTTGAAAAAACCCCTTTACGGGATTTTATATGGGAGTTAACTGTCACTTAATCTTTTTAGTGTCTAAATTTCTTGATCAGCAACTGGTGTATTGGACTTGTGTAGGTTTCATGTATTGGCATGGTAGTAACTTCAATGATCTACAAATGCTTCATATAACGTTTTAGGGATTTTTTTCGATGGAAAAAACGACTGAAAAGTTTATTCAAAAGCGCATACAAACATTCAAGCTAGAACGAAGTATAGCAAAATATAAGATTGAAGTGAAGATACATAAAAACACTAGCAGTTTTTTGATATACTGCGAATCGCGGTTCTGTACAGCAAGAGATATAGATCTATTGACATTAGTTCACCGTTCTCTATATTGCACACGACGTTTTCCCAACTGGTTATTGTAGTGACGTCATCTGCGTTTTTAATATACCTTATGTGAGTGATTTTTGTTGTTATGACATTTCTCTAAGTATCTTTTCGAGACAGAAGCACGGAAAAACAGAGAATAATGCGGGGGAAACATACGCTATTATATATGAATAGACTAATACACAGAAAAAGCTAACCTCACTTTTCACCATGAGAGTATATAAGATAGAAACAGCCATCGTGTTCTCCGTCCTTTTTTTCCCACACGAATTTCTGAACACAAGGGCACCAGTATCTTTCAAATCTGAGGTGTGACGTCCCTGTGATTTGGACCATTGATTCCGCACATCAGCATCCGACAATGTTTCTTTTTTTTTTACACTGGCTAAGAGGTATGTGAATTATAAATGTATTAAAAATAATTCACTACAGAATTCGTACTTCTAGGGGATTTCAAAACAGGCCGAATTGGTTTTCGAGTGTTCACGACAGCAACCATATGTTCGTGTGCTCCGAACATTTTATTCCTTCAGATTGTAGAAAGGCATCCAACAATTCAATGCTGTACATATTAATAGTATTTCTTGATGAGAATAAAATGGAAAAATCACAAAATGAAGTGTTGTTGTTTTTACTTCACGTAACCAGAGCATACTGTGATGATCATATGGCAGCAAATATACCACTACCAAATAAAATCGAGATACTTTTTACACAACAAAATTGTTCACTTTTCGTGTCATTGAACCGTTCTAAGTTGCCCTTCCGTTCCGTGGTGGAACGCACGTCGATGCCCAGACCCGAGCCATTTTTCGCATTTCATTTTCTTTTGGGTCTATTTCCCTTTTTTCGGACCTTTTTCCCTACCCTTCTGCGGATCGTCATTCGTACCTTGCTTGGTAATTCTTTCATTTGTACTAAGATCGGCCCTCGGCGCTTGAGAGTCTATTCTTATTTGAGCTGGGCGTATGTCCTCGGGCCGATGAGGCCCTTAGCCGCCATCCGCTTCTTCAGGGAGATTGTTGAGATGTGGTGGGACCTCCAACGGAGATGGAAGCATCCGTCTGCGAGTGCTTGAAGGCCATCTCTCTGGCTTTTTTCAGCCGCGACTAGAAGCTTGGCTTCCAGCTCATCCCGCTCTCTGCATGCAGCCTGCATGGACCTATGAAGCTTCAGAAGGCATTGCTTCAGGTCCTTACTGATGTTGCTATGCGTCGACGTGGTGTCAATTATAGTATTCAGCTACTCGGAGACCACCACCACTTTGGGGAGCGTGTTTTGCTTCCTTTCCATGGCCCGGATGAGTCCTGGCCCATCCATGCCCAACAAACATCGGTGTTGGATTAGAGCTTGTTCAAACAAATTTGGAGAAGCCATTCAGCTGTTTCTTCTAGAATAGCTGAATAGCTTCTCCAAATTTGTTTGAACAAGCTCTAATTCAACACCGATGTTTGTTGGGTGGTCTCGCCAATTTTCGTGGAGGCACCTGCTTCCGATGCAGTTGCGCTTCCGCACGTGTCTGATGCGCTGCCGGATCACCTTTGGCGAACAACCCGTTCGCCTCCTCCTAGGGTATAGTTATGATTGGAGCTTGAGGCTCCATTCTATCGGGTCCCCCTTCAGCCGCTATCCAAACCCACGTGAAGTAGTCGCTATAATGATCCCATGGTTATCTATGCAAGCAGGAAGGCCATGCAAGAGTTGACACGGTCCTTCATGGGAATACCGTGCTCAGAGCCAGATAAGCGCAAGTCAGGTATTTAGCTTACTCTCGCCAAGATTTTTCAATGGCGAAACGATATACTAGCTAATAGTATTTTACGCGTTAAAGGTGATTGTTTATAACTTTTTCAAATAGGAAATAAAAAGTGCTTTACGCATGGAAGTTGTATCAAAACTGTATATGCGGCTCAAGGTAAGCAGTGCAACTTTCCGTTTTACCTTCCCTAATTTTATGCGCCATTGATTGGATTGAAAAACGTAGAAAGTAACCCGAATAAATTATTGATTTCTTGTAGATTGCTGTATGGAACCCACAAAACTAAAATGGTGATTTTCAAAGTCTATATTCGTACAGTACAAGTCTACAGTATGGGTAAAAACATTAGCAACAGTTCTGATTTTTTAATGTTTGTTTTTTTTTTTCTGTGTTTTTCTTTGTGAAATAATTGAAAAAGAACCACGTTCGGAAAGCGGTAAGAAAAACGTAGTTTTGTAGCAGATCGGTTTAATTCAGCTCAAACTATAAACAATTAATAATAATTTAGTCTAATTTTAAATAGAAATGAGGTATATAACTTACAGATTTAGTTTTCCGTTCCTATCTGGCTGCAGAAAATGCTTAACCAAAACACACTCGTGTGTTCTATAGAAATCGTATTTTTAAGTAACAAATTCGTTAGATATAAGTATATGCTGCTTACCTATAGAGTTAGCTAGTATTTAAGGTAGATTTAAGAGCTTCACCACAACTTAGAATATGAAATAAATGCGCAACTAGGATAACAAATTTCTCGAACTGTTAGAAGATGGATACGTTGACTTCTGGCTGTCCACCCACCCGTTCGCTGGACGTCAAAGAAGAACTGTCACGAGAGCTGTCAATCACCCGTTGACGTTTGCGTTCCGCTGATTCCGGTGGTATCGGACCTAGTGCCCAGTGGTTTTAACACCCGGCAGGTTTCCGATTCCTGCCACAGTCTCGAAACCCAACGAAAACTGTACCTCTATTTATATTTCAAACTAGTATTCGTTTTTCACACTGGTACCGCAGATTTTGATACCGTCGTTAAAAGGGAAACTGTCGAAACTGCCAACACTAACCCTAGCTTAAGTGCATGACTTTAACTGTCCAATACCTTATAAAAATTCACTGTGGTATTTGTTAGCTGCTCTACACTCAAAAATACCATGAAGCATGTTTTTATTAGACGAAGTGCGAACTTTGGTGTTATTCATATATAAAATGACGCGAATAACGAAGTTTTTACAAGCCCCGCACTCCCTTGTAACAGAATATAACCAACAATCAATATGAAACTAGCGATTTGAAATTGGTTCACTGTTGTAGAACCCATAGGTCCGAAGTATTCCTTACAGTCTGCACCTTGCAATATACTCTTGCGCTTTTTGGTACCGTACTAGCATCCGTACTACTAGCATAGACTAACTCTAAGACCAGTAGGTCCCGAACAAATACGATTTTTTTCTTGGATCACTCAGTACTAGCACATTGGTCCCAAGCTCGGTCCCATGCTTAATAATACGCCCCTCATAATGAACTCACACGAACACACTCTCAAATATTCTGTCAAAATAACACAGCAAATCAAAACAAAGGCGCAAATATGTATAGTTAGGTGCTGGCTTCACGGTGTACTTTGGACCAAGGGGTTCTACAACAGTGAACCAATTTCAAATCACTAGTTGCATATTGATTGTTGGTACTAGTGTCTTTGTTTTTGTTTTGGTTTCCTTTGGTTTTTTGACAGAATATTTGGGGGTGTATGGGTGGGTGGTGTTAGGGGGGGAGATCTTAGTGTGGGGGGGGGTGATCCGGGGGGGGGGAGTGAGAAAAAAAAGGATATTTGTGGGGGAGGAGAGAGGGGGGGGTCGGGAGATGATGAGCTCGGGGGTGACAAAACCTATCAAATATTCTGAAAAAAAATAAAAAAAAAAAAAGATAGTGGGGGAGGTGGAAAAGGAAAAAGGGGAGGGGCCAAGGTGTATTTCTGAACTAGGGGTTCTACAATAGTGAACCAATTTCAAATCGCTAGTTGCACATTGATTGTTGCTATTATTTCCTGAACCTAAAAATATATTCATTTTCTTCCTGACTACCCAATTAACATTGCTTACACCATCCTGCTTTATTAAGTTTTATTAATGTTTTATGAAAGCCACTAGAAATCAATTTGGTTTTATTATGACACCAAGAAGTGCCAATAGGTTTCAAATTTTAGTCAGGTTTATGAGAACCTACACAGCTTGTTTACAACGATCCTAAAACCTTGTTTCTCAAATTCCTTTTACTCCTATCAAATGTTTTATTTCGACTTTATGAACTCGTAAAATGCTGCTTTGAAATTCCGTTTTAGGACTCATTGATAATATCTTATTATGGTCAGTTGAAAAAACATTTTAAAATCATTTTGCCTCCAGTAAATGCATTAAACAGCAAAATGGCATTGAAAGAAGCCACCATAAGACCAAATAGTTTTATTTATAGCCTTTGCGAAGAAAAATTGGCAAAATGGTTAACTGTGATTTTTTTTTCCAATCGCAATATTGAAATATAAGAAATAATTGAAATGTGGAAGAATAAATGCATCGAATTTTCAATGGTATGCAAATAATCCATAGATCGGAGACTAATTTCGGCATTCTTTTAGATAATCTCATTCAATTCCAAGCACTTTTTAGGAAATTCATGATTAATTTATCGGATATATTTGTTTTAATTTGATTTATGTTGTTGTAAATTCGCAAAATTTCCGAGGCGCATTAATTTTCGGCTCTTATCGAGCCAATATTCACCATAAAAATAAATGCGCATATAATTTGGAGCATAATACGCTGTAGAAAACACAATTTGTTTTGGACATTTTGCTATAAAACAAAATTTCCCGCAACACTAGACCTTTTTTTTTACTGCTAAATGAATCAGAAGAGCAAAGAATCGAACAAAGCAGAACAACAAAAAACAACCTCGATTTCACAGTGAAGTTTGACCACATTCTGATTTTCATGGCAGCCAATAGGTTTTATGAAGGTTCTCACGTGGTCATAACATCTTTCACTAGAACATATTCAAAATCTTCATATTCTTATAAAGGTTTTATTAACTTGTTTTCACAACCGTCTATACATTTGGCCATTTTGTACAAATTTCGGCTTTAAAGAAGCATAGAGGAGGTGTTGGTACACTGTTGCTTTACGTAATATTTGACTGTCCCAGACTGTTGCTTCACGTAATATTTGAACAAACCCCTATGCTCAACTTGGCTTCTATTTTAACCAATGAGTGGCGCCACAATCTTACATTTAAGCAGTGTTTTTTTTTTACTCCAGTATTTCAAATAAACGGTATGTACATATTTTCAGCCATCACTGTATTGGACCCACAATCTATTCTGCATAATTTCACTGTTGTAATGCAATGTTGGTAAAAACATGTTTAAAGTTTATCTTGAGTGCAGCCTATCAACACATTTACGCTATTTCCAAAGATCCCAAAATTAAGTACGTTTGACTCCAATCAGTCAAAATTATAGCTACTCAAAAGTGAGTAAAGATAGTTCGTAGTGGTAAGATGACAACAGTCAACGTCGGTATTTTCAAGAAGTAAAATTTAAGTTGATCGTACAAAAATTGAACAAAAATGTATTTGCTGTTCTGGTACCACTTTTAAACCGAATATGCACGGCCATCCATTTTATCTCACATTTGAGTCGTTTTTGACTCACTTTCGTCAATAGTGGAGTCACTAAAATTTGACAAGTCGACAAATCAAAAATATCCATCTGATTTGAGTCGATGTTTTTGATTGTGTTGACCCAGTTACATTTACTCAAATTTGAGGGACTCTACTTTTGACGAAAGTGAGTCAAAAACGACTCAAATCTGAGTTAAAACGGATGGCCGTGTGTGTGGAAAAACATCCTCAACATTTGGTATTTCATCCTCACGACTTCTTTATAACAAAGTTCTTATATTCTTGTCAAAGAAGATGTTTCTGGTGTTACTTGGGTTTGTTCTTGCTTAAACGTCCGTCTGTGCAATTACTGTTACTATTGTCATCAATATTATCATTAAACTACAATATCTACCGCTGGTGGTATTAAGCGAAAAGTCCGAGAATGAATTTGAAGTGCTGATAAATAATTTTTCACCGCCTTTTTTTTAAATTGAATAAATTTCCAGCAGAATGAAACCTTTACCGTTTTTTCTGAGCTTTTTTGGCGAAGAAATGTCTCATTTTGTACACTTAAATACTAAGTGGATCAAGCTTTAGCACTAAGTAGATTACGCGAAGTCATTTGACTAGACGTCGTACGTTAGCATATTCCCTTTAAGGTTTACTGCTGCTTAACTTTCTCTACACGCTAACTCAGTTTACCCATAATCGCAAAAAAGTGCACATACTCATCTCCCAGAGATCACCTTCGCGACACCTGGTGGCTACTTCCGATATAAAAGATTAATGTTCGGACTTAATTGTTCCTCCGAGATTTTCCAGAACATAATGGAGCGCTTACTAACAGGAATACCGGGAGTTAAGTCGTTCATTGACGACGTTCTGATTTCTGCTGAAACAAAGAAGGAGCACGATAAGATTTTACAGGCTGTCCTGCAGCGACTAACATCACACGGCGTTACAACCAACATGCGGAAATGCGAATTTGGTAAGACGGAAGTCGTTTTCATGGGACATCGCCTTTCGGGAACAGGGATAAGCCCAGCCGAGGACAAGGTGGAAGCTGTGAGATCCTTTCGAGAGCCACGATCTATCGAGGAGCTTCGTAGTTTTCTGGGCCTCGTCAACTATCTAGGGAAGTTTATCCCAGATTTGGCCACGTTAACAACACCACTACGTGAGCTGCTTCGTAAGGATACTCGATTTCATTGGAATAAAAGACAGCAGCAGGCCTTCGTCAAGATTAAAACAGTTTTGGCGAATCCATCCAATTTGGGATACTACTCACCGTTGGACAAAACGATTCTTATCGCTGACGCAAGCCCCACAGGACTAGGTGCAGTCCTAATTAAGGAAAAGGATGACCGGAAACGAGTAATTTGTTACATCAGTAAAGGACTGTCCGAAACAGAGAAGGCTTACGCTCACAACGAAAAAGAAGCTTTGGCGCTCGTGTGGACCACGGAAAGGTTGGAGATGTACCTTCGTGGTTTAGAATTTTTATTGCTGACTGATCACCAGCCACTGAAGGTGATTTTCGAAAGTAAGCAGAAGTCGTGCCCGAGAATTGAACGTTGACCAGGAAGGAGAATCTATGTTGATGGCAGTTGTGAAATCAAAGAAACCGGACGCCGTATCATTAGATGAAATTTCTAGCCAAACACAACAGGACGATGAACTGACGTCGTTGAAGGAGGCATTGTTATCTGGTACCTGGAAGGAGCAATTTAGACGGTACTTACCATTCAAGGATGAAATGCTGGTGGTGAATGGAATAGTATTGAGAGGTGAAAGGATTGTAATCCCAATAAGTTTGCGGAAGCGTATCTTGTCATTGGCACACATTGCACATCCCGGCATCGAACGATCGAAACAGAGATTGCGTTCGAAAGTTTGGTGGCCAAACATGGATAAGGAGATCGAGAGGAAAGTGAGATCATGCATGGACTGCCAAATTGTTGGTCAACCAGCTCGTCCGGAACCAATGGCCATACGCGAGCTTCCTCAATCGCCCTGGAGTTTTATCAGTATGGACTGTCTAGGATCGCTTCCGTCAGGAGATTCGCTTCTCGTGATCATCGATTTATACAGCAGGTATAGAATCGTAGAAGTACTCCGCCGTACCACTACAGCCGACATTTTGGAGCGAATTCGACCAATTTTCATGAGAATGGGCCTACCGGACACGATCATGACGGATAACGCTAGTAATTTTGCGAGTAGCGAAATGAAGGAATTCTGTCTGTACTACGGAATACAGCTTAAACATTCCACTCCCTATTGGCCCCAAGCTAATGGGGAGGTAGAGAGACAGAACAGGAGCATCTTGAAGATTCTGCGAATCGCAGCTCTCAATCAAACAAATTGGAGAAAGGATCTCGAAGAGCTGAATTATGTGTATTCCCTGACACCGCACCCAGCTACTGGAAGATCTCCGGCGGAGTTAGCATTTGGAAGAGAGTTCAGGGATTGGATTCCTTACTTCAACGCATTATCCCGGACGGATGATGAAGAAGTTCTAGAGAGAGATTTGTCGTATAAACTTGCGGCAAAAGCTCGGTACGATCGAACCAAACAAGTCCAGGAATCGACCATCGCAGAAGGGGATCAAGTGTGGATGCGGAATCCTGCAAAACAGCATAAGCTATCTGCTCCATTCATTCCCGAACCATACATGGTAGTGAAGAAGGAGGGAAGCAGTACTGAGTATCGTAGGAGTTCAGCACACCTGAAGAAGCTGCCACACCCCAAGATGGAAACCCTCAGCGATGAAGAGGGTCAAAACGCGTGGAGCACACCAGCGGAGCATCCACCGGAAGCTGCTTTGGAGGAAAGGCGTTCGAAGGCAGTTAGTCGACCGAGAAGACAGTTTCGTCGCCCATTGAGATATGAAGATTACGATATGAGTGCCGACAATGGTGGACAGTAAGAAGACAAGAAGAAAAGGAGATAATGATATATTCTTTCATTTGATTTACTTTTATTTACCGTTTTACTACGACATACTTACTTACTTACCTGATGTATAAAACTACTTTGGCCAGTGAATAAATAGAAGTCAGATGTATAAGACGTAATTTTATTTCGGTTGGTAAAGTAGTATATATTTTGGAAGGATTCAATTCCGGTAACCGAATACATCAGTTCCTAATTCTGTTACAAAGTTGCCCAGTCTTTAGCAAGTCTAAACTAGATAGAGTAGAGACCAAGGGATATACAGCTCTGCAGCGGAGCATACTAATTATCCTAAACAGCAGTAAAACCAAAATTGCCAAAATCAATTAGAACGCCATCAAACTGGATTGAAGCGAGAATTTCGCTCTTTTTTTTAGATGGGTGGTTGGTGTATAAAATAATTTCCTGGGGAATTTTTTTTAAATTTTTTTGGGTTTTTTTGTGAGGAGAGTGCATAAAGGTGGTTAAGGTGGGGAAAAAAACGGGCCCCCCCAAAATAAATAAGGTGGGGGTGGTTTTTTTGCGGAGTAGAAAATGTTATATTTTTTTATTTTTTTTTTTTTTTTTTTTTTTTTTTTTTTTTTTTTTGGGGTATAGTGTTTTTTTTTTTGTTTTTTTGGGGGGGGTTGGGGTGTTTTTTTTTGTTTTTCATTATTTTTTTTATTATTTTGTTGTTTTTTGTTGTAATTTATTTTTTTTTGTTGTTGTTGTTTGTTGTGTTTGGTTGTTTGGGTGGGGGGGGGTCACGTTTTTCCGAGTGAAATGAATTGCGCGAGAAGAGAGATTAGGAACAGTAAGAAGACGGTGGAGACATGCGAAAGATAAAGAGAAATGGGGTCCAATAAAACAAAAGTAGTAAAAGCTCGGCTTTTTTTTTGTGAGCAGGGAGCTCCTCTGCGATCTTTTCGGGGGATGTTGCGAAGCTGGGGAAATAGATTGATCCTGTCCGAGGGTAGATGGATAAGCGGATGCAGTTCTTAGGGTTTCTCAATTAAGTCTGGAATTATTGAATTCACTACCAAACACTTGCAAAGTCAAAATTGGGCAATGTTATGCTTTGCCTTCGGATCATGTCATAGTTCATTGGGAAGCAGAAGAATGGAATCATCCCTAGAAGACGAGGTGAAGGTGCCGTTTGCAACATTCTTGACAAGTGCTTCCTATTGGCCCTACTTCTAGCGCAGCATTTCATTTGGGAGCATCAATAACACAAGTCAGACGCGATGTTTGAAAGCATGCCGTGTCCTCCCCCCCTTCCCAATAGGTACATCCAATCTGCTATGCTTGGAGATAATCGTTTTCCCAGTCGCAGGACTCTGTCGCACCAGCTTTAGGGAGGTGAGGTATCGCCAGAGTGCCATCCATGCTGATATTAATAGGAACACAGTGCAGAGATAACGAACATGCTGAACCTCAAGCGAGAATGAGCAGTCTCGTTTGTTTGTTTATATTTGATGTTGATGAGATGTAATTCATCTTTCGAATCATTAATCACGATACCGACTGAGTTAGGGCACTATCGTGCTTTCACCGCACATTCAAAGTCTTTGGAAAGGAGTTGGTGAAATCTTCGAGCGGTAATTTGATAGCAATTACTAGAGAATGGTACACACTCAGATTATTTTACAGAAATCTGTAAAATTTTACCGAATTCTCAACAGCGTTCGGTAATCCGATTTAACGAATTTTGGTAAAATTTTACCGAAAACCGGTAAATTTTTTACAGATAACTGTAAAATTTCATCGAAATCCGTTAAATCGGATTACCGAACGTTCAGCTGTTGAGAATTCGGTAAAATTTTACAGATTTCTGTGGTTTATTATTATTATAGAGTTTTGGCAATTCTCAGCAGCTTTGCTGGATAATTTCACCTACTCCGAGCTATCTTTATGTTCAAAAGGTTAGATTTCTATGCAAAATTTGACAGAAATACCTAAAAATAGGAACGACCATCCTCGATCACAATTTGCACATTTCTTCGGTATGAGAAAAACATTTGTTTTCATCGGTCTAGAGTCTCAGACTAGTACAAACTTTGGCAGTATCCAAGACAATTTGAAGAATGATAGAAACACGGATTAATTAAGGACGTCACACGGACGATTTATTCATGACGCACCTGGTCAAAATTTAGTGTATACGGTTCTAGATGTACTGGAAAGCCTCCATCGGAGTGGTACTAAAATCAAAACAAAAAATATGGAATCAAAACAAAACACATTCGTACGTTCAGTTGTGACTAGTTAACATGATATTCGCCGATGTTCTATCGACAACATTTAATAAACTTTAATTCACATATTACAGGTTTGGTTTCTTAGATATTTGTTAGTTATTATATATCATTATTTTCTGCCAAATCTAGCATTTCCTTTATGTGCATTAGATAACGCAGAAAATTCAATGTTTCTTTTTATCTGTGTAGCTAAGGATGTCCGGAAGGAAGGAAAATGCTATGGATGTCCAATACATACACCAGCAAGGCGGATTCACCATGAGAAGCTGGAAGCTGTTTTGCAGGCGCTGGGTGAGGTCGGAAAGCAGGGAAAAGTTTGGGCGCAGACACCGCCGTAGTATTAGAGAAGGTCCTTGGAATGTGGTGGGACACAAAAGCAGATACCTTCCGTTACAAATTATCTGCTGAGCGGAATCGAGAGCTTCTGTCAGGAAGCAAGCATCCCACCAAACGGGACGGGCTGCGCGTACTAATGTCTGTGTTCGATCCCCTCGGTTTGATATCACACTACATGATATACCTAAAGCTTCTCTTCCAAGAGATTTTGAGAGAAGGGTCCTCATGGGACGACGAGATTGGCGAAAAACCGTTGGTAAAGTGGAAGAACTGGCTACGACTTTTACCACAAGTCGAATCTGTGCAAATTCTACGATGCTATCACCTTTCTGGAGCAGTCTGTTATTTTCGGTTCATTGAAGGGGGCCAAATCTCCTGAACACTAGTCGGGTCGAAAAGCAGAGTTGCTCCGATCAAATTTGTGTCGATACCACGACTCGAACTTTAAGCGACTGTCATGGGCACCGGGTTAGCAAAAAGTGTACAAGAAGGACATTCCATAAAAGTCGATCGGCGAATATTTTGGACAGATGTCCGTGATGTCATATGCTGGCTCAAGTCTGGCCATCGAAAATACTCCCAGTTTGTCGCCTTTCGTGTAGGGGAGATTTTGGAAGCCACAGATATACATGAATGGAAATGGATACGCGGAAAAACCAACGTCGTCGATGAAGCGACCAAATGGGATGGCCTTCTAAGCTTTGACATCAACTGCCTCTGGTTCACAGGACCACCATTCTTATCGAGGCTGACATTGGAGTGGCCGGAAGCATCAACCAATGAACAGACAACTGAAGAACTCCGACCACGATTGCTGTATCATCATGCCTACCCAGTCGAAGATTTTATACGTCCAGAAAACCATTCCAATTGGAACCATCTTCAGCGACTTACCGCTCTAGTGCAGCGGTTCCCGATCAACATCAAGCGGAAACTAAAAAACGAGAAACTTCTTCGCGGACCATTGACAAGCGAAGAACTATTAGCGGCGAGTAACTACCTGTATAAACGACTCCAATGGGAATGCTATGAGTATGAAATGACGTTGTCTTCAGGTCAGTCAATCTTACCGAGATCCCGCTCTTTGTGTAAAGTCAGTCCTTTCATCGATGAAGCGGGCGTCATGCGTATACGGAGTCGCATCGACGTTTGCGACTTCGCTAACGAGAAAACGCAGTTTCCCATCGTGCTGCCTCGTCGCCACTCCCTCACCAAACTACTGCTTCAGGACGTCCAATAAAGATATCGCCACCAGTGCAACGAAACAATCGTCAACGAAGTTCGGAGGATGTTCAACATCCCAAGAGTGCGTGCGGAGTGTGGCAGAGTACGCAGAGAGTGTTTTCGTTGCAAAGTCCGTCGGGCGAAACCCAATCCTCCCATGATGGCGAACCTTCCGAAGGAGCGGCTTGCAGCCCTTGTCCGTCCCTTTTCTTACGTAGGGGTTGATTATTTCGGTCCGTACCAGGTCATTGTCAGGCGCCGAAACGAAAAGCGCTATGGAGTACTGGTAACGTGCCTAACCACACGTGCAATTCATATTGAGATAGCCCACTCGTTTTCAACAGATTCCTGCATAATGGCCCTCCGTGACTGCTTCTCCAGGCGAGGTACTCCACTGCGCATAATAAGCGACCGAGATACCAATTTCGTGGGAGCATCGCAGGATCTTAAGGCAGTGTTGGCACAACTTGACAGCATTAAATTCATGACTGAGTTCACTACAGCGTCTACTTCGTGGAGCTTTAACCCACCTGCGTCCCCTTATATGGGCGGCGTGTGGGAGAGAATGATTCAGACGGTCAAGAAGATTCTTGAAGAAATCAAACCGAAACGTTTGCCGACTGACGAAGCCCTCAGGAACCTCATGATCGAAATTAAAAACATCGTCAACAGTAGGCCATTGACGCACGTTCCTGTCGATGATTAATCGTCTCCCGCTTTAACACCGAACCACTTCTTGGTTGGATCATCAAATGGCTCCAAACCGTTGGTACCATACGATAACAGTGCCTTGACTGTAAAACAGTTTTGGAAAACGTCACAGATTCTCGCCAACTATTTTTGGAAACGTTGGGTGCTCGAGTATACTCCTGTAATCACACGTCGTGTCAAATGGATCAGCCCGGTAAAACCGATAGCTATCGGAGACATCGTCATCGTCGTCGAACCCAGCTTCCCTAGGAACTGCTGGGCAAAGGGCAGAGTAAGGAGTGTATCGAATATAAGCTATCCACATACATTTGCGTTGTACGCATGTATTTGTGATGGTTTTTTATGCTCTGAACACTGCATGCTGTGCGTTTGACTGTCAGCTTTCTTTTGTTTACTTGTTTGTGCGGTTCAAATTCTGCGTTTTCAAAATGTCGCGTATTGAAAAGGAAGTGAAAATTAAGGTTCTGGACACATGTGAGAAGGGTATTACTATGCGAAAATTGGCGAAGCGGTTTGGAATTCATCATGCGAGTCTTAAAACCATCATTAATAAGTTTGGGGATCACTATTCTTTGGATGAGCTACCAGGAAGAGGCAGAAAACCCGGTTCTTCCAACCCGAAACTGGAGCAGAAAGTGGTATCTCTAATCATGAAGAACAAATCAATGTCAATACGTGATTTGGCCAAAAAAGCAGGAACGAGTGTAGGAATGATCCAGCGTATCAAGAGGCGAAACCACCTGAAGACCTACAAGAAGCAGAAAATCTCGAAACAAAGTGCAGAACAGAAGAAGCGAGCAGCAACAAGGGCCCGGAAATTGTATTCGCGTCTTTTGCAGCGTCCGGATGCATGCGTTTTGATGGACTATGGACTCCTATGTAAAGGAGGACTCAAAATCCCTTCCAGGTCCTCAATACTTTACTGCCGTCGTTGGCGAGGATGTGAGCGATGCGGACAGGTCGATTCAAGTGGAGAAATTCGGTCGAAAGGTACCTGGTATGGCAAGCAATATGTTCCATTTTTTACACTACCGAAACTATAAATGCGGAAATCTATCGATCTGAGTGTCTCCAGAAGAGATTGTTGCCTTTATATAAGAAGCATAGTACACCTCCACTGTTTTGGCCGGATTTAGCGTCGGCTCACTATGCCAAAACCACTCTCAATTGGCTTGCGGAAAAGGGTATAGATTTCGTTGAGAAAAATATCAATCCACCAAATTGCCCTCAGCTTCGACCCATCGAACGTTACTGGGCAATCGTGAAGAGGGTCTTCAAGAAGACTGGTAAGGCAGCTGGGAACATGGAGGAGTTCAAAAAAAATTTGGGCTCAAGCGTCCAAAAAATGCGATGCAACACTTGTCCGGAACTTGATGAAGAGCATTCGATCCAAAGTTCGAAAATTCGTGAAGGAATAAAGGGCGAACACGAAATTATTGCGTAGTTTTATACATATATTTACTTCAAAAATCAAAAGAAAAGTTAATCGATGGAGCCTTGAGTGTAAAATTGAACGCATTTTCGCTTGATGCCCTCCATCAAAGTCTTTACAGTGTCATCCGGTACCAGTTTCTCAGTTTTTTTTTCCATTTTCATAACATGTCCTTCTCGTCTTTGACTGTCTTCTTGCTCTTCCGAAGTTCCCGCTTCATCATTGCCCAGTACTGCTCCACCGGGCGCAGCTCCGGACAGTTTGGCGGATTCATGTCCTTTGGAACAAAATGGACAGAATTGGCCTCATACCACTCCAGGACACTTTTAGAATAGTGGCATGATGCCAAATCTGGCCAAAATAGCGGAGCTTCGTCGTGCTGCTGCAAGAACGGCAAAAGGCGCTTCTCGAGGCACTCAGATTTGTAGATCTCGCCATTTACTGTGCCCTTTGTCGCGAAAGGCTCACTCCTCAGTCCGCAAGAGCCGATGGCCTGCCAAATGAGATATTTGGAGGCGAACTTCGACATTTTCTTCTTCTTAAATTTGTCGTCCACATAGAACTTGCTCTTGCCGGTGAAAAACTCCAACCCCGGAATTTGCTTAAAATCGGCTTTTATATACGTTTCGTCGTCCATCACACAGCATTTTTCCATATTTTGTCAGCATCTTTTCATAGAGCTTCCGTGCCCGAGTTTTAGCCGTCGATTGTTGCCGCTCATCGCGGTTTGGGAAGTTCTGTACCTTGTATGTATGTAGTCCAGCTCTCTTCTTTGCATTCTAGACGTAGCTCTGCGACATGCCGATCTTTTTAGCCAAATCACGGCTTGAGACGTTGGGATTTGCTTTAATCATCCGCTTCACCTTTCCCTCCGTCTTTTTGTTCTCCGGTCCCGGTTTTCTTCCAGCTCCTGTGCCGTGGTCCAACGTCAACCGCTCCTGGAACCGCTTCAACACTCTGGAGACGGTTGAATGGTGAATGTTCAACATTTTTCCCAACTGCCGGTGCGACAGGTCAGGAAATTCCAGGTGTTTGGAAAGAATTTGTTCTCTCGACTCGCGTTGGTTAACCTCCATTTTCGTTGAGTCGAAAAACACGACTTCGAGTTTGACAGCATGTAAACAATACACATCAATGAGAAAGTGTGCAAAATTTGGTTGATTTTTACCCAATGGTAAAAAAGTTATGCCCTGTTGAATATGTCGCAATAATTTCGTGTTCGCCCTTTATGATACAAGTGAAACAAGATCTGTCGAAACACGATATATGTAGCAATCATGTGTATCTGAGAAGTATGAAACCAAAACGGTGTATCATGGAATTACATTAAAATTGTTGTTCAAATTCGAGAAAAACCACCATTTTGCATATTTTTCTTTTCGTGGTTATTTCAGCTGCATGAAAAAACATTTGTTTTGTTTTGTTCGCTTGTTTCTTTTAATAACTCGCTGGAAAATATTATACCTACTTCTGAAAAACTTTCGAATGTCCATTCTAGATAAAATTAATCAAATAACTGCTTTAAACTGCTAATAATTTAAAAAAAAAACCGTTGCGCAATTCCCTCATTGTGCACTAAAGTCATCGGCAGAGCAACTTTTTCGAAATCAAGTTAGGAATGAGAAGTAATGAACATTGACATTGATAGTAGCTTTCTTCTTAGTTCATACGAGTGTTCTCGACTGGTAGTGGTATGAATTTGATTGAGGAATTTCCATTATTCTGGTTTTATGCCGTTGTCATGCAAAATAGTAACCGAGTGCATATGAATGTATTCTACACGGTGATTCGTTTTGTTATGAAGGTTCTTCTGTTTATAAACACGCGCAGAACCATCGCTTATTCTTCCGGTCTTCCTCTAAGCTCTCCACCGATTGCTTGTCAATCTGCCAAATTTGGAAGACATCTGCATTGAGTTATCTCAAATTATAATAATCCGTCCAATATATCATAAAACATTGCGATTGGTTGAGTGGATTGGAGATAATGAAATCATTTTGTATAAGACCAAGTCTCTCCCGGTTGGTATTAAACCGATGAGCAAGGATATCAATAGAAACATAAAGTTACCAGAAGGCACGAAGTGCATCTACGGACTATTATTTTTACGAAAACCCTCAATTGCAATTTTTAATGGATTAGCAACAGTAGTGCAGTAAATTGTAGGATACAGTAGTAAAAATTGAAAGTTACGAAAAAAGAGTTTGGTTCGAGCATCGGCTGTGAAAGGTTGTGTCGATGCTTTATTACGCACTATTTTCCTATCGAGCATGGCGCGTTTCGTATTGTTTCGGTTATCTATAATTCGGTGAAACGAGTGATCGAGTGAGCACAGTAAGAAAACAACAAAGCGTCTCTCAAGCGTTAATAAAATTAACCTTGTTTTCCTAACGGAAAACCACCATCACACTTTGTGAGTGGCTCAGATGGTATCCTTATTATTGGTTTAACTCGGATCAAATCGGATTTCCAGCATTTTGAAAAATCACCTTGTTTTTTTTCAATGAAAAACCACCATTACACTTTGTGTGTGGCCCCAATAGCATCCTTACTGTTGGTATAAATCGGTTTAAATCAGAAATCGGTACTAATATTTAAATATTTTACTAAACGAAGCGTGGATTCAGCTTATCGTTTACCAAAACGAACCCTGCTGCCACCCAATCTTGTTATCCAACATCCCAGTGATTTCTCGTGGAAGTGCGGCGGTGGTCTCGGCTTCCAATAAAACGTCCAAATAAACGTTAACGCATTCCTACCCTTTCTTTATTTGACCTGCATTCGGGCGAGGCCAGCACCGGTATTGCCTTAGTTTGAGATCACCAGTTTTACACATTGAGCATGTTTGCATCATCTGTTGATCTTCTGTGTAATAACAGCTGAACTGGCAGTAACGGAATAAGAACTGCGGGCGGTCAATCATGCTCATTATCCAGCTCATGCTCATAAATATAAATAGATAAATTCTTTGAATATGGTAAGACAACTGCAACTTCTCGCTCTGACTAGCTTGCTGACTTGCTTTCTCACACGCTGAATCAAACTGTAAGATATGATCAACATATATTCTCAATAATACGAAACTACAGTACCCTACAACGGGGTAAGCGGGGTAATATTGATCGGTTTGACCCATATCATGAATAGTTCAAATAAATAATTTTCGTTGATACTTTTTCTAACTTTCAACTGTGTTTCTTAATCTAGTATTATTTGACTTCAGAAAGTTATAGCATTGGTTTGAATATTCAGTTTTTTCATTAACCAAGAATTGAAAATTTAATTGAGCAAAGCTTCTTCAACTTTCAGCTAGCGGGGAAAAAATCACTCAATGCTTATCTAATAGCTAACATTACAGATTAAGAGATATTTCCTTCCTTAGTAAAGGGTGTCCACGATGAAATTGCCACGCACAAAATTGATTCGCAAAATTCGAGTTTTCATCCGATTGCAATCAAATTTTCAGGGATTGAGAAATAACTATTAAACTTCATTTTACCATTTTACTCGTATTTTATTTACAGTCCATACGCAAATGCCCGCACCTTGGCCTTAACCCCGGCCATAAGATTCTGCACAACCTGTGAATCAACCGTTTTTTGCATGTAAACCCATACTTTCTTCAGTTCCTCGACTGTCTTCACTACCTTAGGTCGTTTAAGAAGGTGCTGCTTCATAATCGCCCAGTACTTCTCGATGGGGCGGAGCTCCGGAGTGTTGGGAGGGTTGAACATTTTCGGCACGAAATTGACCTTATTGTCCGCATACCACTTCAGCACGTCCTTGGAATTTGGCATGAGGCCAAATCCGGCCAGAAGATTGTTGGGACGTTGTGGGCCTTCAGGAGAGGAACCAGCCGCTTCTGGAGGCACTCTTTTATGTACACCTGTCCGTTCATCGTGTCCTGGGTGCACTCCGCTTCCCGCACGTGCAGATGGCTTGCCAAACCAGGAATTTCTTCGCAAATTTGGAGATCTTCTGAGTGCGGACATGCTCCGGAACGCTGAACTTATCCTTGGCCGTGAAAAACAGGTTGCCGGGGATCTGTTTGAAGTCGGCCTTCACATATGTTTCGTCGTCCATGATGCAGCATTCAACTTTCGTCAGCATGTTGAGGTACAACTTCCTGGCACGGGTTTTGGCGGACTTGTTCTGCTTCTCGTCGCGATTAGGGGCCTTTTGTACCTTGAACGTTCGAAGCCCAGCCTTAGTTTTGGCCTTCTGGACAAAACTTCGGCTTAGGTGCAGCTTCTTAGCCACATCCCAAACGGAGGCGTTCGGATTTCGGTTGAAGGCCCCAACTACGCGGTTGTGATTTTTTGTGTTGTACGGAATACTTTTTCTTTCACTTCTGGTCTTCCGATCGGTGGTCAACCGTTCCTCGAACCGCTTAATCACTCGCGACACCGTGGAATTCGCGATTCCCAACGTTTTAGCGATGGAACGATGCGAGAGATCCTTGCTCTCGTGATGAATGCGCAAGATTTTATCACGTACGAGCTGTTCTTTCGACTCCATTTCCGCGAGTTTTGATCACAGGACTTTAAGGATGTAAATAATGCACAATGAACTAAATCCACCCAAATTTTCATTAAATTCTACCCAACAGTTAAAAAGTTAGAGCAATTCCATAGTGTGGCAATTTCATCGTGGACACCCTTTAGCACAATTGTTTCAACCCAGTAAAGGTGACTGCTCTGTGACTCAATTAAGTCACAATAGAGTGTGAACATTTTGTTTTTGGGGTGGTTGGGTTTTTTTTTGTGGTGGTTGGTTGTGGAGAAAAAATTGTAATTGGTTTTTTATTATTTTTTTTTTTTTTTTGTTTGTTTTTTTGGGGGGTTGGGAAAGTGTGTGGGGTTGTGAAATAAATAAATAAAAAAAAAAAAAAATAAAGGGTGCATGAAACATCACGCGCTGATTAATCTATATAATAAAAATGAGTTGGGGTTTCCTTTGTCACGATTTAACTCGCGAGCGGAAGGACTGATCGGCGTGAAATTTTGTATGCAGCGATTTTTAGGGCCGGAAAATAATCTTATGATGGTTTGAGACCCCTCCCTTCACTGAAAAGGGGGGCTCCCATACAAATGAAACACAAATTTCTACACAACTCGAGAACTGATCAAGCAAAAGAAACCAAATTTAGCATGTGTGAGTTTTTGAAAGCAAAAAAGGTTTTTATGGTAGTTTGAGACCCCTCTCCTATCTATAAAGGGAGGCTCCCATACAAATGAAATACATATTTCTATATAACTCAAGAACTGATCAAGCAAAGAAACCCAAATTTAGCATGCGGAAGTTTTTGGTGGCAAGAAATGTTTTTATGGTAGTTTGAGACCCCTCCCCTCTCTAGAAAGGGAGGCTCCCATACAAATGAAATACATATTTCTGTATAACTCGAGAACTGATCAAGCAAAGAAACCCAAATTTAGCATGCGAAAGTTTTTGGAGGCAAGAAATGTTTTTATGGTATCTTAAATGAAAAAAAAGGAAACACAAGTTTCTGCATAACTCTAGAACTAATCTAGTTAATGGAACCAAATTTGGCAGGTAGAGGTTTTTGAAGGCAAGAAATGTTTCTAAAGTAACTCAAAACCCCTCCGTCCTCTGTAAAAGGGGGGCTCTCATGCTAATGAAACACAAATTTGTGCATAACTCGAGAACCAATCAAGCATATGGAACCAAATTTGGCATGTGGAGGTTTTTGGAGGAGAGAAATGTTTTCATGGAAGTTTGAGACTTTTACGCCATCTGGAAGGGGGAGGGAGGGTGGTTTTACATACAAATGCAACACAAATTTCTGCATAACTCGAGAACTAATCAAGCAAATGGAACCACATTTGGCAGGTGGAGGTATTTGGAGGCAAGAAATGATTCTATAGCAGTTCAATACCCCTCCCCATTTTGAAGGGGAAGGGGGCTCCCCCTACAAATAAAAAGCAAATTTCTGCATAACTCGAGAACTAATCAAGTAAATGAAACCACTTTTAGCATATGGAGGTTTTTGGAGGCTAGATTTCTATATACATAAAAATGAATTTCTGTCTGTCAGACCCTTATAGACACGGAAAGTTCTGAACCGACCAACGTGAAAATTTATATGAAGGGGTTTTTGGGGCTGGGGAAGGTTCTTATGATTGTTTGAGACCCCTTCTCTCTCAGGAAGGGGCGCTCTCATACAAATGAGACACAAATTTCATCATAACCCGAGATCTAATCAAGCAAATCGAATCAAATTTAGCATGTGGGGGGTTTTGAAGGCAAGAATGTTTCTATGGTAGTTCAAGACCCCTCCCTTTCTGAGGGGGGGGGGCTTCAAACAAATGAAACTCACATTTTTATTATAATCGATGAGCCCAGTGTGATGGTTCGAGAACTAATTAAGCAAATGGAACCAAATTTGGCATGTGGAGGGTTTTGAAGTCAATGATTGTATGGTGGTTTGAGAACCCCCCCCCCCCCTCTGGAAGGGAGGGCTCCCATACAAATGAAACACAAATTTCAACCAAAAATGAGAATTATCCAGGTTAGGGAACGTCCATTAATTACGTCACGCAAAAATTGACTTTTTGTAACCCCCCCCCCCCCCCCCATGTCACGTTTTTTGTATGGACCTTCAATTTTTTTTGTATGGATCGTCACGTTTTCTCGAACCCCCCCTCCCCCCTACTGCGTGACATAATTAATGGACCTTCCCTTACTTAAACACAAACCGTGTATTTCTCGGGTAAGAAGCATGTTTTGATAGAAGTTTGAACCCCTGCTTATTCAAGAAGAAAAAAACTCATTTCGAAAAAAAAAACCATAAACGTGACAGTTATATTAAATTATATAGATTTCCTTCATTTAGTTGCAAGCGTAGCAGCGCACGCACCGGTTTCAGCTAGTTGATATATAATTTACACATTTTCTATAAACATCAACTTACTGAGATAAGGATAGGAACACATACCCTATCTTTGAAAAATTTTGGAAACCCATTTCGATTCCATACTGGTGTTTCAAATAGATTTTTCAATAATATATTGAAAAAAAAAATCACGAAAAAAGCATTGTTATGATTAGCCAAGGTACAGTTCGCGCCACAATTGTTTTGAGGAAGCTTTTGGAAAACAAACTGGCAGTTGAGATTCTTGAGAGGCATTTTTTCAATGCAAATTACCGTATGTTTTGATATAAAATACCGAGATTCTCGTCAAAGTTTAATAGTTGTAAAACAAAAGGAATTCCGAGTTTGCGGTGATTCAATGTTTCGCCGAAGTTTTTACCAATATCTAAATCTTTACATCTCGCAATACACCACCTAGACTAACCAAATCTTCTGAATCAAAATTGCCTGAGCCACACCATCAATTGCTAGCAAAAGTCTCACAATATTCCTCACGGTGCAGGTTTTAAAAGAAAATCTGCCAACCACATGTTAACCATCCTCCGTTATCCTTACCCTCGTACAGAAGCGGATACGTTTGACCGTGGCTACACAGAAGCTGGACATGGACAATTACAGGCATCCTTTTCCCGGTCTCTTTCTTTCGTCCCGACTGCGCCTTTTATTTAAATTCATCGAATCCGATGGACTGCACGTGTTGCAAGCCTGATATATTTTGGTTTTTCCATTTCATGAAAAGTTTGAGAAGATCGTTGCGAGATCGTTTAGAAGTAATTAATCATCAATGCCAGCGGAAAGAGTAGGCAGATTTCCCCCCAACCCCCTCGCACATCGACATCCACTGAATGAGCGCACATCAAAATGATGAACGTTATAAAAATAACCGTAAAATTCGGAGGAAATTGTCTTTTTTTTTCTCCGCTTCTCCGACAGAAATCCACAAGCAGGCTGGTGGGGGGTGGTGAGTGTCAGCGAGCACCGAAATGAGATTGGTGAAAGATGGATGCGTCATTTGATGATGAATGCGCGCGTCCCATTCTCATCACAGCTCTAATATGTATATATCGCAGTCAACAGACTAATCATGTGGCCCACAAAACGTTTTCGTGACCATCGGAGAGTTTTCTGTTGGTTCGGTTCGGTTCAAGAACCTACCTTTGATAAACTTCTAAAACCCGCACCGGCGACGCCGAAGGCAATCAACTTATTACCGAATGCGAGAAATGCCCCCACTATTAAGACCGGTCGCCTGCCCCAAGGATAATTGAGGCGAAATTATAATTATTTAATCTGACCGGTTGTGTAGCTTCTGTATTGTCCGCCGGCAAGAATCGGTGAAAAGTTTTTTTTCGCATTTTTGCATAAATTATAGTTTTTGCTTCAACACACACACACAAAGAAGAGGAAAAAGCACCGAACTGTGCTCAGCAGGCAGCTGAAATCTGATCACGCAAATCGGATGAGGCCTTTTTTGGCGGTGCGGACATCTCGATGCATGTAATTGTTCGGAGGAGGAAAATAAAAAGAATGAAGAAAATCGATTTTCATTTTTGATAGCTTCATGCACGGTTCAAATTTTGAGAATAATTGCCCTGGGTATTATTAGAGTTAACATGCAAACGAATTTACCATTCGGGACAATTATTCATTTGTTTCCGTTCCTGTCTTCTGGTTTCGGATAGATGTTGAATCAGAAGTCAGAACACTGCTGAAGCGAAACGAAAGTCTTTCTCGTCATCGAGACTAACACGGACTTGTTAACAAACATTCCGAACTCTATAACAACACTTTCAATCAAATTTCAGCTTATTCCGCTTCAAAATGGCTTCTAATCAACTTCAATTGTTATTTGGAAAGGAAAAACAATCGAACGGATTATAATCATTTACTAAGGAGTGTATCGAAAATAAGCTATCCACAAACTTTCTTTCAAATTATGTTGAAAACCGATATTTTATTCATAAAAAAAATTGATCTTTTATTGTACGAGGTTAAACTTGAACATAATGAAGACCGGATGAAATTTAAGTTATTCCTTCACGAATTTTCGAACTTTGGATCGAATGCTCTTCATCAAGTTCCGGACAAGTGTTGCATCGCATTTTTTGGACGCTTGGGCCCAACTTTTTTTGAACTCCTCCATGTTCCCAGCTGCCTTACCAGTCTTCTTGAAGACCCTCTTCACGATTGCCCAGTAACGTTCGATGGGTCGAAGCTGAGGGCAATTTGGTGGATTGATATTTTTCTCAACGAAATCTATACCCTTTTCCGCAAGCCAATTGAGAGTGGTTTTGGCATAGTGAGCCGACGCTAAATCCGGCCAAAACAGTGGAGGTGTACTATGCTTCTTATATAAAGGCAACAATCTCTTCTGGAGACACTCAGATCGATAGATTTCCGCATTTATAGTTCCGGTAGTGTAAAAAATGGATGACTTCAAACCACAGGAACATATTGCTTGCCATACCAGTACCTTTCGACCGAATTTCTCCACTTGAATCGTCCTGTCCGCATCGCTCACATCCTCCCCAACGACGGCAGTAAAGTATTGTGGACCTGGAAGGGTTTTTGAGTCCTCCTTTACATAGGTCTCATAGTCCATCAAAACGCATGCATCCGGACGCTGCAAAAGACGCGAATACAATTTCCGGGCCCTTGTTGCTGCTCGCTTCTTCTGTTCTGCACTTTGTTTCGAGATTTTCTGCTTCTTGTAGGTCTTCAGGCGGTTTCGCCTCTTGATACGCTGGATCATTCCGACACTCGTTCCTGCTTTTTTGGCCAAATCACGTATTGACATTGATACCACTTTCTGCTCCAGTATCGGGTTGGAAGAACCGGGTTTTCTGCCTCTTCCTGGTAGCTCATCCAAAGATTAGTGTTCCCCAAACTTATTAATGATGGTTTTAACACTCGCATGATGAATTCCAAACCGCTTCGCCAATTTTCGCATAGTAATACCCTTCTCACATGTGTCCAGAACCTTAATTTTCACTTCCTTTTCAATACGCGACATTTTGAAAACGCAGAATTTGAACCGCACAAACAAGTAAACAAAAGAAAGTTGACAGTCAAACGCACAGCATGCAGTGTTCAGAGCATCAAAAACCATCACAAATACATGCGTACAACGCAAATGTATGTGGATAGCTTATATTCGAGACACTCCTTAGACACGAAAAGCACATGAACGCCTATTTATTACATCTTGTAGATAATACTCGCAGACTGAGAAAAAGACCCAAATCGGTTACAAATCGGTAGAAATAATTGATTATAACGATCTTGACGGTTGAATATATACTATAGGGTCTAAGTCTAAGTACGATTTGTACATAACAATACTAGCTCGGTTTTAAGTAAATTGAGTTTTTATCACACTTTTATGTTCTCTACAATATTCTTCTCCAGTTCATCGTGATATTTCCTAGATCCATTTAATCGTACGCCAAAGAGCGGACTTTTGATCTAAAGCACGATTCAAAGTAAATTTGTACGCAGTCAAGTGATCATAAGTCAAGAATTAAAAAACATACATTGATCAAAACGTCAAAAAAAGGGCATTTATACAGCTTTCAAACGATAGATAAGTTATTACATTTTACCGTTTCGAACGAACTGTCGCACTTTACTTGTGATCGATGCCATCATGATCTGCACAGTCGCTGGTGACACTGTACCGGCGAACTTATTCCACTTTAAGCGCATTTGTTGTACATTTGTCACTTCTTTACCGCAGTCTCAAAGTTTTCGCTTGACAATTGTCCAATAGTTTTCGATCGGTCTGAGCTCAGGGCAATTCGGAAGATTAATCTCTTTGGCAACGAAATGAACATTGTTTGTAGCATACCATTCTAGTACCTCCTTAGAGTACTGGCAGCCGGCTGCAGCGCTCCGCAATCTTGAACTGTCGAAAGTGAAACAATACTCCTAACCAAGTTCTCCGAGGATTCGCGTCACTTATTTATTTCGTTCTTTGGAGCTTTATGGATATAGCCCTTGCTAACGAACTCGTCCATCTGTCGAAGGACGGTTCGCTGCAACGTAGGATCCCGTTGCATTTTCCTTTCAAGGCATTCCAGCTTGCGAAGAGCCATCGTGTAGCTATCTGGCAACTCCGCATCACCGTCCTTCCACAGCAATGCTGTTGCAAATTCCTTCCCGACACGCACTGTCGTCGGCTCCAACAGGTCCAGTGCTCGCTGTTCTTCCTTAGATTGCCAGGTGACGTTCCCTGATCCGGCTTCTTCGATATCGTAGAACTGTTTGACGATCTCATGCAGATCTTTATTCATCGTACACTCGCAGGTATGAAGACTGAATTCTCAATACCCTCCAGACCGGTGGTTTTGATAGACACACAACCCGAGCCTGGTCTTCAGTGCAACTGGTCAGTTCCCGTCACCTTCTCTCAACTTCAATGGAACGACGGCTAATGGGAGATTATTCAGTCCGATCAGCAGCTTCGGTACGGCGTATTTTTAGCTCTTTAGCGGTATCTGCTTGAGATAGTCGAACTGCTTCACGGTACGTCCATTTGGGAGGTCTGGCTAGGTAGGTGATGATTCGACACGGTACGAAGTATTAGTACACGACACTGAAGAAGTCTGCACATTGTAGACGAAATACGCGTATCTGTCAAGATAAGCAATAAAGGAATTAAATGGAATGGTACGAACGTTCGACATCTTAAACCGCCGTCGGAACCAGCTCCATCGACAGCGACGGTGATGACCTCCGACTTTTCCTCGACTCTTGACGTATTACCCGTTCACCGTAGTTCCATTTACTCCAATTTGTTCGGCAATTTCGCTCTCCATCAGAGTCAGCGATGATCCTTCATCCAAGAAAGCATACGTTTCCACCTCACCAGATTGCCCATAGAACATAACAGGCACGATCGATAGGACGCTCGGTTCGAGATACTGATGATTGTGGCTCTCCGCCTGTTGAGTTGGCGTAGCAGCTTTTGTAGTCCGCTTAGTTTAATGCAGCAGTGGATGATTGCGAAACTGACATCCATCGATATTGCAACAGTTGGCTAAATAGGCAAATCTGACATAGCGGTAAAATTCTAATCACTCTCTAGTTCGCCCTTGTTCGTACCCCTTAACACGGAAAACCCATTTCGTTTTCAACAGCATGATGTTGATGGGACATGATACCAGCTTCCACACCTGGTCGCTTTCCGTCGCGTCCAGTTCGTCCTGAATGGCTCTCAGCTACGCATCTCAATCGTCCCAAATCAGTACAGCATGGTAGGTTTGAGGGACATCTAGGGCGGAGGTAAATGCGGCAGAAGTTGCTCGGTAAGCAGTATCCAGGAAATTACCTGGACTCCTGCGCTCCCGATCACTATGTCTCAATGGCTCGCTAGATTCTGTACCCATCGGGGGTATAGTCAATCAGGTGGCCTCCCGGGCTTTGGTTTTCCATTTTTTTGGGGGGTTGGGTTGGAATTCAAAATTTTTTTTTGGGGGCAAAAAACAATTTTTTTTGGATAGGGGGGGTGCGGCCCATCCCTTTTTTTTTGTTTTTTTGGGCCTTTTTTGTTAAAAGTGGTGTTATTAAAATTTTAAAAAATAATAGGGGGGGGGGAAAGGGGGGAAAAAAAAAAACACTCTGTTTAAAATTTTATTTTTTTGTTTTTGGTGTGTTTTTTTTTTTTTTTTTTTTTTTTATATGGGGTGTTTTTTTTTTGGGGGGGGGGGGGAAAAAAAAAAAATTGAGGGTGAGGGGGATTTTGGGGGGGTGTTGGGAAAATTTCGGGAATGCGCTGTGCGTGTTGCAAATGATCACCTCCTCGATAGCATGCGTTTTACTACAGCTCCAAAGATTTTGGAGTTCTTTTCTGGTTGTTATACAAACACAACGCAGCCTTAGTTTCCCGTTTCGGGTCCTTTCTATCCGATCCTTTTCCTCTAACAATTCACTTTAACTTCTATTTAATTCCAATACTAGGCATTCTACTTTTTATGCCTAGTTTCTATAATAGCTTTACTATTCACTATTTCTTCTTTTTATCCTCTTCTATTTACTTCTAAAGCTGACGTATATCCTCTCAGTCAGCTGTCGTGCCTGTCATGCTGCGTACCGATTTCACCCAGCGGTGTAACCGGGACTCACTACAAATCCGGTGACGACTGCACAGTGGGCTCGCCAACATTCCCCTACCCGTGTAGTTCCGGTTCACCTGACGCTTCCGCTTCTCCTGATCCATCACGAACATCCAACAGTGCCAGCTTGGTGGCCGGTCTGCTGATCGTTCCTTTCGACGTGTATATCACGGCGCGTCGAACTTGCCCGTCCTTTGCCTTCGTAACATCTATGATCCGGCCTCGAATCCAACCGTTCCGTTTACCGTTGTCGACTGCCACCACCAGATCACCGGGTTTTAACGGTTTCACCGGCTGGAACCATTTGGTGCGTCGTGCCAACGTTGGCAGATATTCCCGGATCCAACGACTCCAAAACGTATCGACCAGGTGCTGCGCCAGTTTCCAACTATCCCTAAGAATTGTAACATCTTTCACCATATCTCGAAGAAGTTGGTTAACGCCTTTCGTTCCGAATAGCAGGAAGTGGTTTGGCGTAAGTGCTTCCTGTTCTTCGTGATCTAGAGGAATATATGTAAGCGGTCTCGAATTAATAACCGATTCAGCTTCGAGCACCACGGTCTCCAGGACCTCGTCGCTGGGATGGTATGGATGGTCTGCGATCGCCGCCATGGCCGTCTTCACAGACCTTACTATGCGCTCCCATGGGCCGCCCATGTGGGGGGCCAGTGGTGGATTGAACATCCACTTCGTTTCCGAATTAGTGAAGGTTGTTGCACAGTGATTGTAGATTACTTGGATCTGTTGTTGTAGCAGATTATGTGCTCCAACGAAATTGGTCCCGTTGTCGGAACAAAACGTCGTAGGTGATCCTCTGCGCGCCACAAATCTCCTGATGGCCATTACACATGACTGAGTGGACAAGCTGTGCACAACCTCGAGGTGCACTGCTCTGATTGACAGGCACGTGAAAAGCGCTACCCAACGTTTGACTACGCTACGACCTTGCTTGACGAAAACTGGTCCGAAATAGTCCACCCCAGTATGTGTGAACGGCCGTACGAAAGCAGTCAGTCGAATTGCTGGAAGTGGGGCCATGATCGGTGGCCGTGGTTCCGACTTTTGGATTCGACAGTGCTGGCATTGCTTAGCCACCCTTGCAACTACCACGCGTAGTTGAGGAATCCTAAATCGCTGTCTTATCTCGTTGACCACTGTTTCATGGTTCCCATGTAAATAACGAACGTGATAGCTTCCTACAAGCAATTCCGTCACTCGCTGACCTTTAGGGAGGAAAATTGGAAACCTCGTGTCTTCAGTTACCATTATTGCAGCCACGATTCGGTTATTCATCCGAAGAACTCCATCGTCGTCGAGCATCGGAGACATCCTGTTCAGCGCACTCGATCTACTGATCTGCTTCGGTTCAGCATCAGGGTGTTCTTTGTTGTAGGTGAGCGTTGCGTGCTCGTCCGCTTACTCCTGCATCTGCGTCTGTCGCCAAATTAGGACTTCCGCCTCCTTCAACTCTTCTTGCGTCAAGGAAACCTCCGACTTGATTCCTTGGAATCTTCGGATCGCTCTGACCACGTACCCAGCTGCACGGTGGAGCCTCGACCATCTGGAGAACCGTTCCACGTTTATTAATGGTTGTGGCATGGTCTGGTGATGAAGAAATACTGTACGGAGATCCACCTCTGTAGTAAACTGCTCTGTTGTCTGTGTATGCCAGGTTTCAACTGTATCCCTCAGGAAGCTCGGTCCAGTGTGCCAGCAGGCTTCTGGATTAAAGGTGGGACCGTCTCCCCATTTCGTGGCTTGGTCTGCTACATTAACCTTGGTCGGAACTTTGTGCCATTCATCCACGGTAGTCGTGGACAAAATCTCGCCCACTCGGAAACCGACGAACTGATGGTAGCGGCGAGTTTCGGATCGTAGCCATGCGAGGACTGTTGAAGAATCTGACCAAAGATATCTTGCGGCCACTGGTATTGTCAATGCCTTGCAGATACTATCCAGCAGTCGAGAACCGATTAAGGCCGCTTGTAGCTCTAGCCGCGGTATTGAAAGGGGCTTCAACGGTGCTACCTTTGTCTTTACTCCTATCAGCGTGCACCGTGGTGCTCCACTAATGCAGCTACGAAGGTACGCAACGCACGCGTACGCATTTTCACTCGCATCCACAAAAACGTGTATTTGCGAGTCCTTCGGTGTGACTTCGGTTCCGGAAAAGTAACATCTCGATACGTTAACTCCCTCAATTTTGACTAGTAGTCCGCTCCATTTGTGCCAATCTTCCAATATTTCTCCACTGATTGGTTCATCCCAACCTGATCCAGTTTTCCAGATTCGCTGCATTATCATCTTCCCGTGAACAGAGAAATGCGCCACTAGTCCTAATGGGTCGAATAGTGTCATGATCGCTCGTAGCACTTGGCGTTTGGTTGGTGCTTCTTGGTGTTCCAAAATGTTTCGTACTTTCTCGTTCAAGCAGTTATCGAAGCTGAAAACATCCTGCGATGGTCTCCACACCATGCCAAGCACTCTTTCGACACTGACTTCTAGATTCATCGACTTGTCTTGGACTTTACTGCCTTCTCCGATACGCTCTAACACTTCGTTGGAGTTCGAAACAAAATTCCTAATCTCCATGCCGGCCATGGAGTGTACATACTTGACTTCTTGTATTAGTCTCACTGCTTCGTCCACCGTATCCACGCTATCGAGATAATCATCTACGTAGTGGGAAATTGCTCGGCATACTCCTCTGCGTTTTTGTTCTTCAGGTACTGTGCAATACACGGTGAGCAGGCTGATCCGAATGTAGCTACATCCATCACAAAAGTTTGTGGCGGCTGTTCCGGTCGCTCCCGAAAAACGAATCTCTGCGCCTGCCTATCTCTCTTCCGAATTAAGTACTGGTGGAACATTTCCTTTATGTCTCCACTGAAAGCTATATGCTTCTGTCTGAAGCGCAACAATATGGTAGGTAAAGTAGTCAGCATATCCGGTCCTTTCAACATCATGTCGTTAAACGACACGCCTTCGACTCGAGCCGCCGCATCCCAGATCAGCCTTACTTTTCCTGGTTTGCGTGGGTTACACACTACCCCAAGTGGTAGGTACCACACACGACCAGATTCCGTAGATTCTAGCTCCTCGGCAGTTATGCGGTGAGCATATCCTTTCTCAAGGTATCCGGCAATCTGTTCCCTCACCTTTTCATTTAGGTATGAGTCCTTTGACAGCCTTCTCTCTAAGGCTTCCATTCTGCGAATGGCCATAGGATAGCTGTTTGGTAGACAAGGTTCATCATATCGCCACAGCAGCGCGGTCTCCATTCTTCCATTGACTCTACGGGTGGTTTCTTGAAGGATTTGTAGCGCTCGCTTATCTTCCTCCGATTGGGGACTTTGCTTGATGCTCGCTTCTTCGATCGCCAGGAATTGCCGGAAAAGGTCGTGAAGCTCCAACTCCTTTTCGCTTTGCTCCACGTGAACGTTCACGTTCGCTGCATCTCTAGTATCGCTGGCATACCGCCCATACACGCACCATCCCAGTCGAGTTTTTGCTGCAATCAACTCTCCAGTACCGCTTTCTCGACTCTTGAGTGCACTGATCAGTCTAGCGTTGTCTACTCCAATAATCAACCTTGGAGTAACTTGGGCGTAGCCGAGCAACGGTATTTTCTTTAGACACGGATGATGCTCACATAGTTCTTCATAATTCACGGTTTGGCTGGGCAGCTTCAGTTGTCCCACCGTTCTTGCTTTCAGCTGGAATTGCTTCTTCTCGCTTATTCCTGCGATCGTGATTTCGATTCGCTGCGATTCCTTTTCGATCCTTGTTACATCTCCCGTCCAACAAAGATACAATGGCTCCATGGGTCCTTCTATTCCTAGTTGGCTTGCCACTTCAGCCTCCAACATAGTCGATGAGGATCCATCGTCAAGGAAGGCGTAAACGTCTACGCTCTTTCCGTTCCCATACAGTGTCACAGGAAGGTATCGAAGTATCGCTGAAGACGTCATTGAGTGATGATGCTGATGTACGACGTTTCTGTTAGTTGACGTTGATGCCGAAGGGGTATTCGATTCTGGTTTTCTTGAGTGCAGCAATGCATGATGGCGCATGCGGCAGTCCCCAACTCCACACTCTTGCTTCGAGCGGCATGGCCATGATCGATGAGGAATTAAGCATAGTCGACATAATCCCTTCTGTCGCATTACTTTCCATCGTTCGTCAATAGTTAGTTTCTTAAATTCTCGACACTCAGCGATCCGATGGTCAGTTTTGTCACAGTGCAAGCAGGGTTTGGCAATTGTGTTAACTGATTCCTTTTGATGCGCCTTGTTTCTTTCTTCCGATTCGGGAGTCGAAGGAGCTTGTTGGTGCACAAACAGCTTTTCCTTTGTTGATTTCTCTCGTTTACCTTGTTCTGATCTTGCGGAAGCATGCTGCCCTGGATCAATATTCAGAGTGACTTCGCTTGCCATTGCAACCAGCTCCGCCATACAATTATTGAAGGTTTCCAAATCGACCATATGGTAGGCACGCTTGAATGACGCCCACTGTAGCTTCAGGTTTGGTGGGAGCCTATCCACCATCTCCTGCAACAGCATCGGGTTGCTGATGTGTTGGCGCTGATTTGCCAGTATCATATGCTCGACCAAATTTCCAACTCCCATTCCAAATTTGATAAGAGTTTTAAGGTCATCGCCTCTGGGAGAAGGGATTTAACGCATCCGTTTTAGAAGCGAATAAAGAATAATTTCAGGTCTTCCGTAGAGCCGTTCCAGTGTAGACATTACGTGAGAAACCGATTCTGGCATCAGCAGACGGCAGCGTACATTTTCCAGGGCATTTCCTCGAAGGCACCGTTGTAGTCTTGCCAGATTCTCCGCATCGTTATACCCGCACGCCTCTGTTGAGTTGCGGAAGGAACTGAAGAAGAGCGGCCAATCCTGTGGCTCTCCACAGAAAATAGGTAACTCTCTCGGTATCACTTGACGAGCGGCTAACTGTTCGGCTGTTGGGCCCGTTGAATAGCTGGATCGAGCTCGGTCGTGAACATTTTGCTGCATTGGCACTGACCGTACTTCAGGATTCCCGAACGCGGACGGCTGCTCAGGCCCCGGCGGTGGCACTGGCGCCAATGGATTCGCGGAAAGATGCTGATACCCCGAAAGTGGCACAAACACTGACGAATTTGGTGCCTGATACTGCTGTTGCCCCGACGATGGCAAGAGCCCCGACGTTCTCGATTCACGAAATTGTTGATGCCACAAACTTTCCAACGATTGTTGGTTTGCTGGACGGGTTTCAAGGATTGTTTCGCCAAACTCCGCATGTTGCTGATCCTGAGCCGTAAACGAAAGCTCATGTTGCCCCAAGTACGGCTGCTCTCGGGCAGACTTACTTTGATCGAATAGTTGCTGAGGATAGGCATACTCGCTTCGTGACTGTGGATGCGAGAGCTGCACAGTTTCTTGTTGCGGAAGCGATCCCCACGAATTCGATGCAGGCTGCTGGTATCGTCCCAAGGAGAGGTGCAGCACCGGCGGAATTGCATTGTTTCTAAAGTTTGGTGGATGCTCGTTTGATTTCGCCATGAAGCTCTGATTCCCCTGTGCTTGTTGATCAGGACGCAACTGGTGCACAGATAACGAATAATTTGGTACGGTACTCGGGACTGGCATTGTTCGTGGCGGCAATTCTTTTACATTTGAAACTACGCGTGGTACTTGCCCCGGCGGTGGCAGAATCGCTGACGGATTCGTTTCATTAATCTGCTTGTGCCCCGGCTGTGGCTGAAGCATCAACGGATTTGATTCGGACCCCTGCATGCACCCGGACGGTGGTGCAAGCATCTTCGATTTCAGATCGATTCCCTGCTTGTGCCCCGGCGGTGGCAGAAGCACCGACGGGTTTGACTGGTCCCTCCGATTGTCTCCAAATTCTCTTGAGCCATCGGGAACTGATGCATTTGGTGGAGACTCATGTGCATGAAGCATTGCAGTGGGAATTTTGTGGTGAGCACCATGAGAGAACTGAACCTGCCTATCGTTTGAAAAAGCTTCTTGCCTAATGTGAGCTCCTAACTGTCTATTTTTATTATTTATTAACTTCTCTACGCATGGCTGTTTGGGTGTACTGGTTGTGCCAGCCTCGGCTATAGGCTGCAAACCAATGTTTATGTTGCTTACACTAGCTCTCACCTGTCTCGCAGTAAACTGACCTGTACCGCTAGGAGTACTGAAATGTGCCTGAGTCATACCAAAATCCGAGTCTGTTGTATCGACGTGCGTCGATATGGAAATCACGGGTTGCATAGTACCACCCAGCTGTTCATCTAGCGGCTGTTTTGATGTTACGATGCTATTGTTAAAACCAGTCTGCTGCTGTTCTGTCGCGACGATTGACGATGCAACCGGATCTACACTCTGTAGCCCGGGTTCCACCGGTTTTCGTTGGCAGCTGACGTCCTCGCTACTCGGTCTTGATCCTTCCTGCTGCTTTACCTCATCGTTGCTTGTCGATGCGATGTTTGCTGTTTTCGAATGGACTGGCACTACGACACTTGTCACGAAGCTGCCGGCGATGTGAGTTTCCGCTTGTTGATGGTTTCGATCGTCGTTCCCCAAATTGAACTTAGAATGCGCGCTACCTACTTGACCCTCGGTACGACTCACTGCGCCAATCCATCGGCCATCCATATTCTATCGGACGATCCTGGAGCTAACTCTACTCCTGGCATTCAGCCTCTCTTCTTCTTCGCGCAACTCTTCTTCCAGTACATCGAAACGCTGCTTTTCGAAATCTGTTTCCACTTCGCGACGAAGTCGTTGAAACTCTTTTAGACGGCTCTTTCTCTCGGATTCCAACTGCTGCATCTTCAGAGCTAGTCGTGCTGCGCTCATGCTACTGCGCGATGCCGTTCCGGAATGCCTGCTCGAACGATGTGATGAAACCGTGACAACTTCTTCTTCCTCGATGCACCTCCTACAGGTGAAACTCCGATCTGCATCGGCAATCGAGTCCCTTACTCCGGCACAAGAGAAGTGTTCATACCGGTCACACTTGTCACACTGGGCGAGGTTATCGGCATTATCCGGCTGATCGCATGATACACAATTGCTGTCCGGATTCATTTTCGCGGAACCTTTTTCGAGGTGATTCTAACCGCAAACAAAGTAGCAAAATCTTTGAAGTTTTTTTGGGAAAATTTCGGGAATGCGCTGTGTGTGTTGCAAATGATCACCTCCTCGATAGCATGCGTTTTACAACAGCTTCAAAGATTCTTTTCTGGTTGTTATACAAACACAACGCAGCCTTAGTTTCCCGTTTCGGGTCCTTTCTATCCGATCCTTTTCCTCTAACAATTTACTTTAACTTCTATTTAATTCCAATTCACACTATCTACTTTTTATGCCTAGTTTCTATAATAGCTTTACTATTCACTATTTCTTCTTTTTAACCTCTTCTATTTACTTCTAAAGCTGACGTATATCCTGTCAGTCAGCTGTCGTGCCTGTCATGCTGCGTACCGATTTCACCCAGCGGTGTAACCGGGACTCACTACAAATCCGGTGACGACTGCACAGTGGGTTCGCCAACAGTAGGCGAAAGCTTGTTAATAAGAATGGCAACGTCAGTTAAAAGAATATATTTCAGCGCCAACATTTGATTAGGGCGAATCTGCTTTTGTAAACAAACACTTTGTCTGCTAATTTATAGGAAGTTGAATACAATTCCTTCAAATTGAATATATCAGCGGATAAAGATAAATCTCCTCTACCTTAAAGAGTGCTTAACTTGTATTTGTGATCTTTTGTTAAAGAGAAAATGACTACGAAAGCCATTGTTTACAAAAGTAGGTTCGCCCTAATCTACTGTTGGCGCTGATTTGTATGTTACTGTTTAGTTCATGTCAAGCAAGTTATTTCGTTTAAAATTGAGATTATGACAATGACTATTTACTGTGTTTTTGCTGGGCGGGTAGAGTGCAATAATCATTGTTGTAAATATATTTCGACTCAGTTGGATTGTTTACCAATAACTTGTTTCATAAGCTGAATTTCAAAATATGGTGTTTAATGAAATGTTAGTTCTTGTGTAATTCTTCAACTATGTGAAACAAAGCATTGCCCTAACTGTAATATCGAAATTGTAATATGCAAATGATATTCAATGGTGAATATCATTAGAATATTTCGGTATTCCGATCTAACGCCTCAGAGGTTAAAGTTAGACCCATTGTGAGACAAATGCTTGAAAATAATCGTGCACAATTTCATCATGCATGATATTTTGAAAATCAACTTCTCCAACTAGTTATCGGTAAACAAATGACATTGAGTCGAGTTGACTATTTAGAGCCCTGGCAATGATACATGTTCATAGTCATTGCTTCTATTTAGCATTAGCATTAGTATTGCCCATGTCGCACAAATTCATAGGTGGTACGAGCCCAAGTTCCGACAATCGAGAAAACGTCCTTGCAACTGGTGGGGATAGGAAGGATTGTTAAGTCAACACCTATGATCATTGATTCAATAAGAACGAATATTCTGCTGCGATGATAGCCTCTTGGTATCAATATAATAAAGTTCATTACAAAATCATAGCAACGCATAATTTCACAGTCGCCTAAAACACCTGTAAAACCCCATCCACTAACTTTCTCCGCTATTATTTTCTTTATCATTACCCATTAACAATGACACATAGAAAAAAAAACAAAAAGTTGCTTTAGCACCACGCTTTTGCAAAAGTACCTACATTCGTCAGCATAAACAGAATGGTTAAATAAAACAAGCGTATCGCAAAGCCATCCACTGTGCCAAGAGGCCATCGACAGCAGGAACAGAGGGCATGCATAAAATGTTGTTGTTTATGTGACAGCTCGTCCGCCTTGGATCTCGTAACCGCAAAAATGTTGTTACTTTCTAATGTTTCAATTTGATATGAAAAAGGTGCAACATTGTATGCTTGGGAAAGAAAACTAACTCGTCATACTTCGCCAGGAAATAATTTATATAAAAGAAAAATCATTGTTTGTTCTCGATTCGATCCCCATCATCTGATTGGTCGAATTAATTATATACCACCCCATCTTCCACGAGCAATCGTGTGCTTTGATTCACAGCACACAACCACCGAACCGATAACAATGTAGAGCATAGGCACGATTGCGAGCGAACTACTTTGCTGGGTGTCGGAGCGAAACAACTCTCGCCCGCACGAATCACCTTCCCTGACCAACACCCTAAAACAAAAATCTGCTACATATTTATAGAGTAACGACCGATGTTCAGTAGTATAGGTACGATACATCTCGCTGCTATCGCAGTCGAATAAACATAATAAAAAAGCACCGATCGTAGTATAATCATATAAAAGAGCACTCTCCGTCGGTCCGTCCGGCTATCACACATAATCAATTTCATTCGTTTGCCGCGCCCCCTTGATAGGCGGGGTGCCGTTGCTCAATCATCGTTCGCAAAAGCCGGTGCGGGACACAATGCGATAGAACGAGAGCGCCCGCCATACTCGGTTGCGAGCGAGTGAAAGAGTGCCAGCTAGAGCGATTTTTGATTGTGTTTTGCCCGTGTGTGAGTGCGTGGAGATGAGCGAGCGCGTCATTGCACCGCGGACAGCCAGCCAGACGGGTGAATATAAACCGGAAATCGAAAAGTGGGGTAGAAAACGTTCGTGCTCGATTTAATTGCAGGCGAGAGAATTCGGACGCATTTTTTTGATCGCTCGCTCTTTCGCTCTGCTTGCGGCGATATCATATGGGTACCAATACAGCCAACAAGCGAAGGCTGCAATTGCATCAATGCGAGGTATACAAGTTTTATATTTTTTATTGCGATTTATATACCTATAAAAAGAGAGTATGAATGCAACCTGAGGAGTGCGGAAAAAATAGCAACATGGCTTGCGGTGTTTTTTTTATCGTTTGTTTTACAAGTGTTGGTGATTACATCAATAGCTGCGCGTTGCATAGCGACGGCAAGACAGTTTTCAGAACAATTACTGGGCGGCAAGTCATTTCGATCAATTTATTTTGCAATAATCGATTTGACATTGGAATGTTTTTATAATGCGATTTTTTTTATCAAAATAATAATACGGTGTTGATTGAGGAGGTATTCTCTCTATCAATAAAACAGTGAAAGGGGGATTTGTTTCATATTCCCTTAGACGAATGTAACAGTGTTGCTAAGTTAGTAATTGCGAATTACTCTGCGTTATTGTAACCTGTGCTGCAGTAACTTTTGAAACAGCTACACTAGGTCATATGAATAAAGTGAGTAAAAGCTTTTACTTTGCTCAAATGCGTACGTCAAACCATTTACTTGAGCATTTTTTTTTTTTTAATCTTTATTTTACGTCGGCCTATTTCCTCACATGGTGACAATCACCGATACTTGAGCATTTACTCACGTCGATATGACAAAAGCAAGAATTTGAGTATTTACTTTTCGAACATCCAAATCCATATGAATAAAAAGAATAATCTAAGTAAATGCTCACCAAATTTTGAGTCACCTGTACAGCATACTCAGTTAAAATCGAACTAAAATAATCGTGTGTTGCGTGGAAGGAACAACATAAAATGTACGTGGGCGGTTTTGTAACTTTATCATTTCCAATGGTAGTTGACGTAAACAGTGTTTATCAAAGCTTTGATCGTTCAGTGAAAGTTTATAAAACATGACGAGAAGAAGACGATGATAACTTCAAGCAACACTACCGGTTTTTTTTTTTTTTTTGAAAAAATGTGATTGCACAAACATTTTTAGAAGATGATTCTGAAACCCGAGGAGGAGCATTATCATATAAACAAAGGATGAAGTGTTTTTGGTGATCCCGAAATCCAAGTAACAAATAAATATTTTTGTGGAAACGATGTATTTGCATTGTTTGATTTAAACCACAACATTCACAAAATTGTTTAAATTCTCATCACAACAGAAAATCCAATTTGAAGAATATTCCTAGAACTTACTAAGTTCCTAGCGATTCTACTAACACAACGCCTCCCATCAACTGGAAAAACATTCTTTCCAATTCGTTCAGAACGATTTTTCGGTTTCCAGTCTGCTTCCGGTCCGACTTTACTTTGACTTTTTGCCTCATGTTGTTTATTTTCTTCGCCACTTGCTGAACGGACATGTCTTTTTCTGCTTCGCTGACGGCGTTTGAAATTTTCCCAGCAGAGCTTTTCCAAAAGATGCCAGAATATCCACAAACTTCGCACCATCAGCAGTTTTGTTTACGGTAGTTTTGCTGCCTGTTGGATTCTTATTTCCATTTTCACTATCCTCACATGAAAAGAAAGAAAATAAGATATAGTTAGCATATTTGTAATATTGGTAAATAGAATATACTTACTGTGATTCAGTTCATCCTCCAGATACTCCTCGTTGAAAGAATCGTCAGACATCTTCCCGTATTGATATTTCAGACATTTTTTTTTTGTGTACCAATAATGCTTTTTTCTACCCAAGAAAAACAAGAATTTTTTTTTTACAGAGCAAATGCTAAGTTCGAAGTTCGAACTTACTCCGAGTAAAGTACAACTTTATTCATACGAATTTGAGCAAATGCTCAAACAGTTTACTTTACTCAAACTGGTTCGATTGTGAGTAATTACTCGTTTTTATTCATATGGCCTACTGTATCAACAAGTTGTCCGTACAGTAGTTGCAATTGATAAAACATATTTAGTCAATCTACAAATGTGTTATATTTATTTCATTACGCAGTACAATATCCAAGGGGTATCGCTCAACACACTTTTCTCTTGTGCTAATTTTTTTTAGTGTGTCTACAAGCGTTGCAATGTTCTGGGAGTTCCCGTAATGTGCCGATGTGTTGACAGCCCGATTCATTATTTTCTGCTGAGCCTGGCAACCTCGCAACGCGTATTGGCAAGGTTGCTGGTTTCTTATTTCTGTAAGCTCAACTGTCAAAAGTGTTCCTCAGTGTGCCACTCATGTGGTATGGATTGAAAATGGAAGTGCCGCGAAACATGAAACATATTCTTCTAGTGTGTAAGACACACTGGCTGGCTGGCACACTGTTCTAAGCGAGTTACCCTTGAGAATATCTCATTATTAGTAAACAGTATTGAAATGAATAGAAACATCATTCATCTTTTAAAAAATATAGTAATACTTGGTATGGCCTCCATTTGCTATAATTACACCACAGACAAACAGACATAACACTCGTAAACACATTTATCGCACACACTAACAGTCGCTTCAAATAATGTTTTGTTTGGGACTGTCTCCGCACTTCCCTTAGTGGCGCCACTGAAGCGTTCAGCAAGTCATCTAATATCGAACTGTCATCTGTTTGTTTTGGTTTACATCGTGATTGTAAGATGGGAGCGAATTTGGTTTGTGCTCAAACCGAGCAGGAGAAGCGAAAACATTCCATTTCTTCCCTAAGCAGCATGAAAATTAGGTAGTATTGATTTAATAAATATAGTTCATATTTGAATCACGTATTTATAGTTGTGCCTTGTGGGTACAGTTATGCTGCTCTGACGAGCTAGCGGACATATTTTCTGTAGGAGGTGTGGTTGCAGTTCACCTACGCTGGATTTGTTCGGATCATTTCCTGCTAGAGGCGTACAAGAATCCACTTCTGCCGGAAAAAGGGTAAGCAAGTAAAAGATTTATTTGCAACTATTTATCAAACCCGAAACTTGCAGACTACGCCCAAATGCATTACCCACCGTTGATGAAGGTTATTATGAGCTATAAGTAGCGGAATGCTATGCCGGAATCACTCTGTTTGAAATTAGTATAAATTAGTATCCTTGCATTCACAGCATTTAGACAGCGATTTTCGAAATATTTGTACCAGAATCGTAAATACGTTAAAAAAAAAGGATATCTGAACACGTCGAGAACTACTAGAACTACATCTAAAAACTTAGAAAATTGAGCCAAGAAACGTTGTACGTTAAAAGTTTGTTTTGATTTTCAGCGCACAACTGATGTGCCAGCGCACTAATTGTTGTGAACGGCAGGTCAGGCAATGTGATTTTATGCCGATTTCGCAGTTAGCAAGAATATGACGGCACACGCACAGAGGGGGAATGCGAGAGATGAAAAATTCACATTGCCAGGCCCGTTATCGATGTCATTCAGATGCACTGACGTTTTGATAGAACGGGGGAAAAGCAGTTGATAAAAAAAAACTTTTTGTACGAGGGATGCACCGGTTGTAAATTAATGCTTCGGATTGTCTATAACAGAGGGTGTTAGTGTACATGTAAATTACGCTTGACGATATTTTTAGGAGAATCTTATTCTAAGAGTTATGTTTGTTTGTCTGTGATTACACTCTATAAACATCTTTTCATCGGAAGTGCCAATTTTTGGTTTATTGCGGGAGAGATTATCTGCCACTCTTCCATGAGAGCCTCCTTCAGCTGATTCTTATTCTGAATTGTATGTTCCCAAATCTCCCGTTCCAGATGATCCCACAAATTCTCTATGGGGTTGAGGTCTGGTGGTTGGGGAGCATATCTGAATGTTGACTTGACGTTGTAGAGCAGCCATTCATTAAGGAGCTTCAGCCAGAAATCCCTCATCTATTGATTTGGTCCTAACTGATTTATGTCAACTTTGTAGTCAATTGATTACCCATGCTGACTTTGGTTCTGATCACCTTCCAGTTACATTTGAAATATCTCAAGAAATCATTTCTTATTCCATCAGTTCTACTTTCAACTACCATAGAGCTAATTGGGATCAATATCGAACATTTATGGAATATAAATTTGATCCTAATGTTCCATTGCAGACTAAAAATGAAATTAATAATGCTCTTGAATCTCTGGCTTTCTCAATAAATAGAGCAAGAGCTGCTTCAGTGCCAAAATGCGAGGTTAAATTCGATTCAGTTATAATTAATGACGATATTCAGCTCTTGATTCGTCTGAAAAATGTACGTAGGCGTCAATATCAAAGAACACGTGATCCCGCTATGAATGTCATATGGCGAGATTTACAAAAACAAATTAAAAAACGCTTCTCTGCCCTGAGTAACAAACATTTTGAAAATAATGTGTCAAAATTAGATCCGAGTTCCAAACCTTTCTGGAAACTCTCTAAAATATTGAAAAAACCTCAAAAGCCTATACCAGCGCTTAAGGAAGGTGATAAAATTTTAATCACAAATGCGGAAAAAGCTCAAAAACTTATTAAGCAGTTTGAGAGCTCCCATAATTTTAGTTTGGGTCTTACAAGTCCTTTGAGGATCAAGTTTCCAGGGAGTATCTGAATATTTTCTCACAAGAAAATATTTTTGATGATTCTTGGGGAACTGATTTGGATGAAGTAAAAACTATAACTAAAAAATTACAAAATATGAAAGCACCAGGTGATGATGGAATTTTCTATATCCTCCTCCTCCTTCTTGGTAAAACTATTTAACAGATGTTTTCATTTGGCATACTTTCCAGATAAATGGAAAAATGCAAAAGTCGTACCTATCTTGAAGCCAGACAAAAATCCGGCTGAAGCTTCTAGCTACCGACCAATCGGTTTGCTTTCTTCAATAAGTAAGCTTTTTGAAAAAATAATTTTGAATAGAATGATGCTTCACATCAATACAAACTCATTTTTTGCTGATGAACAGTTTGGATTTCGCCATGGGCATTCAACTACGCATCAACTTTTGAGAGTTACAAATTTAATTCGTTCAAACAAAGCTGAAGGCTGCTCCACTGGAGTTGCTCTTCTAGACATAGAAAAAGCATTCGACAGTGTTTGGCATGAAGGTTTGATTGCGAAACTGAAAAAGTTCAATTTTCCGCTTTATATCATGAAATTAGTTCAAAACTACTTAACTGATAGAACTTTGCAAGTAAATTATCAGAATTCTAAATCTGATCAATTGCCTGTCAGAGCAGGTGTTCCTCAAGGTAGCATTCTTGGGCCAATACTTTATAACATTTTCACTTCAGATCTGCCTGATTTACCTCAGGGCTGTCAAAAATCTTGCTTTGATGATGACACAGGCATTTCTGCTAAAGGAAAAAGTCTTCGTGTTATATTCAGGAGGCTACAAAAAAGCTTGGACATTTTTACAGATTATTTAAAAAAAAGGAAGATTTCTCCTAATGCTTCCAAAACTCAACTTATAATATTCCCACACAGGCCTAGAGCTGCATTTTTGAAGAACAAACTTCTAATATTCAAACAAATGTTTAGACCGGCCATGCTTTATGCTGTGCCAATATGGTCTAATTGTTGTGCTACTAGGAAAAAAGCACTTCAAAGGATTCAGAACAAAGTTCTGAAAATGATTTTGAAGCTGCCACCCTGTTTCAGTACTATTGAATTACATAGAATTTCAAACGTTGAGACTCTAGAAGAAATGTCCAACAAAATAATTCATAATTTTAGACAAAAATCATTGCAGTCTTCAATTGCAATGATCAATTCTCTCTATAGATAAGAACTAGTTTTAAGAAATCAATAATTATTCTTACACGCAGGCAAAAGGAACCCTGTTAAAAATACTGAATAGACAAAGTAAAAATAATATTAACACAATTAGATATAAATGATAGCATATAAGGTTGAAATGTTAATTACTTAGCAGGATCACCTAGGTTAATATATGAATGTAAAATAATGTAAACTTTGAAATAAATAAAGAGATAAAAAAAAAATTAAGGAGCTTCAAGGAATGTTTTGGGCCGCCGTTGCAAAGGCTAGAGGCATGGGTGGGTTTTTAGTGGGTCGAGAAGTCGGCACCCTCATCCCCACACCCTGAGTTTTTCAGGGTCTGTGAGCAGATTTTCCATCCCGTTAAAAAAAAAGAGGTTACATTCTATGGATGTATTTGGTAAGTTTAAAGAAAGTTGTTGATCAATTTGTAAATCGTCAGCAATATGTTTCTGGAAAATTTGAAAAAAAAATTATCGATCATTTCATATATACGCACATTTTTTACATTTAATTGCTAAATAATATTGCATTTGCGGATCACATTGAATTTTAAAGATCATTTCCCTTTTTGAAGGATTTTTATGTATGCATTTTTTTTTAATGCAACGTATTTCAATTGATTATGTATCGTTAAGTAGTTTTCACATGCATAATTATGTTTGCCTGAGATTCTATCAATACGTGTGCACGCCTGCTGCAAGCACTCGAATGTAGTTTTAAGCAATATTGTTCAATAATCGATATGTTCAATAATCGAATACCGAGATTTGCATCACCAAAATCTCGGAATGGAATATGTGGGAAGAAACAAAAGATAGCGAAAACTACACAGCGTCCCGATTCATTTTAATATTGAAGTATGTTATTGGTAATTTTCCCAATCCATCAAAGGTTTTAACAACGATGAACGATTACATACTCGTGAGTTTTTCAGGAATCGCAAACGTAATTTGTGATCAACCATCGGGCCCTTTCAATTTGTATCATAACTTTTGAACACATCTTGAATTTTCATTCTACACGCTAAGATGAGAATACCTTAAGATCGTTAATAAGTACCGATAATAGCTCAAAAGTGCACATACCTAAATTATGCGTTAACACAGAGTACCTAATATTGGGTAATAATATTAGGTGCGCAACTAAGTTCCCGCTGTTTAGCAATAGATGGCGCCAGTAGTAAGTGCTGGTCGAATGTTGTACATCTCAAGCGTCATAAACCAAGCGCAGACATATGGTAAACAAACCGCTTTACCAAATCAGTGATTTTGGTTTAGTGTTATATATTTTGGTTGTTTGAAGATGTCTGATTTCGTGCCAAATAATCGTCATTTGCGGGAAGTGTTGATTTTCTTCTTTCATTCGAAGAAAACGGCGGCTGAAGCACATCGAGAGCTCCAAAAAGTTTATGGTGATGCTGTTCTGAGTGAAACAACGTGTCGTGATTGGTTTCGTCGCTTCAAAAACGGTGATTTCAGTGTTGATGATCGTCCGCGTGAAAGAAGGCCAAAAAACTTCGAAGACTCTGAATTGGAGGCATTGGTCGATGAGGATCCGTGTCAAACGCAAGAAGAGCTTGGTTCAGGATTAGGAGTCTCCCGCCAAGCCGTTTCTAAGCGATTGCATGCGTTGGGAATGATTCAAAAGCAAGGAACTTGGGTTCCTTACGATTTGAAGCCAAGAGATGTTGAGCGTCGTTTTTTCGTCTGTGAACAACTGCTCCAGCGGCAAAAAAGGAAGATTTTTCTACATCGCATTGTGACGGGTGACGATAAATGGATTCATTACAGTTACCCAAAACGGAAACATTCATGGGGACTGCCCGGGCATGCTTCAACATCGTCGCCTAGGCCGAATATTCACGCTGCGAAGGTTATGCTGTGTATTTGGTGAGACCAAGTTGGTGTTATTTATTATGAGCTGTTGAAACCAAACGAAACCATTACCGGGGAACGGTATCGAACTCAATTGATGCGATTGAGCCGAGAACCGCACGAAAAACGGCCACAATACGAGCACAGACACGAAAAAGTGATTCTTCAGCATGACAACGCTCCACCTCACGTTGCGAAACCCGTGAAAACCTACTTGGAAACGCTCAAATGGGAAGTCCTACCCCACCCGCCACATTCTCCTGATATTGCACCGTCCGATTATTACTTGTTCCGTTCGATGGCACATGGTCTCACTGGTCAGCAATTCCACTCATATGCTGACATCTCAAAATGGCTTGATTCTTGGATAGCATCAAAAGATGAACAATTCTATCGAAATGGTATTCACGTTCTACCAGAAAGATGAGAAAAAGTCGTAGCTAGTGATGGGCAATACTTTGAATAATTCGTTTGTAACCTTTGTTTTCAAAATAAAGTTCCTTTTTCACCAAAAAACAGCGAGAACTTAGTTGCGCACCTAATAGTATTGAAGGAAGATAAACGTTAAATATTACCGAATTTTTTAACGTTACTTTTTACTCAAAATTGGGTATTTTTTGTAGTTTTATTTTACAGCATTCTTCAATAAAGACATGCAATTTAACAATTTATCCATTCGGATTAGTATTTGAAACTCTGCACTCAAGGGGAAACAAATGTTCAAATGTATTACAGATTTTTTTTGTATGAAAACAAATTTATCAATAAAGAGTATGGATGAATCCAAGTAAAGCTAAAGTTAGGTTGAACATCGTAGTGTATAGATCCGAAATTGATAATCATTTTTTGGCTATTTTTTAAACTGTATGGAATTGGTCAGTATCATCATTATCGACGTTGAAGGCAGGAACGAATACCCTACCCTGACTGGCAAAATAATGTGCGTTGAGTCGTGCTCAAGTAGCTTTTTTGAAGTGGTTCTAACAAACTATCTGTTCACACTTCCAAATGCTTGGGAGAGAGAACTATTTCCTCTTTGGGTTCATTTTTAGAATACAACGTCTGTTTTACCTCCTAACTTCATACTTGGCTTCTTCAATTCTATTAACATAAAAATTGTTGTTGTTTCGTTTTAACGTGACTTTCAGCCTACGGCGCTGACTAGAATTGATACCAGACCAACTGGGGTGAAAGGCAGCCATGTTTACCAACGCATCTCCGGTGCCATCTGCCATAAAAAATGTGTTGTGTTGTGTTTATTGTAAGGACATTTTCTCAGCTTTCGAATACAATTTAAAAATATTTGCGCTAAGTAAGCATACCCTTTGAGGTGGAGCCAGTTGAAAGGAATTATCACATATCACATAAGGTTCAATAACTCTGTAATATTTGAGATTTGAAATAATAAGGAGCACAAGAACCCTGTATATCAACAACAGTGTCCTACGTTAAAACCGTTCTTATACTTCATTGTCTGATTTTCAAATTAACCACACAGATTTGGATTCGGGTCTTAGGATTTCCACGGAAATATGTGGCTATCAATTGTTATAATTCTGTGCAACATTCCTAACGACCGTTTATACTCTCAAGTTTAATAACCTCCTGATTTACGCTTTACCTTGCGATTTTCATAATATGTTGCTTTACTGAAGAAACCTGAAAAATTGAGCCATTGTAAATCGTTCTAATTCTCTTTCCACACGTTAAACGTAAATATCCATGAAAACAAGAAAGATCGACCCGAAAACCACTATTATCTACTAATGATCGATGTGCATCAATCTTTTCTTCATTATGTTATCATACAGAAAACTATAAACACCGTTATCAAGCTATAATCATTTAGAGATCTGAAAATCAATTTTAAAATGCTCCATCATTCAATCAACCAAACTGGCATCACTATTCTCAGTCGATCGAATTTCATCGTCGGTTGTAGTTGTGCTCGCGTCACCTACAAAAAAAATGATTTTTTTACGCAACACAGCGCCTAACTACCTCCCTCCCTTCCTAAACAATAATTAAAAATGCATGCACTCACCGACACAAATTCAAACAAAGAGCGCGCGAGAGCCATCATTCTCTCCATACTCCTCTCGCTTATATACCACAAGAGCCCTGTTTGTGTGCGTGCCTCCTCTCATCGTTTTTTTTTTCCTTCTATCTTGTTACTTGACCGGCAAAACATCGTGGGGCTCACGGCACATCCATCGCAAAACGTGTGTTCTGTAGTTAGCTCTCTCTCGGCGCTGGCCCTCTCTTTGTCCCACGCGCGCCTTCGCGGTGGATTGTTTTTTTTTCTCTTCATTCCCGCACCGCGTCTCGCGATTCCAATCAAGAAGTAATCGAGTTTCCTCTTGCTGTTGATGGTGGATTTTTGTGTTGCGTCTCCGCCGTTGTGTCGTCGTCGTCGTCGTCTTCATCGTTCGTCCGCATGCAAAAGTGGAATTAATTGAAGGGGTCGGACTCTGTGCAGCCCGCTTTTTCCCCGCTCGACATTCGTATCCCTGACGGTGAAGAGGAGGAAAATCGTCGATTTGGCTGGACTCTCCCGCGATCGCCGCCGTAGATTCAGTGCCGCGGACAGTAATCGAGTATCCGGGGAAAGCCGCGTGTGTGTTGTTCGGACGAATCAAAACAAGGAAACTGTCAAACGTCAGCCCGTCGCCATTCTATTTCTTTATGCGCTCTCTGATTTGGTGATGTGGTTGCCGCTGGTGTCACGCATCCATGTTGTTTGACGACAGCGCACGAACATATCTAACATCTTCAGCTACTCACTACTGGTGACCGCGAAGGGGTGGAAAACACTCCGATTAAGTGGAATACGCACGGGGTGGCGTATTTGCATATACGATTGTGTGAGTGTTTACATACCGTTGGAGGTGATTTTTTTCCCGTTTTCCTGCGGTGAAATTGCGGAGAAAAGTGTTTGTCAAAAATTACCGATGAGTTGTTAACTGATTGGGTAGATGTGAAAATTTGTTAAGAGTAAAAATAGTTCGGTGAATTTTCGGTTTTTGGCTATTTTTGGTAGCGTGTGAATTGGTGGCAACGGAACGTGCAGTAGATTAGGAGTTGACAAAGGAATGATACGTATGACTTTAGGAATTCCGGAACTTGGTCGTTGGGTGTGAGGACATTTGAGAGACGGTGACTGGCGGTGACCGAAAGCATCCAGCGGATTTGTCAGGAATAAATTTTATCAGGTGAGTTTATCGTTTATCGTTTTCAGGTGGTTTATCGTTTTTTTTAATCAAGTGATTTTTTTCCGGTGTAATATTTTGAATCGAAACATTCCGGCGTAATGGTGTAAATTTTGGTTAAAGTTATCAAACAAAATAAGGCTTAGTCGCGTGGCAAAATTACCCGCGTTTAGCCGTCGGTTGTTTCAATCTCTTGGCTGTCAGTGACATGGCGCGCAATTCGGGTTCAATCCAGAAGAAACTTTCTTTGTGTAGTTTACTTAAGATTACACAGCAGATTTTCGTTCTAAATCTTGATAGAAAAACAATACGTAATGCCGTCGGCCCAGGAATTACCCAACACTTAATTTGTAACAAGAATAATCCAGCTAATTCGAAATGCAATGGGAAGGAAAAAGCTAAGCTTCAGAACACTGGACAAGGAGCTAATCAGATGTATTTATTGAGAATAATTTCAAATCTAGTTGAAAGGTATAAATGCCTTATGAATTACCAATTTACTGAGTTTCGATGGCTGACTTTTAATGGACAACAACGTTATTTAGACATATCGCATTATCCTTAAGTTAGATCATAGGGAATGAAAATCTTCGACTTTGAGGAAATTTAGGCTTCGGCAATGTTGACTACTCTCGGCAACTGATTTTCAAACCTCTAATTCTATATATTCTTCCATGAAAGCCCTTCATATGATAACTTGGTTATTTATGATAACTTTAATTTGATTACCTTTCAAATAGTGAGCCATTCCATTAATCCATATTTATCTTCAATTAAACCAAATGCACTCGACAATGCTGCTGTTTTCGTTGCCTATAATAGGATTCAAGTTGGCTCAAAATACTGATCATTATTATTTTGCAATCATTAGCTAGTTTTGCTAAGAATCTTAAGCAGGATTCGTTCAGAATTTTGAGAAACTATTACTCAGGATAATTTGCAGAATCCGTTTGAAATCCTAAGAATATTCGCTCAGAATCCTCGAGCAGGATTGGCTCAGTTTTCTTATCAGGTCGCTTAATGTTGAAAATCATGAGCAGGATTCATTCGAATTTGTTTCGCTCGTACATTCTAAGGATTGTATCGAAAACAAACTGCCAACACATTATTACTCATAGCATGAAATAAAAAAAACGCAACTGTATTATTTAATTCAAGTCTTGCTCGCTTAAATTAAACAAAAACAAATTGAATGAAAGCAACTTTATTGCCAGAATTTTCTGATTTTGGATTTTACCCAACTCTTGAGATTTTGGACAGCAGTTGTGTCCCGTTTTCTGGAAGCCGCAGACCAATTATTTTTGCACTCTTCCATTGTCTTGCTCTTATTATCAATCTTCTTGAAGTTCCGCTCGACGATAGCCCAGTAGCGTTGAATTAGACGAAGCTGTGGACAATTGGGAAGATTGATATCTTTCTCAATGAAATCTACTCCATTTTTTTGCATCCATTGTATGTACTGTGGTTCTGGCGTAATGGACTGACGCCAAATGAGGCCAAAATAAAGGAAGGACCTTGTGTTGCTTGTATAACGGAAGCATCCTTTTCTGCAAACACTCAGTACGGTAAACTTCGGCATTGATCGTACCTTTAGTGTAGAAAATCGATGGCTTGGAGCCGCAGGAATGAATTACCTGCCATACGAGAACCTTCTGGCCAATTGTTTACACCTCGAACGACTTTGGTGATTTCGATGACCTTGGTGTGAAATTGCGGTCCTGGAAGCGTTCTGGAGTCCTCTTTCACATATGTTTTGTCATCGATCAAAACTCAGGCAGACTGTCGTTTCCAAAGTCGGCTGTATAACTCGCTGGCTCCGGTTTCTGCACTGGATTTTTGCTCAGCACTTTGTTTTGCTACTTCCTGCTTCTTATAAGCTTTCAGGTTCTTGCGCTTCTTGATTCTTTGCACCATTCTGACGGAGGTATCAGCTTATTTGACCAAATCACGAATCGACATCGATCTGTTCCGAACGATGAGGTTGACTATCTTCCGATCCAATTTTGGATGGATCAAGCTACCGAAAAAGGAAACCTCCGAGGATGCTGTTGCTGATTCCCCGACAAATCCCACGCATACGGATCCAGCAGAAGGAACATCTGTTGCCTCGGTTGCCTCCGCCGATGTCCCGACCGCTGAATGTGTGAGTACAAAAAGTGTGTCTAAGCGGCGATTCGTACCAGGATGGACAACAAGCTTCCCGTGGATTTTTTACGACTCGGCGAACGACATTGTGCTGTGCTCCACATGTCGTGAAATTTTTCATACGATGGGTCTGCCGTTATCCTCTAAGAAGGAAACAATTTTCATCGAATCGGGTTTCAATAATTGGAAAAAGGGAGTGGAAAAGTTCAAACTGCATGAGCAATCGATGTGTCACAGGGAAGCAGTGATGGAACTACATGCTTTGTGAGCATCAGTCAACGTTTGTGCGCAGATCTCTGACCAAACTAAAGAGTGAAATGATTGTTAACCGGGCATGTTTGTAAGATATCTTTTCATCGCTGTTGTACTGAGCTTCTCAGAGTCTAGCAATCCGTGGTCACAATGATGACGCAAGAAGTTTCGTAAATTTGTTGAATTTGCGCAGTGAAGATGCAGGGGAGCTGAAATCTTAGTTGAAACGCGAATCGTATACTTGGTGTAGCCATGGAATCCAAAACGAAATTCTCGATCTTCTTAGCCGTACTCTGCTTCGGAAACTGTTAGCTGTTTACTGTGCTATTATGTGCGACGAGATAGCGGACATTTCAAGGAAGGAGCAGTTTTCATTTTGCATCCGTTTTGCCAGAAATCCTTTGGAAGCCGGAGAAATTTTCCTTGGTTTCTATGAAGTGGAATGTACAACCTCCGCCACGCTTTATTCCGTCATCAAGGATATACTTATCCGGTTTGATTTGCCGCTGTCCAACTGTAGAGGGCAGTGTTATGGCGGAGCAAGGAATATGGCTGGTGGAAAAATGGAGTGCAAGCAAAGATTCTTGGTGATGAAAGAAGAGCTTTGTTTGTCCACTGCTTGGCTCATTCTTTGAACTTGGTGGCGCAAGACACCATAAAGACAATTCATATTTGCCGAGACACCTTTAACTGAGTGAAGGATCTGATCAACTTCAACAGGGATTCCAAAACGGCTCGCGATGTTCCAGTCTATTAAATCAGATGATTCCACCAAACTTCGACCTTTGTGCCCAACAAGATAGACAGTCAAATTCGTGTCCATGGCATCTGTTTTATCAAACTATTCCGCTTTGGTTGATTTTTTCACGACTTTGGCTAAGAGTGATGCTTCTGATGCTGGTGCAAAAGCTGCTGGGTTTTTGAGAATGATGGCGAAATTCGACTTTTACTTTACCTTAATGGTACTAGTAAAATTATTCAACACGGTGCTCCAAAGAAAATCGTTGCGTCTTGAGGAAGCATACCGAATGATCAAAACGTTGAAGGCAAGTTTGAACTTCTGTAGAAAGGAGTTTTCCGAGGTTTGGGAAAGAGTATCATCAGGCAAACCGGCCGAGGTAGGATCTCCGAAGTTGCCGCAAAAAAGGAGGGTGAGAAATCGATTCGATCCAGACGAACAATCACAGAGAAGAAAATCAATCGCAGGGTCGGTTGAAGAGATTCATGAATCCCATTATCAGAAAATTATCGACAAGATTTTGGAATCACTTGACGCTCGATTTAAAACTGAATCGTTTGAGTTCCTGTTGGAAATTGAAGAGTGTTTGCTGGGAGACAAAGCAAAAATTCTGAGTTTTTATGAAAGTGATGTCGATCCGGAACGCTTGCTGCTGCATCGGGAAATGTTTTTGCAAACTTTGAAGGAAGCTGATAAGTGAGTTGAGAATATCTCAGATATTGTTGACTACTTCAAGAAAGAACAGCATTTGATTGAACAACAATTCCGACATCTTCTGCAACACCAGAGCGGTCATTTTCGGGACTTCGAAGACTGACGACATACTGGCGCTCCACCATGGGACAACAGCGGCTGAATTCTGTGGCCATATTGCACTTCCACAAGGACATGGCACAAGATCTGGACATGGATGAAGTTTTGAATGAGTTTATTTCACGAAATAGTCAGAGAAAAAAATACTTTTTATGTGTAACAAGTAGAGTGTTCAGGCTTCAAACGTTTTTGTAGAAAAAAATCGTAATAATACACAAATGTACTACAAAAATGTAAACTGGCCAATAACCATCGATGAGCGAAGCGTGTTGTCGATCAACATTCCTTAGAGCAATTTCACATCGCTGGATTCAAATTGGCGTTACTTCTCGCGTTACTTCACTATCTAACAAGATAATGAGTGTTATTCCGAGAGTCGAAGTGACTTTTGTCACTTACTGGAGTCATGTCATCACTCAGAAAGACGTGACTTTTCTGTGAAAATCAAACGGAGAGTCACGTCGGCGAAAAATATGCATGAAGTATGAAAAACTTGGAAGCGTGACAGATCGAGCTTGCAGAGGAAGGAAGAGGAAGACTAAAACTCGTTCGCTACCAGCCGCGTAAATCGAGAAAATATCAACTTAAAAATTAAAAATAGCTTGCTTTCAAAATAGGGTTGTCCAGCGACGGCCGTTTATTCGAAATGTTAACATGTTTGTTTACTTAGTATTCCACTTTAATTGATTTTGATTTCCTTAGGATCAAACTACTCAAATTTACTCAAAAATATATCGACAAGCCGTTGGAATTGTGGAAAAATTTCGGTGGAGTGATGAGACGAGTCTGGACAAAACCTGGAGAGAAACTTGCCGATAAAAATATACAAAAGACAATGAAGCAGCGAGGTGTGGGGGTGCTTTGGTGGTGGTCTGGTGCTGGAAATTTTGACAAAATAAATGGAATAATGACGGCAGCCTCATACATCAGTATTCTGAAAAGGAATCTTAAAAAGTTAACTCAGAAAAAAAAAAATTAGTGGGGTTGTGTTTAACACTCGACCGGTTGACGTAGACTATGTTAAACCGTTTGCTTGGTTTCGTTAGTTACGTAGCGGAACATTCACAGAAAAAATAATAATGAATTTTAACAGACGCGTAAAATTCCCCCTTGTTCAATTGCAATCCAAAACAAGCGTAAACAAAAAAAATGTTTGCAATCTTTCATACAACAGACTCGATTTCAGTGATATCAGGTTTACATTTAAATGAAATATTCCATTAATTTGTGACAAATCTAGCATTCCCTTTATATGCATTGGATAACGCAGAAAATTAAATGTTTATTTCAAACTATGTTGCAACGCACACAGAAAATATAATGAATTATAACAGGCGGGTAAAATTTCCCTTCGTTCAATTGTAAGCCAAATAAAGCGTAAATAACGAAAATGTTTGCAATCTTTCATACGCCATACAACAATGTTGGCAATCTTCCATACAACAGACTACATTCAGGCGTTATCTGACTTAAATTTACATGAAATATCCCATTAACTTCTGCCAAATCTAGCATTCCCTTTATGTGGATTGGATAACGCAGAACATCAAATCAGCGCCAACATTTGATTTAAAGTTGAATACAATTCCTTCAAATTTTATATATCAGCGGATAGAGATAAAGCTCCTCTTTCTCAAAGAGTGCTTAATTTGTATTTGTGACCTTTTGTTCAAGAGAAAATGACTACGAAAGCCATTGTTTACAAAAGCAGATTCGCCCTAATCTAATGTTGGCGCTGAAATGTTTCTTTCAAAAGGTGCAGGTACTGTTCTAATGGGACGTTGGGTTAGCATAAGTGAGTAAGTATGTTAGAACGTTCTATGAAAATTAGGAAATTCTATTGTACACTCTTCAGAAAGGTTGAAATGATGATATTGCCTGGAGTTGAAGACCTTTCTCCAGCGTCTAAACCAGTAGTTGGCTACGAAGTACCTCTGACAGCTTTCGCCAGCTTTGACAGGTTCGCCCGATAATCACGAGTTCACTCGGCATCGGTCGGCGGATTCGTATGTTCCGGTCTTAAAGCGCTTCCGAAATTTGCACATACGTTTGGCACCAAATCGTCAAAACGATTAGGAATTGCACTTATTCTCACTTTCACAGTTTCTCAACACTTATTTCTTCCTAAAAGTAAAACTCTATGCAACACGAATGAGAAAATTTGCGTAGGTGTACCCGGTTTATATCGTTCACTACTGCATATGAGACCTCCTGATCTTTTTAATACCAAGGCCAGTTATCAAGATCAAAACTAGGTATTCATATGTTGTTGTTTCCTGCTCGAGTACCGCTGCTGTCCAAAGAAAATAGCTCCTGAAACACGCCGACGTCAAGACCGCTCACTTACGCGGAGAACTGCAGAGACCGTTTCTATGAAACAACCATCTGGAATACGATCAGATCCGGATGATGCAGTCTGCCACCTACGCAAGACCCTCTATGGTTTGAAGCAAGCAGCTTCCTATGCTGCACTCAAGAAGATGTGTTGTGTTGATGATATTGTCATGGCCTGTCGCACTGAGGAGGAGTATCAAGGCATTATCCGAGATCTGAACAAACATTTCACTGGGCGACATCCGCAATTTTCTTGGAGTCAGTCGGAACAATGAGTGTATTTCGCTAGACATAATCGGAAACTTCTAAGCTGTTTCGGACCGGATGAAGTAAAGCCATCAAGGATTCCATTGGACCCTGAACATTTGCACACCGAGGAGGAGAGTGACAAACTATCAGAGAATTGAATCGGGTTTGCAGAGGTTGCGGAGACAAATCAGCAGTACTGGTTGGTGGTTTGCTCTATGTTGCAGTCAACACTCGTGCAGATATTGTCGTTAGCGTGTCGATGCAAGGACGAAATATGAGCTGTCCATCACAAGCCGTTATGGTGGAAGCAAAGCGGATTCTGCGCTACTTGAAGCACACAGTGGACCACGAGCTGGTACTGGCCAACATGGAGCTCCCTTAACCGTGTACGTAGATGCAGATTGGGCAGGAGATGCAAAGGATCGAAAATTCGAAGAAGCAGACATGACCGAAGCTGAGTAGATCGCCCTTGCTGCATGCTGTCAGGAAGTTCAGTGGATTACTACGGATACTTGAAGATTTTTTCTGTACAAGTTAGCCTGCCAACAACTATCTATGAAAATAACCAGTGTAGGTTGGCAACTGAGTTAGACTGTTAGACGAGCTTGCTAAGGACTGCATCGTTAATTATAAGTACACCTTTGAGGTTCTGTATGAAAAAAAAACTATGACTTATTTTGACAGCTGTTTAGTGTCAATGTGTTGCTTGCCTTGTAAACAAACGAAAACTTTCATTAGAAATTAAAGTTTTACTTCAAGCGGAACAATGCGAGGTTTTACGGAAGAAAAGCGAAAATCGATTGTGACCAAGTACTGCACTGAAAAGGGATTGTCGCTAAGAAAATTAGCAAAAGAAGTAGATGTTAGTGTCTGTGCGGTCCAAAATGCGATCAACCGGTTTGTTATGCATAACACATTGAAGGACTTACCATGGCCATGGTAGAAAAAGAGGTGCGTTAAACCCAAATTTGGACAAACAAATTTGCAAAGATTTTGAAGGAAAAAAGGAGGTATCCATCAGAGATTGTGCAAAAAAGTGTGGAACGACGATTGGAATGGTTCAACGAGCAAAGGAGCAAAATTCCCTGAAGACGTACCGGAAACAAAAATGTCCGAAACGCAGCCAAATACAGGCGGATTCCGTGAAAACTCGGGCTCGAAAGCTGTACGACGACGTTGGACTACAGGGCACTTCCAGGGGCACAGTTTCACACCGTGAAGCGTGGAGTGGATGTCCCAAATTCGGAGAAATCGATCTTTTGCGAAAAATTTGGAAAAAAATGATGATGGTTTGGCAAAGAATTTGCCAGTGCGGTATGAAATCGACACCTTTTTTCACTACCGCAAATATGAACGCCGAAATGTACCGGAATGTCCGAAAACATAAAGGTTCGGCACTGTTTTGGCTTGATTTGGCATCCTGCCACTATGCGCGTGCCACCTTGGACTGGTATGAAGAGAACAATGTCCAATTTGTGGAAAAGGCCATGAATCCTCCAAATTGTCCGCAGATAAGGCCCATTGAGAAATTTTGGGCTTTGATGAAAGGAAGGCTGCGGAAGATGGCTAGAGGATCAGATGACATCATCAAATTAAAAAAAGACTGGGTAAATGTAAGCAAAACCATCGACGGAACGGTTGTGCAAAACCTCATGAGGAACATCAAGAAGAAGGTGCGAGAGATGGCCAGATCTACGAAAAATTTAATGAATACTGATGTAATGGGCTTTTTTGATGGTCAATAGACAACGTAAATGAATTTGAGTTGCAAAATTAATAAAACATGTTTAAATACAGCAATTTTTACGTGTACTCAGAATTAACGATACAGTGCTTAAACAGGGGTCAAATGCGCAGTTTAAGGCCCAGAACCATTCTGCGGTAAAAATGGAACTGAAATCTAGGGAAGTTCAAAGGGTGATGACCAACTGGTTGGTTACCACAAAATGCGTTCAATCGAAAAAGTTTATAGTTCCAAATTTTACAATCAGTAAAAAGCTTTTGGAGCCCAATAAGAGAGCTCTTTGTACCTATACTGGCTTAGTAACTAACCGGACTTTGCCCGAGTAGATATAATTTGAAAAACATTAGCCAGGTTCAGAATAATATCTGTCGTTTTTGTAACGAACGTGAAACCTCGGAACATCTGCTCTGCAGTTGTGATGCTTTGTAGAAAGCAGACTTAAATTTCTGTACAGTGGCTATATCAGGGCTGGTAGCGGATTTATGGAAAAATAATAGTGACTTTAGTGACTAAAATAATAACAATAGTGACCAAATAGTGACTAAACAGAAATTTCTAAATTTTTGTATTTTTTTAATCTTCTATACATATATTGTATAAGTACAGTAAAAATGAATAAAGTGAACACCCTTCGTTTGCAAAACTGAGTAATACGGCGGCGCAATGTCACTTTTTGGATTTTCTAGTAAAGAAGCCTATAATCAAGCGACTTTTTTTTTCTCCACGACCTCCTGCAATTGGTCTCCAGCTTGTTTTTGAGAAACCTGTTCTCTATACACAGTTGAAAAGCTTTTTATGATGGCCTGTGCTAGAATTACTTCTGAAATATCTTGCTTCTCAATTCTTTTTTTGAGCCGTTGCCATGTGATGCAGCCTAAGCCGTTTTCCCTGCCTTAGTCACTTGAGGGTATTTATGCTCACCTACAGCCGTGTTTTAAGTAAAACAAAAAACTGGTTCCAATACTCCTAAATTCTGAACTCTGTACTCCAGGTCAGCACTTCGCATTTTAACAAGTTTCATTCGTCAAGAAGAAGATTATAGTTGACGTGAACCGGAAGTAACTTGGCGATTTTCACTATATACTTGGAGCTTTCACTGCATGCAACGGCTGGTGGGTTGAGGCATTGGCAATATTTTATAAACGAGTTCAGCAAACCAGACTTTCTGATTACGTGCTTACCAGCAGCAACGTAATGCATTTTTGCATTATTGAAAAAGTGAAGTTTGTCCCCAACAAAAAAAAAAAAAAAAATTGCGCAGGTAGCATGTTATCAATATTTTCCACCTTTAGCCAACTTGGAACCGGACCACTCGGAATTTTCCAGGTGTTTGTGCACAATATTTTATCTTCTTTCGAGTTCCATGTGACACATTACTTCGGCATATTACGAGAACTCCCAGAACATTCCAACGCTTGCAGACACACTAAAAAAAAATAGCACAGGAGAAAAGTGTGCTGAGCGATCCACCCCTTGACCAAACATATGTTTTCGGAAGAAAAATATTAATGCGGAACTGATTTCAAGATAATAATCGGCGGTGCGAAAATAGTGACTTTAGTGACTTTTGGATGCAAATAGTGACTTTTTAGTGACTAGACTCAAAATAACATGTGTAACATAAGTCCTGGGAATACTTTCAGGCGTTTATTTGACAGCATTAACAAACACACAGATGTCAACCAATGTACTTGTCACGTTCATCTGTGTTCCTACTGAACTGTCAAACTCAAATTGCGCAGTAGTTTCCATTAAAAATGTCGTACAAGCTGGATTTACGAGCACAAGTCGCCAACCTTTTTGGACGGCTTAGTACAAGTGAAATGTTGAGCGTGTTCAAAGACGAGCCAATATCAAAATCAACAATATACCGTGTTTTGAAAGATTGTCGGGATGGTAAAGAACCGGAAAATAAAAAGAAAAGTGGTCGCCCAACAAAATTGAGTGCCAGAATAACGAAAAAACTGCTGTCAAGCGCTGAAAACAAGGTTGGCCAATCAATTAGCACGAAAATTTCAGGTTTCAAACATGACAGTCCATCGGATTTTGAGAAAACATAACGTAATCTATCGGAAACGTCAGCGTGCACCAAAATATACACAGCTACAACTCGAAAAAATACCAAAATGCTGCCGTGCACTTCGTCGCGAGCATTTTGCAAATGGAAAGTGCATAATTTTGGATGATGAATCTTACTTCACGTTTTCGCACCATGAATTGAGTGGCAACGATGGTTTCTATACTGCTAACATTAAAACAACACCAGACGATGTTAAATATGCCAGCAAATCGAAATATGAGCCAAAGGTGTTAGTGTGTGCAGCCATGTCATCGATACCCTTTGATACGCCCAAACAAGGCCAAAGCTGTCAATTCTGACGTGTATATCAGCCAATGCTTGTCGAAATTGAAGCAATTCATCAACAAATATCACGCTGACGACGAAATCATGTTTTGGCCGGATCTTGCAAGCTGTCAATACGCGAAAAAAACATTAGATTGGCTAACTGAGCAAAACATACCATTTGTACCGAAAAAGGACAATCCACCTAACGTGCCTCAGGCTCGTCCAATTGAAATTTTTTGGAGTGTTCTCAATCGTATGGTGTACGACAATAGCTGGGAAGCTAACAATGAGCAACAATTGGTTAATCGAATCAAGCGGAAGATGAAAGAAATAGACATAGACACCGTCCAGAACCTGATTCAACATGTTCGCCATACACTGCATAAAATCGAAGATAATGGTCCATTGAGCGTACTGTAAATATATTTTTCAACAATTTATTAATAGAATAAAATACCCTGAAGAGCATTTTAAAATCCGATTGTTTGATTTCAAGTACCATGCTTTTGAATTTTTCCCAGGACTTATGTTACATATGTTAGTGACCAAGTCACTAAAAAGTGATCTGCTACCAGCCCTGCTATATGCAACCTGAAGAAATTTGAACTGCGAATCCTGGAAAGGTGGTGGGTTTTATAAACTCGATTTTGCCTGACTGGGAAACGCGTCTTAGGCTGTTCACTTGACAAATGGTGATCAAGCTTTAAAATACGAGTAGTAATAATAAACAGGGGTATACCACAAAAGTTCAATTCAGTGGATGCAGTGACCCCAACAAAAAAAATCCTTCTCTCTATGTACATTATAGGTTAAATTGTTACGAATTCTGGAATTTTTCAACTAGCTAAATCCTCGATGAACTTACCCCAACACACACGAACCAAACCGATCCATGCAACCTCTAATCGCAACCTCTGCAAGCCCGATTCAATTTCCAACTAATGCACAATCTATTTCAATTTAAACCACATTATCCACACGCACACACATTCGTAGGCGAAAAAAAAAACAGCCAACCTACACAAAAATTAATTGCCATTATCGGAGGCTCGGAGGCCCAACGCGCAACGCAGCAGGCGCAGGTCTTGTGGAGAATACCCACCTACCGAGGCCAGCCTACCTAACCTACCTTCCGTATAATTGTAGGCATAACCGATTGTTTCTGGCCATTATACTTCATTATAATGACGTGGCCATCGCGCGTTTCTCCCGGCCAAACAATTAACTTTTAGCGTTCAGGTTTTGTGTCCTTCCTCAATGCTGACCCTTCGCCATGCGCCTTGTCATCGCGGAACCGAGTCTATCCCCGTTGGCTGCAACTCCACGCATAGAGAAGGTGTCGCATCCCCCCTCACCCCCGGCCTTGTGTTTACGTCGCCAAACATTCGGACACACGACGTTTGTGTTTGTATACTTATATTCATCAGTCACCAGCAGCAGAGCGAGAGCTGGGAAGGCAATTGTGTATGCTTTGGAGACGTTAGGCGATGATCAACTTATTCGAGATTTGACGCGATTTGCCTAATATTTATTTGTGATTATCTTAGACTCATGTCTTGTGTGGCATGGATTTAATTTGAATTTAAAGTGGTTATTAGGGTGGTCGTTTTTCGTATTTGAAGCAATTTGCGAGTTTTAATCGGTGTTCCTTATTACTGTCATCTACTAAAGCTTCTTAGCTTATCTTGTTTTGATTTATGGGATACTCGCGATTGGAATAGCAAGTGAGCAAGATTTTAGGGGTAATGTTGTGGGAGCTGGCCCAATTCGGACCACCAGCTGTTTATCAGCAATGGCGAAACACCGATAATCTGTCGTCGAATATGTTTGGCAGAGGCAAATGTCGTTTTGGAGCACTCTGGCGATTTTTTTTCCCTACTAACGGGTGGTCAAATAGCGGGAATGGAAAGAATAGCTCGAAAAAAAACAACAAAGAAGTACAGTTCAATCTGATTTATTTTATATAAAGGTTTGACCTTAGTCTTCAAACTTAGCTTAATGAATATTAGCATATGGTCCGTGGTCTGCCGTGCGGCGCAGCTTAGTCCTGATGGTAGCACATGAAAGCTGGAGATCCTGTTGATGAGGTGCTTCGTGTCCTTGGCCCTCCCTTGAATACAGTGGAGCTCAATAAAGGGTGTCCACGATGAAATTGCCACACACAAAATTGATTCGCAAAATTCGAGTTTTCATCCGATTGCCATCAAATTTTCAGGGATTGAGAAATAACTATTAAACTTCATTTTACCATTTTACTCGTATTTTATTTACAGTCCATACGCAAATGCCCGCACCTTGGCCTTAACCCCGGCCATAAGATTCTGCACAACCTGTGAATTAACCGTTTTTTGCATGTAAACCCATACTTTCTTCAGTTCCTCGACTGTCTTCACTACCTTAGGTTGTTTAAGAAGGTGCTGCTTCATAATCGCCCAGTACTTCTCGATGGGGCGGAGCTCCGGAGTGTTGGGAGGGTTGAACATTTTCGGCACGAAATTGACCTTATTATCCGCATACCACTTCAGCACGTCCTTGGAGTAGTGGCATGAGGCCAAATCCGGCCAGAAGATTGTTGGGACGTTGTGGGCCTTCAGGAGAGGAAGCAGCCGCTTCTGGAGGCACTCTTTTATGTACACCTGTCCGTTCATCGTGTCCTGGGTCACGAAAGGTGCACTCCGCTTCCCGCACGTGCAGATGGCTTGCCAAACCAGGAATTTCTTCGCAAATTTGGACATCTTCTGAGTGCGGACATGCTCCGGAACGCTGAACTTATCCTTGGCCGTGAAAAACAGGTTGCCGGGGATCTGTTTGAAGTCGGCCTTCACATATGTTTCGTCGTCCATGATGCAGCATTCAACTTTCGTCAGCATGTTGAGGTACAACTTCCTGGCACGGGTTTTGGCGGATTTGTTCTGCTTCTCGTCGCGATTAGGGGCCTTTTGTACCTTGAACGTTCGAAGCCCAGCCTTAGTTTTGGCTTTCTGGACAAAACTTCGGCTTAGGTGCAGCTTCTTAGCCACATCCCGAAAGGAGGCGTTCGGATTTCGGTTGAAGGCCCCAACTACGCGGTTGTGATTTTTGGTGTTGTACGGAATACTTTTTCCTTCACTTCTGGGCTTCCGATCGGTGGTCAACCGTTCCTCGAACCGCTTAATCACTCGCGACACCGTGGAATTCGCGATTCCCAACGTTTGAGCGATGGAACGATGCGAGAGATCCTTGTTCTCGTGATGAATGCGCAAGATTTTATCACGCACGAGCTGTTCTTTCGACTCCATTTCCGCGAGTTTTGATCACAGGACTTTAAAACTTGCAGGATGTAAATAATGCACTATGAACTAAATCCACCCAAATTTTTATTAAATTCTACCCAACGGTTAAAAAGTTAGAGCAATTTCATAGTGTGGCAATTTCATCGTGGACACCCTTTAGATTAAAAAAAAATCCTCGATAGGACTACACTGCGGAAGATTAGTCGGATTCAGGTCTTTTGGCACAAATGGTAATTTTTGTCTCTCCAGGAATGCTAGCGTCTACTTTGCGTAGTGCAATAATGCCTTGTCCAGCAAAAACACGTTGTCTCCATTCAAGTGATGTTTCTGAAGGAACGGGATGAGAATTTTCTGCAAACACCCCCAAGCTCACGGCGGATACGGTGAAATCGAACATTCTTCAAGACGTCGCCATGGATACCACCATGGATGTCAAATCAAGCGGTGCTGCTAGGGCGTTAGCGACTCGTGAAAGGAAGTTCCAGAAGAAGAAGGACAAATCCGGCGTGAAATGCTTCAAATGCGACAAGCTTGGGCACTACGCGTCCGAGTGCCATGTGAAGCCGAAGTCGAAGCCCGAGAAAGGATTCCACGGGAAGCAAACGGCTTTGATGGCGTGCGTGAAACCGAGGCTGGAGTCGCACGACTGGATTTTGGACTCTGAAGCTGGACGGCACATGTGTAAATCCGAGCAGGGGCTCATCAACAAGAAGGATGTCTCGGAAAGCGTTTTTGTGACCAACTCGACTGAAGTTCCTGTCCCGGCGGTCGGCAGCATCAAATTGGATGCCGATGTAGAAGGTATGTGCAGTACTTTAGATATTGCTGATGTTTTGCTCGTTCCAGACCTGGCGGTCAACTTGCTCTCGGTGAGCCGTATTTGCAAAAAGTGGTTCCGCGTCAATTTTTCGAGGAACTCTTGCGAGGTAGCCAGCGAATCCACCGGTAAGATCATCGCGAACGGTACGGAGGTGGATGGGCTGTACAAGCTGAAACAGTTCGAGCAAACTAGGGCGTTCGTTGCAAATCCCGGGGACAACCTGGAGATGTGGCACAGGTGGTTCGGCCACCTGAATCTGGGCAGTATGAAGCGATTGCCGTCAATGGTTGCTGGGATCGAAGTCCGTGGCCAGGACATACCAAACGTGCGTCGAGTGTGCTGAAGGTAAGCACCACAAGCAACCGTTCAAGTCGGTGGGTAGGCGATCCACTGAACTACTGGAGCTGGTCCATTCGAACCTATGCGGACCGATGGAGAAGGCGTCGCTAGGAGGAAGCAAATACTTTGTTACCTTCATAGACGATGCCAGCCGGATGACGCACACCTACTTTCTGAAGTCAAAATCCGAGGCGTTTGATGCATTCGTGGAGTTCAAAGTGTACGTCAAGAAGCAGACAGGCGAGTCTATCAAGCGTTTGCGGACCGACAACGGAACCGAGTATGTCGGTAACAAGTTTGAGCAATTCCTGAAGGCAAACGGCATCCGTCACGAGACTTCGGTGGCCTACAATCCGCAACAAAACGGACTTGCGGAAAGGATGAACCGCACGTTCGAAGAACGCGCCAGGTGTTTGCTCTCCGATGCTGGGTTGGACAAGCGGTTCTGGGCTGAAGCGACGTCAACAGCGGTGTACCTGATAAACCGATCGCCAACGAAAGGGAAGAAGATCACGCCAATTGAAGAATTCACCGGAAACAAGCCAGATGTTTCAAACTTACGAGTGTTCGGATCAAGAGCGATGGCGTACGTCCCAAAAGTCAATCGGAAGAAATGGGATCCGAAGTCGAGGCCGTGTATCCTGGTTGGGTATGCTGACTGTTCCAAAGGTTACCGAGTGTACGACTCAGCAACGCAGCAACGAAGCAAGTGTTCGTGAGTCGCGATGTGGTCATCCTGGGCGCGGAGAGGGAACTTCCGGAACAGACTGGCGAACCAGAACGGGCCGACGAAGATAGGGACGCCGAAACGACGCCATCTCCAGTTTTGGCATCCGATGATGATGAAGAAGACGATTGCGATGCAGTTGTACTGCAGCAGTCCAGTGCGCTCCCTCCGCAACCAACTCGGAACGTTTCTCAACCGTTCGTGGTCGCAGCGCAAAGAGAGCGCAAAGTACCAAGCAAGTATTCTGACTTTAAGGTGACGTACAGTATCCTTCCTCGGGATCTTGCCATTCCACAGGACCATCATGGCCAGGTGAGGCCAGCGACGTTCATCACTGCGCTCCCATCACACGAAAAGGAAGAAGCTGTTGGACCGCAACACGATTATGGGCATAGTGACTGGGAGCGCCCAGTCAGAGGCAAGTCGAGCAATAATTCGATTGGCAGCGGTGTGCTTCCGCCATCCTCTACTCCACAGATTACTGGCGTACCCGAGACGCTTCAGCAGGCATTGGAACGACCGGACCGTGATGACTGGATCGGCGCAATGGAGTCCGAGCATCGGTCGTTGTGCAATAACGACACGTGGGAACTCGTCGATCTACCGGTGGGACGGAAAGCACTCAAAAGCAAGTGGGTGTATGCGCTGAAGACGGGTACGGATGGATCCATCGAACGACACAAGGCCCGACTGGTGATAAAAGGGTACTCGCAAGTCAAAGGCGAGGATTACGACGCAACGTATTCTCCGCTGGTGCGGTACCTCTTGGCGATGGCGGCCAAACACGATCTCCTGGTGTGCCAAATGGATGCGGTGACTGCATTCCTGCAGTGCGAACTTCATGGAGAGGAGATCTACATGGAACAACCGGAAGGGTTCCGGGACACGCGGGCACCAACGAAGGTGTGCCGACTCAAGAAGGCCCTGTACGGGCTGAAGCAGGCGAGCCGAATCTGGAACCAGAAGGTGGATCGGAAGCTCAAGGCGAAGGGATTCCTGCGATCCAAGTACGACTCCTGCGTGTACTTCCGGTTCGACGGCGGGAAGGTTATTATCATTTCCGTCTATGTGGATGACTTCCTGCTGTTTTCCAACGATCAAGCTCTGGTGGACGAAGTCAAGCATCAACTGTCTGCTGAGTTCCAAATGAAGGACCTGGGGGACGTCAAGCAGATTTTGGGACTGCGGGTCAGCCGATCCGATGGCATGGTAGCCATAGATCAAGAGCATTGCATCGACAAACTCCTGCAGCGATTCCGAATGGAGGGATCCAATTCCGTGTCGACACCCCTGGACGTGAACCAAAAGTTGACGAAAGCGATGCAGCCAGAATCTGCGGAAGAGAATGAGAAGATAAGAGGTACTCCGTTCAAGGAACTCGTTGGTGGTTTGCAGTTTGTGGCACAGTGCACCCGGCCAGATATTAGCCACGCGGTGAGTGTTGTCAGCAGCTTCAGCCACGAACCGGGATCTGCCCACTGGACGGCGGCCAAGCGAATTCTACGATACCTAAAGGGGACGAAGGACTACAAGCTGACCTATCGGGCCGATTCCAAACCGGACTTCCAAGGATACAGCGATGCGGATTGGGCGAACGACGTTGAAACTCGGCGTTCCATTACTGGCTACGTGTTCCTGCAGAGTGGAGGTGCTATCTCTTGGAGCTCACAGCGCTCTGTACGTAAAATGGCCGCAGATCTGAATGTTTCGAGATCGTCAATGTACAATATACTGCAAAATGACCTCGAAATCCAAGCTTTCAAGATCCGTAAGGTTCACGGAGTTTCGGAACCTTCCAAGCAGAAACGAAAGAGCAAGTCTGCTTTTGTCGCGACACGGTGGGGAAGAATTAACCTTTTCCGACGAAAAGTTATTCGTCTTGCAACAATCCCACAATGTGCAGAACGACAGATTGTGGGCTCTCTCTTCGAGAGCTGTTCCAGAGAGTGATAGGAATATTAAACGGTTCCAAAGAGCTGCGTCAGTGATGGTTTGGGGAGGAATTTGCAAGCGAGGCAAATTACCATTGGTTTTCATCGAAAAAGGTGTTAAAGTGAATGCCGTACAGTATAAAACGGAAGTTTTGGAGAAAGTTGTCAAGCCATATGTACAAGAGGAGATGATCACTATGTGTTTCAGCAGAATGGAGCGCCATCGCATACTGCAAATCTCGTTCAGGGCTGGTGCCGAGAAAATTTGACCGACTATTTCGACAAGAATGAATGGCCTCCCAGTTCACCAGATCTGAATGCCTTGGATTATTTCGTATGGTCATACGTGCTGACGAAGGTAAATGACCACAGGGCGTCTAATATGAACCAATTCAAAACCGTAATTAAACGAATTTGGGACGAAATGCCGATGGAAGTCGTGCGTGCCGCCTGTGACGGTTTCGAAAAACGTCTGGAGCTGGTCAAGAAGGTTAAAGGCGGTGTAATTCCAAAACATATGCTGTAGTTGATCAGTATTATATTGCAATATATTGGGTAAAGTTATCGATAAAATCTGGATTATCGATTTGAAATAAATAGAGTTTTATTTTGTATGAGAATATATTGGACACGGTGTAAGTTGATGTTATATCACCTTTATCTCCCCATTTTTCCGATTTGCCTCAGCGTGGTGGGCAATAGATGTTTTCATGCTTATCTACTCTGAATCCTGGTTGAACAGTTATTACTTCCCAAATAACTTTTCATAAGGAATCGAAATAAAAGTGATGAAGTAAGTCTTATACCAGCTTCCAGCGTGCAATCTACAGATCATTCAATTACTAACGCAACGCATTGCAACGCAAATATGATCACCTATCAAATATCTTTATTAAGAAACTCAACAACTTGTATTTTGATTAATTGAGCTTGGAGTTTAATGTGGCTATATACCTCATCGTTCCCAGCAAATTATTCTGTGAGGCCATCCTTAAACAATAATTTAGAAAACTCTGAAATTCATTCCTTCTATTCAGTCACTATGTTCATTCCAAGTACCATGTTTGTCCTAAATCAGTTAAAGAAACTTCTAAAAAAGTTATTTTAAACATAAACAAGTTACTGCTATTCATTGTGATGGAAGGTTTGTGTCGAACTCACTCCATGAACCTCTCCTATCTTTAAATGTTTGTTATTTCCTGAACCAGCCAGAATTTGTGAAAATTCTTCATGTTTCACCAATTCAATCGACTAAATGTTCTATTATTCGTACAGAGCACTTTACTTCGCAAAATTTCTCCGTTTGGAGAAAAAATAGAGCATCACTTAACCTTCTTAGACTCGATGCTCCCAACGACCATATAAATAATTTTTTGTTCTGTACACCAAACAGGGCATTCTGTTAAACTATTCTCTCCGACTATTCATTTTCCTTTTCCTTTGATTTCTACTGAAGGCTACGTGGGTTCCCTGCGTCTTCTTTAGGTATATACAAACAAATCACCCCTACCTCCAACGGTTGCATGGAAGTGGCCAGGTGAGCGGTCGAGGAGTGTCTTCGAGGAGTTTATTGCGTAAAGAAACGTATCAGTAACTGGTTCCGTTTCATGGTGACATGCAATATCTTCAACGAATTATTCCTCATCGTAGCTCCATCCATGAGGTGTGCAAATGTCAATGCTGATGCTAATGCTAATGCTAGTGACAATTTTCTTAATATAGACTGTTCCGGTAATTATAAATACACTTATGATTAGCCATCAATTCCAAATGCGTGCAGTATTCAACTAACTTTTGGTTACGTCATGTTGTTTACATCCAAATTAAACTGATGTTGTCATTTTTTTTTTTGAATTTTTCGCACGGAAATTAAAAAATACGTGGTCTTTCTCCTGAGCAAAGAAAACGGATTGTGCACAAACGGTGCACCGTCAGTGGTCTTTCGGTCAGAAAACTAGCTAAGAAAGAAGGTGTGAGCGTCTGAGCAGTTCAAACCGCATTACGGAAGTATCAACAACAGTGCTCTTTCGTAGATTCCCTGAGACGGGGTATAAAACCCGGTCCCGCTGACCCTACAATCAACAGATAGGTAAGGGATAATTTCAAGCGTTATCCTTGAGCATCAATCCGATTTGTGGCGAAAAAGCTAAGTACTTCGGCGACTAATGTTATGCCAAGGAGAGAATGGGCCTGTAGACTCGTAGGAAGCAGAAGTAGCCAAAACGATGCACCAAACAGGCTGAATCTGTGAAACCGAGGGCTCGAAAGCAGGACGACAAACTACTGACCAAAAAATCAGGCTGTATTAGCATGGACGATGAAACCTACATAAAACTCGATTATAAAACTCTGCCGGGACCACAGTTTTGTACCTCGCCTAAGGGAAAGGATTTTCCTGGCTCAGTGAAAGCCATTTACACCGAAAAATTCGGCAAGAAGATAATGGTGTGGCACGTCATATGTGGATTTGAAAAAATATCTCATCCATTCATTACGACAGACACAATGAATGGTCAAATCTACGCGAAGGAGTGTCTGCAAAAAAAGTTGCTACCCTTGATCAAACAGCATAACAAGCCTACAATCTTTTGGCCTGATCTTGCTTCCTGCCATTACTCTATATATGCACTAGACTGGTACAAAAGGAACAATGCTGTATTTGTATCAAAGGACATGAATCTACCAAACTGCCCAGAGATTCGCCCTATCGAAACTTTCTGGGCTTTGACGAAGGCGAAGCTGAGAAAATACATGAAACCAGCGGATAGTGTTGAAAAATGAAGCAAATTGAAATGAAGATGGAAAGAAAACATTGTTATTTATTAGTTCAACGTTCCTTAAGGACCGCACTTTTGTCACTATGTTTCGCCAAGGTTAGGGGTGCTTGTCGCCATTTTCTCGACCAAACTTCCAAACTTCCAAATGCTTTCAGGTCCTCCTCGAACATTTTCCGCTCTTCGAGCCCGTATATAACTACCGGTTTCATCAGCGTATTGTACATGATACACTTGGTGAAGTAGGCCGGACCTTAAGGTCTTGTGAAGTCCATAGTAGGCACGACGTCCCCGAATTTCTCTATTGCAGTTGTTATCTGACGTCATCAATGATCCAAGCTACACAAACTCATCTACCACCTCGAACTCATCTCTGTCGATAATTACACCTCTGTCTGAGCGAGCTCTATCTAGCTTGGTTCCTCCTGCAATCAGATACTTAGTGTTCGACAAATTCATCCAACCTTTTTAGCTTTCACTGCTCAGTAACCGCCTGGAACGTTTTTTCGACAATGTTCACGTTGTCAGCGAATAAATGAATTGTCTCGATGTTCCGGAGTTAGGTGTTCAACGAAGTGCTGCTTCTACCGGTTCAGCTCGTGGCACAAAGCCGTCTAAAACCGTCTGACACTCTTCGTAGAGCCAGTCGTTCCGTCGATGGTACCTTCTGCTGCGGTGTAAACAACTACTTCGACACTACTCTAGCTGTCCTCAAGAGGGGCTTCGGCCAGCTCTCCCTCATCCGGCAACGCTGCTTCTAGGCTTTGCGCGTAATCAATCGCGACTGCTCTCAACCAAACTACCTTAGGATTATCATAAGTTGAGCCTTATAAAACATGTAAGAACGATCAGTTTTCAGTTTCTTTAAGTAACTTATGTAATTTTGATGAACTAGTATGAAATATGTATATTATTTCTATGAACAATAGTTATAACGTAGTGAATCAGTGAAATCTGAAATCTGATAAGTTCTCTTCCACCACACGTACATATATTCTCAGACATTCTTCTCATTTCAGAAAGCGAGTAATTGCGTTATGACCATTAGCCAATTGGGGCTAGAACTATAGTTAATGCTTAAGTCACAACCGTTTGGAGAAAATCTGAGCATCACTTAACCTTCTTAGACTAGATGCTCCCAACGACCTTTTTTGAATAAAATTTTGTTCTGTACACCAAACAGGGCATTCTGTTTAACTATACTCTCCGACTATTCATTTCCCTTTTCCTTTGATATCTACTAATGGCACCGTGGGTTCCCCGTGTCTTCCTAAGGTAGATACTAAATCCTCCCTATCTTCAACGGTTGTATGGAAGTAGCCATGTGAGCGATCGAGGAGTGTCTTCGTGGAGATTATTGTGTGAAGAAACGTATCAGTAACTGGTTTCAAGGTGGCATGCAATGTCTTCAACGAATTATTCCTCATCGTAGCTCCATCCACGAGGTGTGCAAACGTCAATGCTAATGCTAATGTGTGTTTAGTAGTAGCCCTAACTGGTAAGGCGATCTACATACAGCATCAATAAATTGGAAGCTCATATGCGCACTAGCCCCGCGTAGTGACTGAATTCCGGACGCATACGAACACCATCCGGATGGGCTTGGTCACTAGAACAAGGTTGCTGATGGACGCAATGTCCTAACTGGTAAGGCACTCGAGATACAGCTTAAACAAAGCGCAAGCTCATAAGCACACTAGCGCCATGTAGTGAACGAATCCCGAAATTATGTGACCACTTTTAGGCAGCACAAGGACAAGTTTACTGAAGACTGATATGTCCTAACTGGTGAGGATCTCGAGATATCCTAGGATGAAACCAATTACCCCTTATCCCAAAATGGCACTGCACTCGCTTATAGTATCGACTGTTTCAGAAAGTATAAGCACACTTTATTTTAGCGGTCACTTTGAATATAATGAAATATTTCAACATGTTTTGGCTGCGTCCTTTTGTTTGCACATTTCTGAATGACATAGCATCAAAAAAGTGCTCAGTTTTGTGTTACCTATCAAAATGCGCGGTCTTACTCCGGAACAACGAAAAAGTATCGTGCACAAATGGTGCACTGTGAGCGGACTCTCCTTGAGAAAATTGGCCAAGGAAGAGGGTGTAAGCGTCGGAGCGGTACGATCTGCGATTCGAAAATATAGAGAACAGTGTACGTTTGAAGATGCGCCGAAGAGTGGTCGGAAATCCGGTCCTGTTAGTCCGGATATCGATAAAAAAGATCAGGGATGCCTACAAGCTAAAACCAGCGACTTCCGTTCGGGATGTTGCGAAAAAACTAGGGACCTCGTCGAGTAACGTCATGCGTGCCAAAGAAAGACTTGGGCTAAAAACATACCGAAAGCAGAAAAAACCCAAAAGGAACTCAAAACAGGCCGCGTCCGTGAAACCACGGGCCCGCAAACTCTACGATTCGTTATTGTGTAGAAATTCTGGGTGTTTAATAATAGACGATGAAACGTATGTGAAACTAGATTACAAAACGCTTCCCGGACCACAATTCTATACTGTAAGCGAAGACAAAGACATCCCCGAAACGGAGAAGGCAATTTTTACCGAAAAATTCGGTAAGAAGGTTGTGGTTTGGCAGGCAATATGCGAGTGTGGTAAAACATCTAGTCCGTACATCACAACGGAGACGATGAACACTCATAAATACGTTAAGGAATGTCTCCAGAAGCGATTATTGCCGATGATCAGGCAGCACGAAGGTCAAGTAGTGTTTTGGCCTGATTTGGCGTCATGTCATTACGCAAAGGACACTTAAGAATGGTACAAAAGTCAAAATGTATGTTTCGTACCGGAAGACATGAATGCGCCGAACTGCCCGGAGGCACGGCCAATCGAGACTTTTTGGGCTTTAACCAAAGCAAAGCTTCTAAAATTCCTTAAACCAGCGGACGACATCCAAAAATTTACAAAAGATTGGCCAAAAGTGGTCAAAATGGTGGGAAGTACCACTGTGCTGAAGCTAATGGGTCATGTTCGAGGAAAATTTAGGAGTCTTGGCTATGATTAAATATTTTGATTAAACGAGAGTAAAATATCATATAAAACACAAATACAAATATGATTTGCCATATAAAATTATTAAAACTAAATCAGATACGTTTTGTTTTTGAGTTGTCATGTGGCATTTTTGTTTAGTGAAGCAAATTTTGTTTAGCAATGTGAAGAAAATGAGAAATTGTGCTTCTGCACAAAAGATTTCCACTGACAAGGCTTGAGGAAGCATTTCAGCAAAACTGAAAATCAGCTTTTCTGACATGGAGTCTAAGTGTTGGAGGATTCTGTTCGGTTGGATATCGTACAGATTCGAATTGGGATGAAGACCAACCACACATCCACAAGATAAGTTAACCTACATATAATGTTTTGTATTGTATTGATGTTTTCCCGTTGTTGTCATGGTTAAGCAGTTTTTTTTTTCAGGTTACGTGAAATATTTCAAGTTATAATTTGATTTGTTTTTGCCGAACTGTTGATGTTCTAGCAGAAGAGTTATCCGCTGAATCGTCTGTCTCTATCCTACACATATGAATGAATATTTTGTTTTCCTTCTTCTCATTAATTCGTTCCTTTCTTGCTCCACTTTTAATGAAGAATTACGAACATAAGGCAGGGTTCACGTGCTGTTTCTGCATTGGAGTGAATGAGTCAGCTATTCTTGGTGACTGTTTCACTCCAACGCAGCGATGCCCGGTCAGAGAGAGGTACTATTGAATGTGTATCCTGATGGAATTGCGGCAATGAAAAATTTCGTCATGTGGTGCGTGAGAAAGGTGGAAACATACTATTCCTTCCTTTAACGATCCAGTGAGAAATCCTATAAAAATATCATAATGTTGAGGTATTTTTTTTTTACAGCGTTTGCTCGTAGAGGCTAAGGGTTTGTTTTTGTTTTTCACGTGTGTGCAATCAACTTTTCAATCGTTTTATATTTTTTGATGGTATAATTTTTTTACGTTACGATATGATAGTATATTATTGCATATAAGTTAATTCCATTATTTAAAATCACTGTAGTACCTGTGGAATCCACTATAGATGATTGTTGCGATGCAGGGAAGCGGAGCAGGTCATTGAGGTTGAGGATATTCTAGTCTTTGTACGATATGTAGTTTCGGGTGATCCATGGAATTACCAAGCATGTAGAATAATTTTAAATTCATATATTTTTCTCATCGCTGTGATGCATTATCTAGATTTTCAGATTCATGACGGATTCGCAGGTTTTTCTGCAATTGCGGCAGGACAGCAGTCTGCAGACGTGAAGTTACCGGTGGAATTATTGTTATCAATTCATATTATAATATCCCTTCACTATATTATTCATATTTATTATTTTATAAGACATTGAATATGGAATTTATTTTGTCACTATCATTACCATTTTTATCCAACCATTACTTGTGTTGGCATGATTTGTATATAAACATAAAAATAATTTTATTAATTCTACTTAAAAGGTTATATACATAATATTAATCATAAGACGCTGGACATTGGACTTAGAGTCCAGCGTCTTATGATTGAGAAGTATCTAGTGCCTTGAATGCAAGAAGCTGCTACTGAATCTGCGGCAGACAGTCGTACGTATTACCTAAAGTCCGTTTAGGTTTCCTTGTTGGTCTATTATTCTTATTTACAGACTCGATAGTGGAAATTACTAATTTTAACAATATTAACAAGTATTTACCCATGATGAAATTTGTCAGAGGCGGGTCCAGCTGAAACATGGAGACGCTGGTTGGCGTAGCCTGAGCAATGTTGTCAATCTGACAATAGTGAAGTGAGGGGGTGCGACCGAAGATCTTATACCTTTAAATCATATTGTATATTTTCTATTCTCATTTTATTAATAATTTCAGCACGCTTTGGAATCATCTTTGCATTCCAAAACTATGTAAGAGCCTGGAGCAACATGCCAGGCATCAAAGGCGGAATTTGTATCTCATCATTTCAGCATACCATTTTATTTAAAAATTGCACTTCTGAACTTCAACTATTATATTCATAAAAGACTGGCATGTGCTTATACGTAGTGTAGGATTATATTTTAATGTTGTGTTTGTGGTATTATGGTAAGAAAAGCCATTTCTTTAAAAAATTGTCCCACCGGACTCTTCGTTCACTCTATCTTTGAAATGTTGCTAGAACAGTATAAAGAAAAATATTACAAATATTACAATGTTTTATAAAATAATATCTTTTATTGAAATTTTATCTTTTATAATTCGAATGATCTATTCTGTTTTCAGCTTTCCCAGGACTAGTAGAATATTGATACATATCTAACTTTTATTTATTTTTCAGTTACAATCCATTCAAGTTTGAAATTTGAATAAATTAGCATTGTTGTCTATAATGGTATCTTAATTTGTTGTGTACAAAATATATTATATATTAAATAACATATAACGGGGGAAAGGGAGGGACCATCAGGGCACCCAAGTAAAACGATTTGGATAGGGAGCATGGGACTGCCTCCTCCCTATTGTTAACATTTCGTGGAACGAGGGCGGGCTCTTCGACCCCATCTATTGGGTTTATTCTGTCAATCGAGGGCTCGATTCTAGTGCTGTGAGTGTGAACTTGCTTTTGGAAGGAGATTCTCTTCCCTATATTCGCGGGTTTCGCGTAAGTGTCTCTGCTTACGGGCCCGCCCAAACGTTTTTGGCCCTTCATACAGGAGCTTGATGATCACAAACAATAATAGAATCCTGATCAAATCGTTTTTCAGATTATTCCACTGCTATGTAAAGTTTCCTTGCTGCAATAGATGGTAGTATTACATCATCATCATCATCATAAAATTATTAAAACTAAATAAAACATGACTTTTTGTTTTTTTTGAAGGGGTGTTCTTGTGGATTTTGAAGCGCCCTGGGGGGGATATTTACGGTCCGATTTGGCCCGTTTTGGGGGGGGGGGTGGTTGAGGTTTTTGTGATGGGGTTTTTTTTTTTTGGTTGTGGGGTTCTTTGGGGTGGTTTTTTTTTTGGGGAGAAATTTATTGACTAAACATGTTGCTATTGTGAACGAGTCATCAAACAATCCGTATTACTTGAAGTTTCCCCAAATTAAATAAGTACCCTTTTAAAGATCACCTGCGAAATCAAGTAGTGCTCCACCCTAGTGTGCAAACCTGTACTTGAATAAAACGCGCAATTTCAATTTGAAATACTCCCATATTCCCACACCGTGCTGCCACGACCACCACTACTTGCACTCTGATTGTTTTCTCCACTCACCGGCATTCCCCCATCTTTGACAGCAGGCAGTGAAATTTAAATGGGCTACTGAGTCGAGCGAAATCCATCCAGCTCTTGTTCGCTTATCAAACCACGATAGGCACTCACCGGCCAACAGCAACAAGGGTCTTGCGCGTGGTCACTGCCGGCCACCGAGTTGTTTATCGCAGAAAAATAATAATCTATTAGCCAAAGCGTCGTAACTGTGTGGTCTCTCTCTGTTCCGATAGGTAATAACTATTATACCTACTTACTTGCCCGCAAACACAATGCAATGGCCGATGTGAGCTAGACAAAACAAAGTCTAAATTGGAAAATTGCAAACACAAAAAAAAAGGTCGAGTGTGCGGTAAACAAGCCTCCCCGGAATCAATTAATAGTTTCATTTTAGCAGCATGAAATTCGACTGATGTGTGATTAGTGTGGTGAAGTGGCGGATAAACAATAGCCAGGTAACGGAATAGCGGAATGGCTTTACCCTCGAGCGGTTATTGTTTGCGTTGATTATTCGCAATTTGACATTTATCCGACGATTAGTGCCAAGTGATTAGTGTGTGCAGTAATTTTCCGGTGTTTTGGAAACCCCGCGACAAATGCGATCGAAAAATCCTCTCCCCCTGCCGGCTTACGATGCCGACGCCGATCGAGAGGTGGAAAACCGCGGTGATCCTCACCGAACGGTTCGAGAAGAAGATGACACGGCGCTGGTGAGTTCCTACTAGAACGAAACAGGTTCTGGCGTTTTTTTGTTTACATTTACACAACCACTCGAAATTCTTCTCCGCACTGTGGACGTCCGTCGTTGCATTGTCCAGTTTGAACCTAACCTTAATTGTTAAGAAATTTTTCGAAGTTGCTGTGGTTCGTTATCCCAGACAACCAGTTTTATCTCAACCAATGGGACAATGGCATCGCACCTTTGTCGTGCGTTGTTGTTGTTATTTGTGTTGAACGAAAGGGAAACTGTGAACCGGTGGTGCGCGGTGTAAGCATTTTTTACGTTCTTAGTGCTGCTGGTAAAACACCACCCATTCACTTTTTTTTTTTTGATGCATCGACTTGTCTTTTGCAGGGATATTCCTTGAAGAAACACTGTAAGTGTGAGGCGCCCGGCTCTGTCTGGTGAGAGGGACAGAGGGTGCCGAAGTGTGCCACAAAAATAAGATAATAATGCACGCCGGAGTCTGTCGTAAGCCTGTGTCTGTCAGTGGTGGCGTAAGGGTAATTAGGAAAGTGGTTGGTTTATTTTTTTCATTCGGAGGCAGATCGCTACTGAAAGGTGTGTTTTACTGACTGGAGCAGATGTTTTGTCGTCAACAGGCTGGGATTGTTATCCCGAGCCGGATGTTCTGAAACCGCACCGGACGCGTGTTTTTGTGGTGGTTATTGGCGATTTTGAATTGGAAGAAATATTTGCATTGATCATTAAAATTTACATGCAGATCGGTAACCATACCTGTCAGAAAAGAGGCTGATTATGCGGTATTGTGGGCTACCCGAGCAAAGCTAGAGATCAAATTGATATCAAAATTTGCTATTATGCTATCAGGTTTTCTGATTACTCCAGTTGATATCGTTTTGTGTGGATTAACAGTTAACATAGCAGAAATGAGAGCAAAATCGTACACTGTGGAATCAGACTGAAAACTATTCCTGCTTTCAATGAAATCAATTTGATTACATATTTTGAATTCTGATGTGATATCAAAATGAGTTTTTAATATGATAGCGTTCATAAGCAATTATAACAAAAACTAAATAGCATATTTTGCTTTCAGGTTGCTACAAGTTTGTGCAATTTACATCAAATTGAATACCTATTATGGTATATGTTTTTTTTTATCGATATCAAGACGTGATATCACTTTGATACTTCCATGAAATAATGATAACAAGATGTTGGACCGCCGCACATTGGCACAATTCTGAAAAAAGACGGTCAAAAAAATTTTTCCCCTTTTTGTCTTCTTTTTTTGGCTTGGGGGTTTTAGGAAGGGTTGCTCAAATTTTTTTTCCGCTTTTTTTGAAAAAAAAACCCCCCCCCACCATTAAGAGGGCTTTAAAACCTTTTTAAATTTTTCTTTGGCCGGGGAGGAAATAATATTTTTTTTTAGAAAAGGGGGGAGAGCAAATTAATTAAAAAAAAATGGGGAGAAAATTTTGTTTGAGGGGCATAAGAAAAAATATTTATTTTTATAATTTTTTTTTTAAATAATAATATTATTTCGGGGGGGGGGGGAAAGGGGAGCTGGTTCTTAATACAAAATAGTTTAGTAGAAGAAGATTTCAAGTCTGACAGCTGATGTTCCCGATTTATATGTGTGCCAACAGTGCTCGAAAGCTATATCTGATTTCTCTCTTTTACTCCTGTTAGAGATGGATTCTGCAACTGACGTTATTGCTGTTACATAACACAAGATTATACGTGCATATTGTGCTCTCGGTTTACAATTGTATACTTCGAAATTAGTATTAACAATTAGTAGTATTCAGGTAAAATAACGTTAAAATAATAGGTTTTCATTTTTAGAACACATAACTGAAATGGCACGTAGAAATAACAGGTTGTCATTAAAAAGAACAAAACTGAATTCATATTCAAAATGCAAGTAAAAGCGCATTTCCTCGTTATCCTGGAAACATTCAGGACATTAAGAATAATAAAAAAACCTAGTGGCAACATTTAATATCGCACTAATCATTAATGTCAGAAACTCGGGTACGTTGATTCATATGTTGTTATTACTGGTGAATTTTTTCGAATAGAACAAATGTTTGATTATTGATTATGTAATACTACCATCTATTGTAGCAAGGTAACTTTCCATAGCAGTGGAATTAACTGAGAAACGATTTGATCAGGATTCTATTATTGTGTGTGATCCTCAAGCTGCTGTATGAAGGGCCAAAAACGTTTGGGCGGGCCCGTAAGCAGAGACACTTACGCGAAACCCGCGAATATAGTGCTTCCAAGAGCAAGTTCACACTCACAGCACTAGAATCGAGCCCTCGATTGATAGAATAAACCCAATAGATGGGGCCGAAGAGCCCGCCCTAGTTCCGCGAAATGTTAAAAATCGGTAGAGGGCAGTCCCATGCTCACTATCAAAATCGTTTCACTTGGGTGCCCTGATGGTCCCTCCCGTATATGTTATTTGATATTTAGTATAACAAAACATGAAAATATTATTAAAACCAAAATGCTAAATTTCAAACTCTAAATGATGTACTTGGAGTTACAAATTACACATTCCACAAATTAAATTATTTGACCATGTAAAAAGCAGCTACGGTAAGTCAATACGAGAACATGAAATGAGTATGTACAAAATATATCTGACATTCACTGGATTGTTGCTGAAAAAAAACATAAAAATGTATTAATATCCGACTAGTCCTGGAAAAGCTGCGAACAGAATAGATCATTTCAAATATCAACGATAAAATTTTAATAAAAGATATTATTCTATAAGCCATGTTGTTTATTTGACAATTTTTTCTATAAACTGTTTTAGTTACATTTCAAAGATAGCAATTGGAGTGATCGAATTTGACGATTTCTGAAATAATTTGGTCGACTTAAACTTTACGCATTTCCTTTCATCGTGCATTAACATTTTTTGCACACCCCTCATTTTAAAGATGTGTGCGTGTAGCATCATGCCTCTATTTTGATTTTGAGATTAGTTATCAAAAATTTAGTTATCATTATTTAGTTATCAAAATGTCGTCGAAAGAAGAGAAGCAACGCATCAAAATTTTGCACGTGCATGGCGAAAATCCAAACTACTCTGGTTTGTGGCTTAATCAACTGTTACCAACGTATTAAAAGTGTTCGGTGAACGTTTGTCGACAGCCACAAAAGCTGTATCGGGGGGAAATCGAAAGCCGGAGGCCACTGCGACGACAAAAAGAGTTGCCCGCTGTTTCGAGTGGAACCCCAACCTCTCCGTCCGAGAAGTCGCAAAGAAGCTGGGAGTGGCGCCTTCAACCGTGGATAGAGCTAGAAAACGAGCTGGACTGTCGACTTACAAGAAAGTGGTGACTCCAAATCGCGACCTTAAACAAAACACGTCGGCCAAAGCACGATCGCGAAAGTTGTACACGACGATGCTGACGAAGTTTGATTGCGTGGTACAGGACGATGAAGCTTACGTCAAGGCAGACTTTAAACACCTTCCTGGACAGGAATTTTATACGGCAACCGGACGGGGAAAGGTGGCAGATATTTTCAAGCACATAAAACTGTCAAATTCGCGAAGACATATCTGGTGTGGCAGGCCATCTGTACCTGTGGCTTGAAGAGCAACGTTTACATTGCGACCGGAATCGTCAACCAGGAAATTTATCTGAGCGAGTGCCTACAAAAACGTTTACTGCCTTTCCTGAAGCGACACAATTGTTCCGTTCTATTTTGACCGGATTTGGCATCGACAATTTTTAACGAACGTTACTGAATACTACCAGCATGCTGACGAATGCTGAATACTACCAGCATGTCATGGATATGAAATTGAGCTTTTCACCAGAAGCACTTCTTCAGTTATTAGTGTATGAATTTGATATCATGTCTACAACATAATTTGAAATTATCTCAAGCAGGGTGTCAAATATTCTCTTTGTGTACCTAAAAACATAAGATAACCTTGACGAGTGATACACCCGTTATTCTCTCACTATGGAACAATGATATGTTGTAGCTTGAATTTATTGCAAGAAAACTTCAAGAAAACAACAAAATGTTACATCGATGATGGGAAAGAGACAAGTTGCTGTAAGAAAATGTTGTGATTCGCACAAATTTTGCAACGATCTTGTTTTCCTGTAACAGCGACAAAATAACGTTTTGTCATTATTGCAACACACTACCGATACCAAGAAGGCTTTATCAGCACCATGAAAAATAGCGAGAATCAGTTGTTGCTGTCGAACAAATTAGTGATCTGAATAATTATAAAATTCGTTGTGGATAGACTTCCACCTGAAGAAAAATGCCTGTATGAAATCACACATAGAACAAAACCGAACACTATCTTCTGCAAACTTATTGCAAATTGACTATTTTATCGGGGCAAATTAAAAAAAATATGTGCGTTTAACGCCTGGTTTTCAACCCAGAACATCCTGAACATAAAGAAGTTCAGCACAGTGGATGTACAGTTGTTACTATAGTTTTTCCGATTACACAAAGTTACGATAGCTATTCTACCATGTTTATTTAGTCTTATGGAAGATCAACAGATATAATGAGATAATCTGGGATGTTCTAGGTTGTCCAAACTGTCCTGGAGTACAGAGCTTTGAATCTACAGTTGTAACTATAGTTTTTTCGGCTATACAAAGTTACTATATGCATTCAACCTTGCTCACTGAGTCTTTTGGATGATCAACAGACATTTTTTCAACTGGGATGTTCTAGGTAATCCAAACTGTTCTTGAGTTCATAACATAGGATCTACAGTTGCAACTGTAGCTTTTTAACTATCCAAATTTGCGATATGTAATCAATAAAGTTGTTTGCATCTTTTGAAAGGTCAACCGATACTATGAGATAATTTGGGATTTTCTAGGTCAATCAAGCTGTCCTGGAGTTCAGAACATAGGATCTACAACTGTAACGGTTGCTTTTTCAGCTATACTAATATACGATATGTATTCGACCATTTTAATTGAGTCTTCTGGAAGGTCAACAGACATAATGAGATAATCTGGGATGTTCTAGGTCATCCAAACAGTCCTGGAGCTCAGATCTTGGGATCAACAGTTGTAATTGTAGTTTCAGGGCTATTCAAATTTACGATATGTATTCAACCATATTCAATGGATCTTCCGGAAGGTCCACCAACATTATGATGCAATCTGGTATGTTCTGGGGCATACTAGGCTGTTCATTAGTTCATAGATTAGGATCTACCATTGAAACTGTAGCTTTTTCAGATGTGCAAATGTACGATATATGTTCCACTATGTTCATTGGATCTTATGAAAGGGCAACCAACATTATGAGATAATCTGGGATATTCTAAGTCATCCAACCTGTCCTGGAGTACTGAACATAGGATCTATAATTGTAACTGTACCTTTTTCGGCTTCACAAAGTTATGATACGTTTTCAACCATGTTTATTGAGTCTTCTGGAATGTCAGCAGACATTATGAGATGATCTGGGATGTTCTTTATCAGCCATACAGTTCTTGAGCTCAAAAATTAGAAGTTGAAATATTAACTAGCTTTTTAGGCTATACAAATATACGATATGTATTCAACCATGTTCAGTGGAACTTCTTTTAGGTCAACCGACATTATTGGATAGTTACTCCTCACAGAATATTTTTTTGGTACATTATGGAGATGAATCACTCAAATTGGTTGTTGGTTATAAACTTCAAGAATGCATCTTTAAGTTGAAAAGTTCTGATTGAATATGTCGAACAAAACTGATGATTCTCGATAGGCTCTTGGTTCCGATTTGGCTGAACCAATTGTAGCTGTATCTCTTTTAGCTGCAAGGCAAACTAAGAATGACCAATATTATCTCAGATTATCACATAATATCTTTTGACTTACCAGAAGATGCAATAAACGTGGTTGAATGCATATCGCAACTTTGTATTGTTGAATTATCTTCAGATACAATTGTACATTCTAGGTTTTGAGCTAAAGAGAAATACCAAAAATAGTACATTTACCATCGCTGACCCAGATCGTGTCCAGATGTGGCCAATGTAGTTCTTGACGCTTGATTCTACCACTATTGCTCTTATTTTGGATTTCGTATGTGATTTGGGGTGCCGCATGATATGTTCTGGTCCAAGTAAAAAAAGAAGGCTTTTCCCCGGATGTACCTAGAACATGCCAATAAGGTCTTGGGCAATTGATGCCAGCACTAAGGAGTGTATCAAATATAAGCTATCCACATACATTTGCGTTGTACGCATGTATTTGTGATGGTTTTTTATGCTCTAAACACTGCATGCTGTGCGTTTGACTGTCAGCTTTCTTTTGTTTACTTGTTTGTGCGGTTCAAATTCTGCGTTTTCAAAACGTCGCGGATTGAAAAGGAAGTGGAAATTAAGGTTCTGGAAACATGGCTAAGTGAGAAGGGTATTACTATGCGAAAATTGGCGAAGCGGTTTGGAATTCATCATGCGAGTGTTAAAACCATCATTAATAAGTTTGGGGAACACTATTCTTTGGATGAGCTACCAGGAAGAGGCAGAAAATCCGGTTATTCCAACCCGAAACTGGAGCAGAAAGTAGTATCTCTAATCATGAAGAACAAATCAATGTCAATACGTGATTTGGCCAAAAAAGCAGGAACGAGTGTCGGAATGATCCAGTGTATCAAGAGGCGAAACCACCTGAAGACCTACAAGAAGCAGAAAATCTCGAAACAAAGTGCAGAACAGAAGAAGCGAGCAGCAACAAGGGCCCGGAAATTGCATTCGCGTCTTTTGCAGCGTCCGGATGCATGCGTTTTGATGGACGATGAGACCTATGTAAAGGAGGACTCAAAAACCCTTCCAGGTCCACAATACTTTACTGCCGTCGTTGGGGAGGAGGTGAGCGATGCGGACAGGTCGATTCAAGTGGAGAAATTCGGTCGAAAGGTACTGGTATGGCAATCAATATGTTCCTGTGGTTTGAAGTCAACCATTTTTTACACTACCGGAACTATAAATCCGGAAATCTATCGATCTGAGTGTCTCCAGAAGAGATTGTTGCTTTTATATAAGAAGCATAGTACACCTCCACTGTTTTGGTCGGATTTAGCGTCGGCTCACTATGCCAAAACCACTCTCAATTGGCTTGCGGAACAGGGTATAGATTGAGGATATAGGTTGAGAAAAATATCAATCCACCAAATTGCCCTCAGCTTCGACCCATCGAACGTTACTGGGCAATCGTGAAGAGGGTCTTCAAGAAGACTGGTAAGGCAGCTGGAAACATGCAGGAATTCAAAAAAATTTGGGCTCAAGCGTCCAAAAAATGCGATGCAACACTTGTCCGGAACTTGATGAAGAGCATTCGATCCAAACTTCGAAAATTCGTGAAGGAATAACTTAAATTTCATCCGGTCTTCATTATGTTCAAGTTTAACCTCGTACAATAAAGGATCAATTTTTTGTATGAATAAAATATCGGTTTTCAACATAATTTGAAAGAAAGTTTGTGGATAGCTTATTTTCGATACACTCCTTATTGCATTTATTTTCACATTTTAATGTAATTTGAGGTGTCGCATGGTATGTTTTGGTGCAAATAAAATACTGGCCACTTCTCCGAGTGTACCCGGAACCTGCCCAGATGTGGCCAATAAGGTTTAATTCCACCACTATTGCACTTATTTTCGAATTTAAATGTAATTAAAGATGTCGCATGGAATGTTTAGGTTCAGATCAAAAACTGGCCAGATCTCCATCCCGCAGCCTGCCCGGATGTGGCCAGCGTTCTCCTGAGCACTCTGTATGACTACCATTCATCTTGCAATCGAATCCTTATGTGATTTGACGCGTCTCATGATAGCTTGGAAATATTTTAGATAATATCTTCAAAAGCAACCCATACCCACCGGAAACACATTGTAACTCTCCGGGTGAGATTCATTATATTAACGTCTCTTTAAACTGTACGTCTGCTGTAGACGTTTTAGTTCATTCGAGACGGCATCCTTCGGGTGAGAGTTCTTTATGTGGCGCAAACAATTTGTCAACACAAACGTTTTCGGACTGAACTTGCAATCAAGACCCAGGCTACAACTAAGATCCCCGTTCTCAGAACGAAATATGTTTCGAACTTTTTCGGACACACTTTCTTTGTCCTCTTTAACAAATGTAGAATCCATTTTTTTTTTCAAAACAACATAACGCAACAAAATGAACTGAGGAAATGCCACAAGGAACGGAGATAACTGATCGCTCGAATATTGGAAGAACAACACTAGTCGGGATTGCAAAAGCTTTGATGAAACGTATGCAATAAGTAGGGGAATGTCGCCTGAAACGGACCTTGGTTGAAAAGATGAACACTAGCTGTTGAAAATCAAATTATTTTTAGGAATAAATTAATTATCTTATGATATTAAAACAACATGCATGATATACTTTAGTTCATGTTAACAGAACAAACTGAAATTTATTGCAAATCGTATGTTTTTCATTAAAGCAGTAGGTATCCATCTTCCATCTTTACCAACTATCCCCTATCACTCGACTAAATTTTTGAGAGAGAAAGAGGGATAAAACCACACGGTCAGCCATTTAAACTCAATTTTTAGTCGTTTTCGACTCACTTTCGTCATTAGTGAAGTCACTCAAATTTGAGTAAATGTTACTGACTCCAATGAGATGGATGTTTTTGATTTGTCGACTTGTCAATCACAGTTACATTTACTCAAATTTGAGTGACTCCACTTTTGACGAAAGTGAGTCAAAAACGACTCAAAACTGAGTTGAAATGGCTGGCCGTGCAAACATTGTCTCTTTTCGGTAAATGCAACATGTGACATGATTGAATTTATTCTTGTTGCATACAAAGCAATATACAAACAACGCCTTGTCTCTTTCCTAAATAACAATCGGATGTTGTGAAACATTAATATCTTGATTCTACTGCCATGCAATTTGTCATTATTGTGTTGAGTATGCAACAATGATAAAGATACATTATTTTTTGTCCCAACATTGAAAAGTTAGGAAAATGTCTTTATCATTCATGCGTTCACGAATTTTGATTCACTGATCTCAAGTAATTTGTTCATATCACAAAATTTGTTATAAAAATGAACTCAATGATAATCAAACGAGTTAATGTTGTGATATCAAACGAATATTTTCTTTGTTATTCTTTTTATTATTTTGACTGTTTATTCAGCCTTTATGATAACATATTTAGTGATCAAACATGGATAATCAGATATTAGAACTGGTTATCCTTTTAGTATAAACCTTTGCTCGGTTAGTGACAGACTGCGGTACAGAATTTGGGAGAGCAACTTGTAGGTGGCGCTCAGTACACGATATTTGCAGCAATCCAGCTTGTCACCCTTTTTATAGATGGGACACAATATACCTTCCTACAATCCTCTGCCCTTTCAAATCTTGGTGATTACCCAGTCCAGCGCCCTTGCCAATTCTTGACCACAGTATTTTAATAGATCGCTTGGGAGTTGGTCAACACCAGCAGCTTTGTTGTTTTCCGACTGCCCAATTTCCTCCTCAACTTCCTGAAGGATTGAGGTCGGAATACCATAATCTTCTGCGCGTGTTCCCAGATTTATTACCGTGCCAACTTTATTTGCCGGTCATGTGCTCGTCAAAGTACTCCACCTTTCGATCACCTCCCATTCTTTGACATTTCATTGCTTAGTTTTAAAGAACACTTGTGGAGCAAATTTAATAACTTTCAAATAAAACTATTTCACTGTCGTTCTAAGCATAACTGTCCCATGTTGCTTTTGGTCAAATTCCAGTTTTTTTTTTTCAATATATGCTTAATTTTTTAACTATACTATTGGATACAAACAAAAAAATTTATACTCTGTTCTGAGTTTGTATCAAGAAAACATCAAGTTAGATTGTCCCATGTTGAAATTATAGGCATAAAAGTCCCACTACGACTTTCCTAGAGAGATCTTAGAAAAAAAAATTGATTTAAGTTTACAACATACTTTGTAGGAACATCTCGACACTCAGCATTGATAAGGGGCTGATATGCAAACTTAAACAATGACTTTGGCATGAAAACATTGACATTAAATTGTCTATATAAGCCACCATTTGCATTTGATAGAACTGTGTTTCTAACGATGATATGATGATAAAAAATAATCAGAATCATGTTAGGAGCATAAACAATAATGCACATGGCATGTCTATTTGAAAACGTAAATTCTATCGCCAACACCATTAAAACATCAGCAAGGCTTATTGCCAAAATTTTGGGAGCAAATTTACGCAGTCAGCAACTAATATACTTTTTACAATACAAAAAAATATTTGTACCTCACACAAACAACCATATAATATGGTGGGTGGCGGCAACTACAAATATGAACAAACACCCACTCACTCTACACACCTGGCAGTGCGATATCGGACGGCATCCCAGCAAAAAACAAGAAAACAGAAAAACCACTAGTTTGATTTTTGTGTCTAGAGGAATTAAATTTATCATACGTTAATAACAAACAATAGCGATGGATTGGACGTATGACCCCGGCGACACCAACATAAATATATGGGGGTTTGTTTTGGTGTTTAGAATTATAGGGGGTGTGGGGGTATGGGGGGTGTCAGGGGGGGGGCGGGCGCCAGGGGAAAAAAAGTTGTTGAATATTACACAGAATCAGATGCACATAGGTCATTCCATCGGTTGTGTAATGTTAGATTGTCTCGACGTACACAATAAAATGATGCACTGCTTATCGATGTAATTTGGTCGATGTAAACGAGACAACGTAGCTCATCCAGACAACGTGAATCATCGCGACGTACTACATAGTCGCGACGTAAAACGAGCAATGTAAAACTTATAGTGTAAAGGTAATTTTCGGACATTATTAAATGATAAAAATAAAAGTTTACAGCGGAAATTAAAACACAAGGATGGCTTTATTAATCAAAATAACACAGATGTCTAATTGATAAACACCGAATGGATTCACTCTGGCTCGTCGCAATCTCTCGGTGCAACTGATACTTTCTGAGTGCAGCAGTTCTGCAAATCGATACTCCCGATAGGAGCTTTACGCTTTTCATCATCCGGATACTTCGAGTAGCTGAGCACATGGCCATACAGGCGACACAAGCGCCTATGACAAGCGCCAAATCCGGAAACATCCTCGAACATGGTGAGGAATCCTCGGTGGTCAACGATGACCGTCAGCTCACAGTTTACTTTCATGTGAACGGTTCCATCCAGTGGGCTGACACCGGAAACGGGATTCAAGGTCAAGTTGGTTCGTTGGATTTCTCTGAGGGAGAAAATTATTGCGATGTGGTATTTAATCTCGCACGGGATGACTTCCCTCTGGGCGGTCATGCCACAAATTTCCATTGTTATCTGTTTCGAAGCGGAAGAATTGGATATTTAAGGAATTCAATGGCTTTAAATCGAATACGAACTTTGAAATCAGCAAAGACATTGGCTAGCTGTAGCACATCGGGGAATCGTACCGATAGCAACCCGGGTAACGCAGGAACGGATTGGGTGGCCAGTAGTTGTATTTGAGCAGACAAACCAGATGGTGTCCACTGATGGCATCGGAGGCGAGTTTTCGGATGTACTCCTGTTTTAGTGGAAGTGTTATTTCCTTGACCGTAAGCCGGCCTTTTTCCGTGGGTGCACCCGGTGGCCTTATACAACCTTCTACGCGAAGACGTTGGACCTCATCGAGGATTGCTTGTCGGCGATGGGCTGGGAAATGTATTAACTTTCTGTAGATAGCAGTAGAAAATCTACACTTACTATCTACCAACAGGTGACGTTCGCCCTCGACGGATTCCGTCGAGCCGGAAAACTGCACAGAGGTTTAGTGCTTGGCTAGTCTGGGAAATAATTGTCTCCTATTTGCACACTTTATCCAGTAGCTTTTTGACCTTTTCTTGAACAAGATATTCATTCTCACTGTCGGTAGGAATCCAGTAAAACTAGGGCCCGTCATCGACTCTTTTTTAATTTGATTATTTCTTAAATCAAAACAACGCAAAACGGTTAACTTTGATTTGACAAGAAAACAGTGTTGCCGAAGATGAAAAAAAAGTCTGACAGTGTTGCGCGATTTAATTTTACATAACAGCTAAATGCGATAAAGCATCAAAATCGTGTAATATTTAGCATTTTTTGCGGAGGCCTTTATGTGCATTTGTTTTTGTGTAATATTTATGGTTTTGATATGTGATTATTACATTCATGCAACTAATAATTAAGTTCTGCTGTAATTTGAAGAGCGATGTAATATTACATCAAGTGGATGTTATTGTGCATCGTATTTCCTTGATTACATCTGTTTTTAATACGTTAACATCAATTACGTTGATGCATATTACTTTTTTTTTGTGTGAGAGGGAAGAAAAAAATGTTTTTGGGGGTGTATGGAGGGTGGAGTGGTGGAATTTTTTGGGTGTGATTGGTGTGTGGGGGGTGTTGGCGCAAGGGTGGGGGGGGGGGAGGATGTTGGTACAGAGGAGCTGGGAGATCTTCGAGAAAACCGCCAGCGAAAGGAGTGCCTGCCAATAATTGCAACCTGAGAACCGTGTGTGTGTAATTATTCGGTGCACCCGGTGTTGACGGAGTGTTACATATTCAAAATGTCGTTATCATACACTACCACATGCAACAAAGGGAAACGGCCATCGGAGACAGACTGGCGGGCTGGAGGGAGGGCGCAAAATTAAGACATGTCATGTGACCGGCGAGGTTGCCATTTTCGCCACATTTTCACACGGTTCGGAAACGGCACAGAACTTCGGCAAGAGGCGACCGGGGTCTAATTTGAACTTTTCCAAGAAAAATGGTTACAGCGCAATCGTTTCGCAAAATTGAAGAATTGAGCGTGTTTATTCGTATCAATGTGTGCCACAAAGTTGTCTATGTTTTCCCACACTGCAAGGCGGTGCATGTGCAGGATAATTGCAGAACTAAGAAGCAATTGCTGAGTCTGCTGAGAGTCACGCCTTGTGCGATGCGGACTTTTTGAAATTGATTATTGAATTACAATAATTAGAAGTACTCGTTGATAAAATCTATATTTCAATCCCTTGGTGCACCCTATCACTTAATGGTGTTAGCACAACCCTCGCTCGATGGCAGCCATGCTACTTAAGTACTGCAAGGTCTGATAATACAATTCTTCCACCGTTTTTTTTTTCGTGTGTTTTTTATTCATACTTAATTTATATTAATTGCAGGGTAATTGGTTCGAATTAATTATCGTTCATCCAACCAGCAGCTCGCTCGTGTACTCGTTGTATGAGGCGTTCATATTTCGTTCGCAAATGGCAGTCAGCAGTGTCGAAAGACTCATTTTTTTTTTGCTAAACTACGTACATACCTGCAGCAATAATTCAATTGGAAAGGTTTAAAATGTGAGACCGGCAGTAAATAGGCTTTATTTGCGCGTTTCTATATCAAGTGTATCATAATTTTATGTGCAGTCGATTGTTGCGGATCTTCGGGTCGGGGTACGTGAATTCACTTCGACCGACCGATAATGATATGCCTTAGCTTGCAGTGAATGTGGGGCGGTCACAAGAGCAAATACTTGAGCTCAATAATGATAATAACTTGGCATCATGTGAGCCAAGCACGGGAAAGTGACTGTGCATGACTTGCGGGCTAATTGGCTTGGATTAAATAAAATTGATTGCTTCCTTTTCTCCTACGATTGACAGTCGCAATGCGTTGGTTGACGGCTAGTTTAGCTGATTGTAGAAGGTTCCATGTAATATTATCAGTTTTCAAATGTGACCACTGGTTTGTCTTTTTTTAATCCCGGATTTTCAGGGTTTTTGCCGGAACAAAAATTAGCATGACATGTTCAGAAGACTTGTAATGTACCAGATTGTTATAACAATATTATAACAAAACAGTGCACAGTATGTTATGGATTTATGGAAGAAAATGAATATATGATTTTCGAAGCTTAGAAGCGCTTCAATTTATTTCAGCACTTGTGAAAAATTCAAAGGCAGTTAATTATAAACTGACAGAAGCTTTCCATGAGACGAATTTCACCCTAACTCAACGAAGACTTGACAACACCATCTCAGAATCAAATGCAACTTTGTGTATACCAAGACTTCGTCATTCAAAACCACTTTGCCTACTATGTTTCAAGAAAATTCATCTAGACTAAATGTAATTCATCGCCTTTTTTTTTTGTTCGATGTAACGCAGAAATTAGAAGCTCTTCAGTATTATTACCTAAAGGCGACTTTTGACACAGTGTCTAAATTTTAATTAAAAAATATTGAAAAAACGTAACACCAAACTGAAAGAAAAACTTTAAATGAACTACAAGGCACAGCCCGATAGAGTAATACGAATTGTTTCTAAAGTCCTACTTGAAAGCTGTTGTCTCATTATTCTTATTAGTTGTCATACAAATCTCATTGCCCGGTGCACAAGCAAACGGTGATATTTGCATCTACCGCGTTCAGTAGTTTCGGAATTTTTTATAGTTTGTTGCATTAGAATTCAGTTTTTTCCTCGATATCAGTTCCGCCGCAGTTGTGATCGAGTTTTTAGTTTCTGAAGAAGAGAACGTTTAAGCAGTGCAATAATGATACGTTATTAATTATTAAGAGAAAAGCCGTTTTGCATCGCTTCTCAGCGTGATCACGCACACCAGCAGTTCATCTTGTGTAAGTATTCATCCGTTCATATGCCAACTATCACTTACCATTTTATCATCGTACAATCATCGTTGAGCCTCACTTCTTGCTAATAATGCGGCCATACGCGTTCCTCTCTCTCTCTTTTTCTTTTTCTCTGTTTCTCTCTCTTTCTCTCGCTTTCTCTCTCTCACCTCAATTGCTGGATCATTTTTATTTTTGTCAATGGGCTTCGTATTGCGTACTGCATCTGAGTGCATCTACCGATCATTGCGTTACTTGTCGAGCCTTTAAGGACCCAACTGGTGACCCCAACATGATTTGTCGGTAGAAAATCAATCTTTACCGCCGAATATTGGGGTGCCTCATAAATTTTTACGACCGCGACCCTACCCGGCTGATTCCGGTTGGATATTTTCAGCTAAACCTAAAACCTCTTACTATATTAGTGATGGTCTGACCAGCCGTGACCGAGATTATTAAAATGAGACCCAATGAACTTCGGGTCATTGTGTCCAAACTTAGAACCAAGCGAATTAGCACATGGGCGGAGAGAAGGAAATAGGGGCACATCGAGTGCAGTGGTTGCCAACTTAACACCCCTGCTCAACCACAGCATGTTTCCAATCCAAGCTTGGCGCGAAGTGTCTTTAAACTAGCTACCGGAAGTCCCTTCGTCAAGATGTCCACTTGTTGTTCAGCCGAACGCACAAATCGGATCTCTATCTTCCTCTGCTGCACTAGATCCCGCAGGAAGTGGAACTTTGTATCCACGTGTTTCAGTCTCTTGTAGTCCTTGGAGTTTTCGGAAACCCTAATCGTTGATTGATTGTCCTCGTACATCGGCACAGGACCATCAAGCGGCTTCCATAGATCTTTCAGCACACGTGTCATCCACAACGTATTACATGTGGCCGTGTATAGGGCCGCAAGCTCTGCCTCCGTCGACGACAACGGTATAGTTTGCTGCTTCCTCGTTAACCAGCTTAAGGTGCATCCAAACAACTTCAACACGCATCCAGTCACCGATCGTCGATCCGCTGGATCGTTCGCCCAATCTGCGTCGCAAAACACCTGCAATATCGGCTCGTTTTCCTTGGCCAAGTACACCAGGCCGACTCCTGAGCATCCGTTTCAGGTAGTTCCAATGCTCCTCATTTGAACAGCGACGCATTGGCTAAACAACCAACGTTAAGGATTCGATGTTCTATGCTTCTCGTCTCCTTTCTCCAGCTTCAATCGGTTGTCCATAGGCGTTGAAACAGGGTTACATTCCAGCATTCCAAAGCGCTCCAATAATCCGTCAAAATAATCACGCTGACTAATCCTCAATGTTCTCATCTTCCTGTCACGGTCGATTCGCATGCCCACTTAACTACTTAACTTCACCATCGTCAGTCATCTTGAACTCTTGAGCCAACTTCCTTTTCACGACCTCCAGCATCTTCGCAGGCGAGCTATCCAACAAAATATCATCGACATAAACCACCAAGCTCAGCTCCTCCTTTCCAACTCCGCGCGTGTTAAGGCAGAAATAGTTGGAACTGCGAACAAACCCCACACACTACAAAAATGCCATGTAAATTTCTGTCCCCTGAGAACGACACATGCAAGCGTCCTTTAGCACATAAGAATGAGCTGAAAGAGATAAATTCAATCTAACCCATCTTTCGTCGAATTGCGTATGTGTCAGTTTCAGGAGACATAATTTTACACGAGATCTTTCTTTACGTTCCCTGACTTTTTCTAAACATGTATTACGTCTCGGGTAAAATTCATACTTCCCGAATTTCTCTGAAGAATTATCGGTATTTCTCTGAAGAACTTTCCCGAAATTCTCTGAAAAACTTCCCTGTAGTTCCTCTGAAGAATTTAATTGCAGTTCCTCTGAAAAATTTCCCTGAAATTCCTCTGAAGAACTTCCCAGAAATTACTTTCCCAAAATTCTCTGAAGAATCTTCCTGAACTTCTCTGAAAAATTATCTGAAATTCTCTGAAGAACTTTCCTGTAGTTCTCTTAAGAATTTCTCTGAATTTTTCTCAAGAACTTCCCTGAAATTCCTTTGAAGAACTTCCCTGCATTTATTTTGAAGCACTTCCCTGTAGTTCCTCTGAAGAACTTCCCTGACATTACTCTCCTGAAATTCTCTGAAGAAATTTTCCAAACTTCTCTAAAGAATTATCTGAAGTTCTCTGAAGAAGTTCCCTGAACTCCTCTGATGAAATTTCCCGAACTTCTCAGAAGAACTTCCCTGGACTTCTCTTATGAACCTACAGGATGTCTGTAAAGAACTTCTATTAACATCTCTGAAAAGCTCCTCTGAACTTCACTGAAAATTTTCCCTAAACTAGTGACCCAGATCTTCATAACCCAGCTCCTTCAGCAGATTAGCTTGAATTCTGTAGCCTTCAAGACGAGCAATCCACGATTTTGTCCACACTTTGCGAGTTTCTCGTTTTATCCGCCTTCTCAATATGATGTACGCAGCAACTACAGCAATTTTTCGTTCTCTGTCCATAGCTACCGAATGTGCCCACGATAACTTCCCAAATTTATTTTCTAAAAGCTCGCAACTGAATATTTGCGACCACAAAGAAAATCAATCGTGTGTTCACCGAAAAAAACTAAGTGATAGAGCTGCGGCAAAGATTTCTACTACAAAGCTTCTATTACTTCATAGCTCATATTTTTGCAAAACTATTTCGCGAATCTCATAGAACTATGAAATAGATATCCATAACGGCTATATCATAGTGAACTAAAGATTGGACTCGGGAAAAATGCGACACTTTGTTTTGGGTGTAACTTTTTATCGCGTGGCTAATTAATGAAATTTTGGGTAATACTAGTTTAGAGTGCTATGTTTATGTGTGCACAATTTTATCGCGATCTGTCAAGTAGTTTTCAAGATGCATTCAAAACAAGAAGAGCTACGCCAGCAAATCTTTGCCGCGGTGATCGATAATCCTGGTCAGTCGCACAGATAGATCGGCAAAAGGCTTGGAATCCACCATTCCACCGATTTAAAATGAATTTTTGGTGATCATTTTTGTGTGTCTCATTTTTTCCGAGTCCAGTCTCTATAGCATAGATTTCAAGCGCCGTGTGGCGGCACCTTAAGGAACACTTTTGACAGTTGAGCTTATAGAAATAAGAAACCAGCCCTGCCAATGTACGTTGCCTGGTTGCCAGGCTCAGCAGAAAATAACAATTTAGGCTGTCAACACATCGGCACTTTCAGCGCATTACGGGAACTTCCAGATCATTGCAACGCTTGTAGATACACTAAAAAAAATAGCACAGGAGAAAAGTGTGCTGAGCGATCACCTTTTGGGAGGACCCCATTTGCAAAGTTCAACCATTTCAAATAATTAAATTTTATTTTTTTCTTTTCTTTTTATTTGTTGTGAATTTTTTGAACATTTTTGAGGCTATTATTGGAAAGTGAGGTTGTTATTAGGTCATTATAATTAAATTTTCCCGAAATTTAGTATTATTATTATTATTATTATTATTATTATTATTATTATTATTATTATTATTATTATTATTATTATTATTATTATTATTATTAAAGAGGTTTTAAATTTTAATAAATTCATTCGCCTCTAGCGATACAAAAACTAATAATATCCTAGATCTTTATAAACATTAAATTTGGTCAGCAAGTTGGCTTTTTCTTAAGAATAGTAATAGTTTTTCTTCAGCATTAGAATCGTTGCTAAGAATATCTCTTATGGATCCGGGTAAGTCGACAGAACTTCGAATGCTTTCATAGACTGGGCAGAGGACGAGCAGGTGTTCCACTGTCAGCCGGCACTGGCAAACATTGCATTTGGGAGGGTTACGAGTACTTCCTATGTAGTGTGAATGAGGGTGAATTACAGGGTGCGGCAGAAAATAATGCGAAAATTTGTTCTATTTCTTTCAAATCCCATTTTCAACTAATTCAAGCAATAATATCAACATTTTCGAGTGCAGTTATCTTTATAAAGTCCTTTTAAACAAATGTATTCAATGTGTCCTCCATTTTTATTAATAACATCCTCGAGCCGACGCCGGAAGCCAGAGCATGCCTTTCGGACGTAGTCCTCCGACATTGACAGCCATGTGCGTGTTATGGTTGACTTCAGGGTTTTCACACTAAGGTGTGATGTTTAGTAGGCTCGTGCTTCAACATATGCCCAAATCGAATAATCCAACGGATTAAGATCTGGACTGCTAGGGGGCCACAAATCCGTCGGCAAAAACTTCATGTTATCGTTCAACCATTGTTGGGTTCGATTGGACGTGTGACACGGCGCTCCATTCTGCTGTAGGACAACGTTTTGGTCCTCGGAGAAGTTGGCCTTCACCCAGGGAAGCACTTGGTCCTTTAAAATACCGATATACACTTCGGTATTGATTTTAACTCCAGCATCAATGAAAACAGGCGGGTATTTTCAAACCGTTGGACGCCACCAAGCAAAGCATCATGACACCAGCCGTATGTTTGGTTTGAAATTTGAATTTCACTTTTTCCGGAACTTTCTCCATTTTCTGCGGTGAAATGAACCGGTCCGTGCGGCCGTTGGCCTCAGCATCGATGCTGGAAAACTTTTCGTCGGAGAACAGGATTATCTTTTTTTCCTTCTTCAACAAGGACAGCAATCTCTTGGAAAGCAATTCCTTGACCCGGTCCGTAATCAAGTGGCGTTTCACTCTGGCTCTGGAAAATGCATGCAGGTCTTCTTTGATCATTCTCCGCATGGATTTCTCCGAAATATTGACTTCCTTTGCAAGTTTTCTTATGGAACGCACCGGGTTGCGAGCAATTTTTGCACGGACCGATTTGATCACATTCGGCGTGCGTGCAAAGCGCGGACGTCCGCTTCCCGGCTTCCGCTGCTTAGGACCATCCTTCAGGGACTTTTTTATGCGGTAAACTGTTGCCAAATGGCACCCTACCACCTTGGCAATCGCTTTCGGCTTCTTCTGGGCGAGCAACAAACTGGTGATCACTTCTTTCACGAAGATTTGGACGAATTTTCAATAAAACAAATAGAATGTTTGGATGCAGCACTTGAAAGTAAACATAAACAAATACACTTTCGACAGAAATTAGTCACTAGCTACACGAATTAACCCAATACTCAAGTTTGAACATTTTCGCATTATTTTCTGCCGCAACTTGTAGTGTCGACATGCCAAATTTTGGCATGTCTGACTGCTTAGAATTATCTCAACTTGTAATATTCCGCCCGCAATATCACAAAATATTGCAAGTAATTGAACGGATTGGAGATAAAGAAAGCATTGGGTATTGGACCAAGTCTCCCCTGGTTTTGGCTGCAAATCAATGAGGTTAGGAATCAATAGAACCAATATCAGTTACTATATCCACAAAAAAGGGGGCATGCCACCGCTCAGAAAAAACGTAATCAAGTGAAAATATTACCTACACAGGCCGAAAAAGCGATCACCAACTAAAGACACACAGAAACACCCGAGAAAAGACCAGATATAACGACCTTTTCTCGTTCTGTTTTTTTCTTCTTTTCACTTTATTTACAAGTTTTGCGGTGAGTGGGTCATGCTGGACTATTCGGAGTGCAATGCAACTGGCGTTCAGTGTTCTGTTGCTTGTTGCTGCGGTCCCATGCTTTTGGCGGATACTGCTAGTTATATACTTTCAGCGTATCGTTAGCAAAACGAACCCTGCCGCTCACCTTTTCCCAACTATCCAACATCCCAGTTATTTCTCGTGGAACTGCAGAGGATTTCTCGGCTTCCTTCAAAGCGAGTATCACGTGAACACGTTCCTTCCCATTCCCTACTTGACCAGCATTCTGGCACGGCCAGCGCCGATATTGCTTCATAATGAGTCACCAGTTTTTACACATTGAGGATGTACAGTACCCGGCAAAAGAAAAAGCCCACCTTATAGTTTTGCGCATTTTGCCTTGTAGAACATAATAACCGTTGAAACACATGTTATATTTTTGGTAAAAGTTTGTCCTAGTTATAGTGTTCGTGTCACCACCTTCGTTACAACATAGTTATATTAAATACATTCATATTGGTACATGTTTCGTAACTTTGATAAAATTCGGTGTGACAAAATAAAAGGCCCACCCTAGATAATTCTAGTTTTGTACAATATAACATCGATACACCCCTCGGATTTTCTTGTTTTGTCATTTCAATGATCCTGCAATACTGTTTGGTGACGTTTTATAATCGTTTTACTTGGTTGTGAGATATTACGCGTGAATCAGGTGATTTTCATTACAAAAAGATGGAAGCCAAACAAATTTCACTGCAAATCCAGAAAATAGTAGTAGCGCAACGAGTGATCGCGAAAAAGTTTGGGAGCGGGCTGCACGATATATATAAAAAACATCAAACTTTCGGATCGGCGGTTTATAAACCAGGTAAGGCCTATATGATTAGGTTCATTGTTGACACAAAATAACCCGAAGTTATTTAGAACTTCAATGAACCGAGTTATTTTGCTACAAATTTTTTTTAAGTTTGTATTGAGGTCGCCTTTCAAAATTACCTTCTCATAATCAAGTCACGCCACGGTAGGTTCCTAAGAGCGTATCTGACAAACTTGCGTTGAAGAGCTTCGATTCTCGTGCTCCAAATTGCCTCATACAGTGACCACCCTATCGATGCAAATTCCAGAATGGATCTGACTAGTGAACAGTAGAGAGAGCGCAAACACAATGGATCGTTGAAATCATTGCTAGTTTTTGAAATAAATCCCAACTGACGATTAGTTTTGTCCACGATGGCAGAGTAGTGGAGTTTGAATGTCAATTTGCAATCCAACAGCACTCCGAGATCTCTAACCTTTTCCACACGTTCAAGTTGCTGCCCATCTATGTTGTAGTCGTACAGAATTGGGGATTTTCGCATATCAGCAATACTTCTTTGTGCATGTGCAATATCACTATCAAGATTAACCGGCATCATCAAAGAGCAGCAACAAGACCAAGTGCATAAACTGACAAACACGAAGGGAAAATGAATGAAGGGAATGCTGAATCAATAAACAGGGCTACATAAATTTCAACTACATTAGTATTCATCACTACTCTAATTTTGCCTATACTAAATGTGGATTTTCTGATCGCAAATTCCATTGAAAGACGATTACGAGCTACGGCTGCTACAACAGGCTAGGTAGGGCGGGCGACATCATCTGCAACAACGACCACAGCAGCAACAACAGCAACAACGGCAGCACCAACTGTACACCGATGACGATTCCCTCTTCACGATAAGTTTAACTTTTAGGAAGGATGGAAACAAGGAAGACAAGGGAGAGGAATCATAAGAGATAATTTAGGAAAAAAATAAGAATGATTGTAGGATAGGGTTTATTTTCGGCCTCCAAAGTCCGCTAATTGATCCAAATCGAAGACCGGCAGAGCCGGAGCGCTATCGGTTGCTTTCACATAAATTGTTCCATCCTTTGAGAACACGGTCTTTCCACTACGTTTTAGTTTAAATGCAGTTTCCTTGATGATCCGTGAAGAGTCAGTGAGGTTTTCATTAATGTAGATACGCCTGTCAACATCAAAGCCAAGATGAAGCAAATTCAGTTTCACCGAAAAATAACGATGATAGAATTCATCCTTGACCGCTCTGTAAGCAAATTGGAACAGTATCGGCGGCGTTGCACCTTCAGGACACGAGCCAAACGTTTGATGTACACACAGCTGGAACATCCGAGTCTCTGTAGCCAAGAGCAACAGCTAGTTTTTTTTTTAAATATTTCATCCGATTTCTCCGTGTGGCAGTTCGGTACCCCAGTCAAAATTAAATCATTCGACCTCATCAGTTTATTTGCAGTATCTCTGTTTCGCCGCACTTCTTCAGCAGTTTTAGCATGAGACTCACACAGTCCTTAGCATAGTCGATCTTAAGTTGATTCACTTCAGCAAGAAGGGTGGATATTTCGGTGATAAGAGCCGTGTTGGTTGACTCAATCTTCCTCTCAATCTTCGCATTTCCTTCCGCGATCATTTGTCCTATACGAACTAAAAGCTGATCAAAGCTTTCCACATCATCGTCAGTCCGGTCCAACTCCTCTCGCGATCGTTTTTTGGTTGTATTTTCACTGCTAGTGGATCTCACGGGTAATGCAAGCGTATGTTTATCTTTACCCATTTTGGTAAGCGCCGCACGAGTAAGCGTTCTGTTGTGGTTCATCCAAGTGAGTGGCAATGACTGGCTGGCACTAAACAGAGAGAAAAACCACGGAATTGCGATCACGAACAGCTCACTTGCTACGGTCAGCTATCACTCACACTTATTGTGCGAAGATATTGCAAATGTCTACTGTTCTTAATATAATAATTGTTTAAAATTTAAATAACTTACTAGCTGAGGTGAAGAGTAACCACCTTGACCGCCAAAATGCGATGCTACTGCCAAAAAGGTTAGAATGCCTTGTAGTGCGTTCGTATTTAAGCATACACGCCAAATTTCAGTGCGATACTGCCCTTAGTTTTGTTTTGGCAGCTGATTGTTGTTGACGTGTGTGGCATCATGTTAAATATGGATAAACACGATTTACGTTCTCTCATAAAACATTATTGAGAGGCAAAACGGCGAAGGTAACAAAAGAAAAGTTGGAAAAGTATTGTGGGGCAAATGTTCCGTCAGATTACACCGTTAAATATTGGGTTCGAGAGTTACCACCGATCAAGTCCGCGGCGGCAGGCCCTCCGATGCGGTTAAACAGGACAATGTCAAAAAAGTTCATAAAATGGTGTTGGCTGACCGGAAAGTGAAAGTGCATGAGCTAGCAGATGCCACAAAGATTAGTACTGAGCGCACACAGCATATTTTGGGTGAGATTCTGCAAATGAAAAAGTTATCCTGTGTCGCGCATACTCACTCCTGACCAAAAGCCCGAACGCGAGAGCACTTCAAAACAGTGTTTAGACTTGCTGATGAGGGATCGGAAGGCCTTTTGGCGTCGATTGGTAACTGTTGAACCTGGATCCACTATTGCACACAGGCGAATAGAACGAGTGCCCGGCAATGGACTGAAGCCGGCACTAGTGCCTCCGAAGCGGCCTGGGGAGGTTCAGTGAGTCGGAAAATTTTTGGCGTGGGTTTTCTGGGATGGTCATGGCACACTCTTCTTCGACTACCTCGAAAAGAATAAAACCATCAACTGCAGGTATTTTTGTGCGTTATTGGAGCGATTGAAGGCCGAAATCGCTGCAAAACGGCCTCACTTGAAGAGAAAAACAACGGCTAAAATCAAGGACATACGGCTCCAATTGCTTCCGCATCTACAGTATTCACCCGACTATTATTTGTTCCCGAATCTCAAAAGATGGCTCATCAATAAAAAATTCAGCTCACGCGAGGAAATCATCGACGCCGCGGAGGAGTATTTTGCAGACCTTCCAAAAAATTACTTTTCGGACGGGATAAAGAAGTTGTGAAATCGCTGGAATAAGTGTATCGAGCTAAAAGGGGACTACATTGAATAAGATAAAAAAAACATTTAAAAAAAAATGTATTCCCAAGAAGGTTACTTTTCACCCCATCTAGTACCATAATAGCATACCAGTCTCTACCTTGTATCATACATTTAAAGAATAAAACTTTCAAACGCATCTTTTACCTCTAACGGTCCCAACCACAACCACTTTAGCACTAACAATTACCCTAACTTTTCCCAAATGCTATAGCGTCATTACTCGCTCTTTGAAAAGAGAATAATTAGTAGAATCAAATATGGCATCGTTTTTGTCGAACTCCACTATTAAAAAGCAGCTTTTCAAACCATAAGTTTGTCTGTACAACTGGCATCAGTTTGGGAGCTCATAAGTATTAACGAAATATGCTCAACGAACGCAGACCGCAGCTCACAAGAATCTTTTTCGTGTATGCTGAAGCTAACTTTTCTGCAAATGCTGCTAAGTTTATAACACAGATATTAAATTGAAGCGAAATCTAAACATGGTTTCAAACGATGCAAGAGGACAAAACATAACTAATATATATATATATATATATATATATATATATATATATATATATATATATATATATATATATATATATATATATATATATATATATATATATATATATATATATATATATATATATATATATATATATATATATATATATATATATATATATATATATATATATAATATATATATATATATATATATATATATATATATATATATATATATATATATATAGAGGGGAGAGAAATATATATATATATATATATATATATATATATAGGGTTTACTGGCGGGACTCTGAATGGAGTATTTAGACCTCTACGTCAGGCCTTTTGATGATATCGTTGCGTAAATCCTTTCGAATCATTTTGCCAGCCGTACACGGAAAATGTCGTCAAAGAAGACGCTGTTGCAAATGACTCGGAAGGAGCCACGTTTGAGAATTTTGAGTCCTTTCGTCTGTTATTTTTTTCAATTGTTTTTTTTTTTTTTGTTATTTTGTTAGTCGGTGTTGCGTTTGCAAATTCAATACGGTGTTTCGTAATTTCTTCAGTCTTTTGTGATTCAGTACGTGAAGTGTGTCGTTTATGTGCTCTGAGAGTCTCGAAGCAGTTTTCTCCGAACCAAAAATAATAAGCTATTGTATTGTTCGTTGTGCGTTAGAATGATATAACTTAACTCCTTTTGAAGCATTTCACCAGCCGTGCAAGGATCATGTCGTCCATAGCGACGCTGTTGACACTGCCTCAACAGGTGTTACATTTTTAAGTTTGCTTCCGCTTTCTCTCAGTCATCTTCATGCTCGCTGTTTTATATGGTGTCGTTATGTCTTTTTGTTATTTAGTTTGTCAGTGTGTTTTCTTCAGTCTTTTGTAGTTTAGTTCATCATTTCTGTGCTACGAAAGTCTTTTTAAACAGTTTTCTAGAATCAAAAATATCGTTGAGATATTTGAATTCGACCAGTTTTAGTAATGTCTGATGTCGTAAGTCCCAGTTTGCTGATGGGACTCATGAGAGAGAAGTTTCCTCCTCGTTGCGTCTCTTTATGCTATTTAATTAGTCAGTCGGTGTTACGTTTATATGCTAAAGAGGGCACTTCGTAACTTCTTCTGTCGTTTATAATTTAGTTAATAGATGTCTAGTTCTTATGTGCTCTGAAAGTCATCGATGCATACCTCGTCTTACCACGTTTAATTCACTTATCACTTAGGCCGCCTTAGTCAGTTTTTGTCTTCTGTGTTATTTAGTTAAATCCTATAGTTCTATTGTAGAAAAGTTTACGTTTACTTGTCTGTTCATTGCCTTCTTTTTATTTGTCAAATCCTAATCTCTAAGTTGTTTAATTGTTTCAAAATCGTCATGCATGTGTAGCCTAACAACAATTATTTGAAACTTGCTTAACTATAAGATTCACTTTTCGGTGGCAAAGTTAAGGTTCATCACGCCTATTCCCTATCTATTATTATAAAATTATCGAGAATTGAGCCGTTATAAAAAGATTGTTTGTATACCATTGTTACAATGTGTGGTATTTTTATTATGGCTCTTTGAAGTGAGACAGAACAAAATAAGACTAGCGCCACGTTCCTAGTTTTAATAAAACTTTTACTCAGTGAATCCAACAGTCGATTCCCTACGAATGTCAGTAATCTTGAACACATTGTCTATCAACATATACCTATCTAGCTAGATTTATATTCAAGCGTGGCTACGGCTCACCATGTCAGAGAACGCATAAGAAAGGTGTTGCAGCCTAAAGGAAATTCCACATCAATATTACTGAGGAAAGAGCCCCACCAAACTGCAACAGCATTCAATGGTCCAGGACAGGATGTCCGTTGGATCACATGTGTAAAATTAGTGCATCAATGCCAGATATGCACAGAAAAAAATAATTAATTTTAACAGGCGCGTAAAATTTCCCCTCGTTTAATTCCAAGCCAAAAGAGATGTAAACACCAAAATTGCTTGCAATCTTTCATACAACAGGCTAGATTCAGGCGTTATATGGCTTAAATTTACACGAAATATCCCATTATTTTCCGCCAAATCTAGCATTCCCTTTATGTGCATTAGATAACGCAGAAAATTCAATGTTTCTTTTTATCTGTGTGTGACGCGGCCTTAAAACAAAATAATCAGCATGTGATACCACCACGTCAGGATATGTCTTTGGTTGCCATCTCAGTGGAGATGACATAGGCCCACCCATCGCGTCCAGATCACATATCCAAGGGGGAGGGATTAAATAATGATGAAATAATTAAAATAATAATAGCAGGCATTTGATAAAAATATGCAGCTCAATCATTGGCAGAAGAATCTAAGTCTGGACATGTGAAGGTTACTTCTCAATTGAATGAAGTATAAATATCCTTCTTTCTTAGCGTATCGCTTATTGCTTTCGCAATTAGCTTATTGCTTGCTCTCAACAGTGTTCTTAATGCACTTCCACAGTTATTAATTTAGTGCTTTCGGTGCCAGCTACCATTTTTGCATTAGTTGGACACCTTTTCCATTTGAATAAATCACAAATTCACTATTTTTTTCTAGCAATAACTTTTCTTAAAGAATTTTGAAGCAATTTTTACAATAGTTAATTAACATCACAATTCCATATACGAATTCACACATCTCTCGTTTCTGCAGAACATATTAATTGAAATTAGAGATTTGCCTCAGATAGATCAATTTTACGCAGAATAATTGAGGAAATAGCGCTTATTACTTTTTATACCACTTTTGAATATCAAACACCACAATTTAACCATACTTTGTTTCCATAAAAACGATCCTCAAAGTCACTTTATTTAACATGCTTATTCTCTAAAAGTGAAGCCCTACAACCTAATGGAGAGCAAGCCATAAGCAAACATTCGAATACGCACACTAAATTCGACGTAACACGATTCTAGCACTCTACCAAGGAAAATGTGCTTATTAGAAGAAAATATTTGATTCAGATTATAAAATGAAACGGCCTCACACAAATAGAACCTTTTTTGACTGTAATACATTTGAATAAAGTCCAAAAACTGCTGTTTTTCACTAGAGTGTTCCATTCTTGTCAGCTGATTCAAAAATAATGGCTGTACCGAAAGTTAGATTTCAAAAGGGTTTGTTAATTTTTTTTCTTCATAACATATGAATTGCACTTCCAACATTTTGGTTTTGAACTATTCAACTAAACTATTTAAGTATCTTCGTTTAGTTCCTAAACAACCATTTTATTACTTGAGTCAAAAAGTGGAGTGGTAAAATTCTGTCTGTTTTCTGTAACCACGGTCTACTCTTTCTTTTTTCTGGTAAATGCTGGGCGCTGCAGTGTCAGTTTCTTATCAAATGTACTCAAATTCAAAGAGGCTGTTCAGGGCGAGATTCACAGTCACTTAACCATAAGGGAGTAACAATTTTCTAAATTTGCATCAGTCTAATGCACATACCTAGATATTGAACAAAAATTTACACTATTTTTTTTCGATCTGTGAGCTTAAAATAAGCCTAGAACCAGCTCAGAACCCTAATTGTTTCCAAATTGCTCCCCTAACCGAATGAACCTCCCAGCAAATGATACCGTACACTCCTTAGGTCTTAATTAAAATCCTCCTGAAAAATGGCATAAATATTTCAAACAAACCTCGCACTTGCTAAACACACCCCCACTTGTTCGGCAGCACTTCCGTTTCCACCGCAAATCCTGCCCACCATACAGGAAAAACGAAGCTTTTATCCCCAAGATCTGGCCATACCTTTGAAAGTATCCCCCGAAGAATTTCATTAGGGCTGAAAAGTTTTTCGCATAGTTTGCTATCACTTTGTTGCCTCACCTTGCCCCCTCCTCTTACGTGCCATGCCGAGAAACAAACATCTGAATTTACATATATTTCCCAAGGACAAATTCACTTACGTTCCCCATCTTTGATGTGGAATCTCCATCGAAATAAAGTTGTTTGAAACATCGAGGCACAAGAGAGGTAATTCTTTTTCAAAATTCTGCAACCTAATTCCGAGCTTAATTATTCAGGAATTCTTCAGAACAGCTCTCTCTTAATATGGAGGCTCAAAAAATAATGAAATGATTTTTCAAGCGGGCCAAGCGTGGTGCGACTTATTTCAATTTCAACTCGGAAAAATGAGGTGAGAAGTTTCCATTATTTTACTTCTTGTGCCTTGAACGGGTCTCTTCTGGTCGTTTAAGTCGCAGGATATACAAACACAGCGAAAGGCGAGAAAGAGGCCAATCAAATTACTCTGCTGATGATGGCCATCGGGGAGAGCGAAATCTGTCCTCCGAGCACACATCGTAACCAGCCAAGACAACCAGCTAGGTGCAGTGCCTAGGAATTCTTTCCTGCTTGAGCAAAGTCCTCCATGCCAAAAGGGCAAGTGAAAAATCTCGGAATAAGAACGACTAGTCGCACACCGCCTAGCATCGAGAATGAGAAGTAGGTATCTAGTCGAGAAGCTGCTGATGCACCGCTAGTTCTAAGATTGCATTTTTTTTTTTTAAGACTGCTTGATGGTTGCAATGACGATGGCGAGTACGGCAGTTAGAGCAGTCAAAGAGGCGAGAAAATGGGAAATCTTGGCGTTGGGTATTATTTAAGTTCCGGGCAAAATGGCAGGCAAGCTTGCACCACTACCAACTTCAGCAGCCTGGACGAGCGGATAACGAGATTTCTCGCTGGAAAATGTTGCAAGATCCTTGGACGGGATTTAATCACACCATTGCAGAAAGCTGGTGTTAAGTATTGTTTTCATTAGTTGACGCTGCAAGGAAAATGGTTAAATTATGCTTGAGATTCAGGTTAAAATTTAAGTGGAATTTGTACTGATTTTATGCAAATTATGGACGTACAGAGTGCGCGTTGAAAATGTTAATGGATCGTGACCATTTTGTTATTCGGAATTTTTAGGAATTGATCCTCACAGATTGGGATGGTGGAGGGCTCAGATAGCTCAGTCGGTATGAGCACTGTTTACCAAACCGGAGGCGGCGGGTTCGTTTCCCGGTCCGGTCGAGGGAATCTTTCAGGTTGGACATTTTTTTGGACTTCCCTGGGCATTGCGTATCACTGTGCTTCCCTCACAATATGCAAATTCATGTATTAGTGTTTGGCGTGGGAAGCTCGAAATTAATAACCGTGGAAGTGCTTCAGGAAACTAAGTTGAGAGCAGGCAAAAGCGCGATGAAAAGAGCGTCATAAACAGTTAGAAGAAGATGGGGGATGGTTTTCATCACTTTGGAAACAAAAATCTTATCTGAAATCGGTTCTGGTAAATGAATACAAATTCCATTTCTTCTTGGTTTATTTCGCTTCCGTAGCGCGTATTGCTCGCTCTCAAATTAGTGTTTCTACCAGTGACTTGGGGCATTCGATGGATACATTTATATATTTTGAGAAGAGAAGATGCATTTATAGCCACTATTGATCGTGTTCTTCTGTGTGTTGTGTAGTATTGACTAGTGCTATGAAGCGTTTATCACATTATCTCCTTTCAATATTGGATTTGGTGAGTATTTTACAGGTGAGATAAATGTAGATGTATATTCATAGTTACTAATCTTCGTTCCAGGTGTAACGATTTCAAGTCTTTTTGGCTTTTTGACTGAAACACAAACTCCTTCTTCTTAGGACACACTCTCCCAGGAGCGCTCACTTATAGCGTGGAGGACTACGCCACTTCTGACATATCGGAGACACCATTATTCGTGAAGTTCGTGAACATCCTCAGCGGACTGTCTACTCTACCTACCACGATTATACCGGACTCAATCTAGCTTGTAGGTCGGCGGCAGCTCGTCAACCAACTCTTGCACCAGCATCGGGTTGTTTAGGTGTTCGTTAAGTCGTGCAGTTTCGAGATGATCGTACAACTGCATCACCGTGGTCCCGAAGTTGATGAACGTCTCCAATTGATTCGCTCTAGGTGCTGGATCATTCCTCACTTTCGTTAGCAGCGACTTTAACAGCTTCTCTGACTTTCCGAATAGATTAAGAAGGCCACAGAAACCTCCTTCGAAATCCTACCGCCCGTCCCCAACTCTACTACAGTTCTCGGATGATCTTCCAACGACTCACTATTTTTGCTCTCGTCGCTTGGCTCCGGATCGGTTTTGGCAAAATGATTGCTTTCTTCATCGGCTTCAGCTTTCATACTTTGTTCGAGCTCGCTCCTGCTTCGAACGGATCTCCTCCTTTAGGATACGCTCCCCTAACATGTTTGACCGACGAGCTACCTTCCGATCTTGCCCGTCCAACCACTGCTTCACCTTTTGCTTCGGTTTGTGCGCAGTCCCACCAAAAAAGCTGGCTTGCTCCTTCATACTGTTGAGTCTGCTTCTTCAAAAACTGCTCCTCCGCAGCCAGTTGGGCTTCCAACAACCTCTGCTCGTGCTCCGACTGCTGCTCCTCCATCTGACGCTGAAACTGAAGTTCTAGCTCTTGCATCTCCCGTTCTTCAGCTGCTTTTCTTTCCACGCTTTCTGCCGAGCGAGTAGTTTTTCCGCGCCTCCATCTTCTTTGCGCAGGCCTTCTCCTTGCCGAGTTGCTCCTCCTCGAACTGTTTCTCAATTGGATCTACGTCGGAACCAACTCGGACCCTCCATCGTCTTTCTGGCTGGACTTCTTACTCCGCTTCTTGCCGTCAGGAACTTTTAGCTGCTGAGCACTACTTTGGATACACCGTGGGCAACTCCAAACGGTATTGGCTAACTCCTGGTCTACACCAGCACACGAAAAATGAGCCTAATGATAACACTTCCCACATTGAACCCACTCCACATTCTCGGCCATTGGCTCTGACATCAAGCAGAACAAACACAGCTTTCGTTGGAAGGAGAAGAGGACACTTCGAAGACCATCCGATAGAAATATTTTGATTTTGTTCGGATCAAATAAACTTTTGATTTTTTTTTTTTTGTGAATAACCTAAAACTTAGGGAATCAAACTGAAATATTTTAATAAATTCAGGCGTTAGTTAAATACAACATTTTAGATTCCTTACTCACAATTTCAGTTCACCTTCTTTCTTGTTCTCCTTTCCCTCACTTCTCCACAGACTCAAGCTGCTCCTAAAATCACCTTTAATTAATTCTTAGCTTTTTCCATTAAACTTCTACGATCTGTTTACAAATTTCCATAAATTTGTGAAGCGACACACACTCCGGCTTAGAGCTCAAGCCTCTACGTATCGTCTAGACTGACAATTATTATTAGTTTCGAGTCAGTATGCGTCCGTCTATCCGTCCAGTCCTGTATCAAATCTCGCATTTAAAATTTGTGTCTCTTATTGTACAGTGTGTCTCACAATAGGTGTCATCTTTATTTCAGCTGGGTAATTTTAACAGCGGAATTGATTATACCCGTTTTGAGTGTATTCTTTTGACAGCTTATCGCTGAAGGTAAATAAGCGATTCCGTTTTTTTTATATTTATCAGCTATCATGGAAATCATCATACGTATTGTTTTTCGTACCTTGAAACGGTTCAAGGAAACTGGAAATGTCCATTTTTAACACAAAGGAGGTGCCAGACCAGACGAACTAAAAGATTTGAGCAAACAATTTCAAATGTCCCCTGCTTCAATGAACAGGCTCCTCAGACATGATCTGGAATGCAAGCCGTACAAGAAACAACGGGTTCACGGGTTGACGGAGCGTCAAATGCAAGCCAGGGTCCAAAAAAGCAGAAATATGAAAAGCTCTTCTTCCTTCAGGACAGTCATAATCAACAAAATCATCGTGTGTATGGCAAAAGTCTTGCCAATATTCCAAGAGATAAACTAGCTGTAGAACGCTATCAGAATGTGATGTGATGGGATGTGATAGGAAACCACCACCAGTGCAGGACTTGCCTTGGCGTACAGTTCCTCCTAATGGCAAGATCAAACTGTAAATACCTGTAATCCTCACTATTCTGTTGTATGCAGGGCCAAAAAACGTCTGGTGGTTTGTTAAAAATAGGGTTAGCAAACTCACTGTAGACTGTCGGAAGATAATTAGACCTTTGCTGATCTCGATCTGACGTTTTCCATCAAGAAAGGCATAATTTTCATCCATGACTTGGGCTAGATAACCACGAATCCCTTTTCCAGCCTACACTTCGTCTGGCTCTTAGTATTCCCCCCTTACCCTTTGGAATGTATGCATATACGTAATAGAATATAATATATGTATTGACAAAATATATCTGACAGCCACTGGATTCTTACTGCAAAAAAAAAATTGGATATGTATTAATATGTAAATAGCTGAGAAGCAGAGTAGATCAGTCCTTTCAACAAAGATAAAATTTCAATGAAAAGATATTTGGTTTGCTTCATTTTTTTTTTTTTTTTTTGAGAATCAACATACTATTCTATAGGTCGAAGAAAGCAGTTTTAGTGGTCGAAGAGCCTGGTTCGATGGTTTCTGAAATAAATGTAATATCTTTTCATAATACCACTAAACACATATATTTAAAAACAATCCTATACTGCTTATAATCACATGCCAGTCGTTTATGGAATATATACTAGTTCAGAAATAGAATTTTAATGAAAATGTTATGCTGAAATGCTGAAAAACAAATTGAGCCTTAAAATGGCATGCTGCTCCATACTCTGAAATGCAAAAGTAATTTGAAATGCAAAGATGTCACAAAGCGTGATGAAATTATTGATTAAATGAGAATGGAAAATATACCCTGCTTGAACACGATCTTCAGTCGCAGCCACTCACTTCCCTATTGTCAAGTTGACAACATTGCACAACCAGCTTCTCCATGCTGAAATGCTGCAAAAATGTGCAGATAACTACATTAGAAAAACTAATTAATGTGATATAACCACAATGGAACTGACTTTTAGCTTCGGGTCTTGATAGAGAATCCCTACTGAGCCCTTGCGGCACGTCAAGCCGACCAGTTCAGCGCAAGGGAGCTGTAGAACGCAATCAGAATGTATCGAAAATCATGATGTCGGGCGCCGTTTCACGAAAAGGAAAACTTCCTCTTCTTTTCATAGCACCTAACGTAAAAATTAACACTGAATATTACATCGAGCAGGTTTTGAAGAACCATCTGCTCCCTCATGCTTCAACGCTGTATGGGAATACACCATATTGTTTCCAACAGGACTGAGGTCCAGCTCACAAGGCAAAGAAGACACAAGAGTGGTGCGCGGAAAATTAGCCCGATTTCATTACAAGCGAAGAATGGCCTGCAACTTCAAACAACCCACTTGACAACTTTGTTTGGGGTTATATGCTTCAACATATAGGCCCTACGAAAGGGCTTACTACCCTGTATTGTTTTCAATGTATTAACCAGCGCAAAGTAACCTAAGTCTTCGTCGCTTTCACCAGTGAAACACTAATTTGCTTTCACCACTCAAACTAACTAATTGCTAATTGACACTCTTCCAGCTAACCTGAGCGGCCATTTTGTTCCAACATCTCTTCATCTCTGTTGCATCCCGAGTCATCTATCCACGCCTTCTCAACTTCTGTTTGAAAATAACCCAATATTTCTCAATTGGGCAGAATTGAGGCAGTTTGATGGATTGATGTCCTTTTCGAACAAATTCACGCGTTGTCGTCATACCACTGTTGTACTTCTCAGTTATAGTGGCAGTTTGCCAAATCAGGCCAAAATTTTACAGTTCGAATGTGGACTATAATATGTTCTTTGCAGGCACTCTTCACTTTACAACTTCCGGGCACGTCTTTTGGCCATTAGATTCTGCTTCAGTGTCCTTTTTTGATTGCTTACTGGCCCAGATAGATCGAAATCCTTCTCGCAGTCAAAAACTTGTGACGGTGCATTGACTGGCATTGAATTTCTTGGCGTTATCATAATCCGACCAGGGCCATGCTTTTTCGAACCTCCAAAATGAACTCAATTATTTCTTTCCTTCACGCACACTGTATAGCACATCGTTTCGATAACGCTGCAATGGCCGTTCAGATTGAAACTAAAATGAAAATGAAAGACAGTTAAAACGAACGACACGCTTTGCCTCCCTTTCAATGTAAGGCTTTCGATGCTCGAGTTGAAGAAGTCTCAGTATGCCTTTCAATGACGTTCATTGACACTGTCACCTACCGTTTCAATTTGATTTGACGTTTGCATTTAAAAAAAATGGACAAAAATTGTCGATTTTTCATGGGTTTACCTTAACCCGCACTGACAAAACTACCCATACAGCATCAATCATAGTAACCCATGAGTCAGCAGACAAAATTTGACAGCTCTATCAGTCGAACTCTAACCGTGATGGCAAAAACAGTGAAGCAACTCCGTTCAGAAGTGTGCGCGTTCAAAGAACGGCACCCCGCCGCGTAGAAAACGGACATCGTGCGGCACTTTTTGGATGCCGGATACGCCCGTTCCGGCATCTACAACATCTTGGCACTATTAGACAACAATCAGAGCATCGAAAAAAAGCCCGGTTCCGGACGGCCGACGACTCTGAGCGCCAAGAAGCTCGAAAGGATGCTGAAGAGGAAAACCGAGGGAAAAGTGGCTCCATCGCTGCGTGCGCTTGGCCGGGAGGTCGGTTTAACCGGCCAAACAGTGAAAAAGTACCTTACGAGCATGAACATACATGTCAGGAAGCGGAAGTCGCGTCCACTGGTTACGGAGCTGCAGGCAATGACGCAGCGGCAGCGACTGAATAAGATAGTCAACTCGATTTTCCAAGCGAATCGCGACGTGGCGGTGGTGATGGATGACGAGACCTATCTCACCCTGGATGGCAACGACTGGCAGGGCACTTCGTATTTTTCTTCCCCCACGAAGGAAGTGAGCTCCGAGGTGAAGTTCATTTCACACACCAAGTTCCCCAAGAAGGTGCTGCTGTGGCTGACAATCAGCGAGAAGGGGATGTCAAAGCCGCTCTTCTTTCGCTCCGGACTGGCCGTGAACGGGGATTTGTAGGACGAAATGCCTGCCGGAAGTTGCGTCGTTCATCAAGAAATACCATAAGAGCGAAGACGCAGTGTTCTCGCCGGATCTGGCGTCGGCCCACTACTCGAAGCGATCGTTGGAGGAGATGGAGCGGCTGAATATCGATGTGGTACCCGAGTCGGCGAACCCGCCCAACGTCCCCCAGCTGCTTCCCATCGAAAATTTCTGGGCCACCCTGAAGCGCAAGATCTACTCCAACAATTTTGCAGCGAAAACTGAGGAGGAGTTGATAAATAAAACAAAGAAAGAAATCAAAAACATGCCTACACGCATGTTTTCGTCCGCCATGGTGAATGTTCCGGTTAACTGCCGGAATGGAGATTTTTTTTTTGCCGAAGATTTGTGTGTGTCGCAATTTGATTCCGTACACCCTTTAGAAAACTAACATGCGCTAATAAGCAGTATTGGATCAAATTTGTTTGTTTAGGGAGACTAAAGGGTGTTTTGATCAAAATTTTGCCGACTTAAACTTGACGCATTTCCTTTCATCGTGCATTAAAAAATTTTGCACACCCCTCATTTTGTAGATGTGTGCGTGTAGCATCATGCCTCTATTTTGATTTTGAGATTAGCACTTCAGTTATTAAAATGTCGTCGAAGGAGTAGAAGCAACGCATCAAAATTTTGCACGTGCATGGCGGAAATCCAAACTACTCTCACGCCAAACTGGCGAAATTGTTGAATGTGGCTAAATCAACTGTTACCAACGTATTAGAAGTGTTCGGTGAACGTTTGTCGACAGCCAGGAAAGCTGGATCGGGGGGAAATCAAAAGCCGGAGGCCACAGCAACGACAAAAAGAGTTGCCCGCTGTTTCGAGCGGAACACCAACCTCTCCGTCCGAGATGTCGCAAAGAAGCTGGGAGTGGCGCCTTCAAGCCGATAGATAGAGCTAAAAAAGAGCTGGACTGTCGACTTACAAGAAAGTGGTGACTCCAAATCGCGACGATAAACAGGACAGGAATTTTATACGGCAACCGGACGGGGAAAGGTGGCAGATATTTTCAAGCACATTAAACTGTCAACGTTCGCGAAGAAATATCTGGTGTGGCAGGCCATCTGTACCTGTGGCTTGAAGAGCAACGTTTACATTGCGACCGGAACCGTCAACCAGGAAATTTATCTGAGCGAGTGTCTACAAAAACGTCTACTGCCTTTCCTGAAGCGACACAATTGTTCCGTTCTATTTTGGCTGGATTTGGCATCTTGCCATTACGGAAAAAAAGCCATGGAGTGGTATGCTGCCACCAGCGTTCAAGTGGTGCCCAAGGACAAGAACCCTCCCAACACGCCAGAGCTCCGCCCAATCGAACAATATTTGGCCATCGTCAAACGGAACCTTAAGAAGACTCAAAAAGCTGTTCCGAGCGAGAAACAGTTCAAGGCAAACTGGCGTTCTGCGGCGAATAAAGTGGACAAAGAGAGTGTACTAAATCTTATGGCAGGAGTTAAACGAAAGACCCGGCAATTCGCATTCGGTCAAAAGGAAGCTTAGCTGAATATTTCTCCTGTATTCTGTATTAACTGAACTTGAAAAAGAAAAAGAATTTGACTTATTAATAAAATCTCACACACATTACTGTTTGACCAAATTTTGATCGGAACACCCTTTAGAGTCACTTGAATTCGCCGTGGCTTAACAACAATAACCACTGCTAGTGCATGCTTGGAAAGTTCGAACATTTAGGGGAACTGACCAATTCTTGGCAATCCAAGCAGAGGCTACCATTTTATGAGTATTTGCTTAAAGTCGTGACGTTTCTGATTGTTTCCATTTGTTTGATTCTTGCTCCTCTTTCTATTACTATCGACAGAATTATTCAAAACTACTTGAAAGTATTTTTACAAGGTGCCAAACTTCTCAAGTGGAACTAACTTTTGCTGGCCTCTGTTATATTCGAATTTCGTTCCATTTAAACTGCTAGTGAAAAAAATATTCTAAAGTAGACAGTACTAAATTAGCAGCATTTTAGAGTGCGTGTAGTTTAATTGAAGAAAACTATGGCATTACGGAATCACTATCTATTTGAAAGGTTTTCAAATTTAAGCTAAATAACCAAGTCATTAGATAAATATATTCAGTGAAGTGTTTGATGGAAGAATTCACTGGTTTTAATTTTTACTGGTTGCCGAGATTAGTAAATATTGCCGAAACGGACATTTCCTCTACTTGCAAAACTATAAATTCTATTTTAGCACCCGTGGGAGGTCCAGTTTGATTAACATTGGAAATGTGTTTCACAAATTTAGCTTCCCATCACTAAACTCTGTCTTCCCACCTTATATTTTCGTTATTATTACAGCTTTTCCACTTGAGAAAATTTATGATTTTGTTGTTTGGTGGTTAACCGACACAATGTAGATTGAATTTTTGTTTATAATAGTCAGATTGTTTTCCCAGCAACGTAGCCCAAGCAACGCCTAAACTAACCGCAACGTAGGTTCCCGTACGACAAAGCTTAATGCAAAGTTCTCGTTTGAAATATTCATGATTAACTGTGTGATCGCAAGCACGAAACGAATAACAGCGAAAAAGTAAGCAACACGAATCTCGTTGGCCACGGTCATTTTCCTTTGGATGTGGTTTGTGTTTGAGAAAAAAAAGAAAAAATTTCATCAACTCCCTGCCATTTTCGAATTTTGTGCGAAGGTCGACCACCGCCTTAGTTAGGAAAGTCGGTAATGGCTCCTCGTTTCCTTTTCGAAAGCAGCCATTTCTGCTGGCCTCTTTGCCAGGAGGTTGGATGGGTTATGTTATGCTTACGTTTTTTTCTTTTTTTTCTTTTCAGACGATGTAGTTTTAAATTATTTATTGCAATCGATGTTTTTTGTTCGTTTTTTTTATGTCTTCATATTTTATTCTGATGAACTCGAAACTACAGATTTCTAACGGAAGTTGAAAAACTAGTTGGAATCCTTAATCATATGGAAAGATTGAGAATAGGCGATGATTGCTGATGATTGAGAACTATTTCGGAAACTTTGACGAACACTTTTGAGCGGAATTCTTACTATCTTCTTCTTTTTGGTATTTCAAGGTTTTTGCTGATCGCTATTAGCTGCGTGTTCTTAATGAACTTCCACTGTTAAAAATGGAGAGCTTCCTATGTCATAACTATTTTTTATAGGTATGATTGTCTGGTAAAAATAATATCATCCTCAATGAGTCGAGAAATTTTTTCCTACAACAAATTTCTAGTTTAAACCTGGAATCAAACACAGCCGATTCAATATCGCTGCAGAAATTGTTTGATTTTCTAGTAATAAAACCTGTGCTGTTTGTCTGGATTCGGTTTGTCTAGAGTCATAGTAGACAGATTATTTGTGTGAGTTTAATAAGTGTCTGTTGACAAACTCTTTCTGACAGTAAAAATAAACCACCTTTTTTTTAGTATTCTTCAGGGATAATCTGGAAATTTTCGATATTTGACAGTTATTGTTATTGGTTTTGTTTAACAGGTTAAATTAAAATCATTATTTGGGTGACTATAGAACTCCTTTAATTGATAGTAAGTACCTAGTGATGTGAAAATGGAAGATAGTAGTGAAATTAAACATTATTATAAAATAGACATATTTGAAAAGTATGTTAATTTAACAAAAATCCAGACCATATTTTGAGAATGTAGAATTCAACTGTATTGAAGATTTAAAGACAAACGTTTCAACACCCTATGTCATACTTTATCAGATATTCACTATCTTCAGTAATTAAGGAGCACGAATCTCAGATAGAAACTAACAAACAACCATGGTGATAAGTTGATGCAGTCATTTCCACTTAACTGTAATACAATTATGTCTTATAAGGCAATCGTGAACTCTCGACAACTTAGTCATAACGGCGTATCTGATTTTGTAAACAAACAGGGGAAGAAAGATTGAAATGTTAAAATCTTGAAACTTTTAGCACCAATGTCTATTTTTATCGCTTTCTATCATACGCAATGAAAAGCATTTCAAGTTAGTGTAGATGAATTGTATTTGAATTGAAAATTTCAGATGTCAAAATCCAGGGCGATGGACAAATCAACTCGTTATGCTTCTGTGAATACACGTTTTTTTATTACTCATCAGAGTTTGAGTTTCCAGCTCAGCTTTGTTAAAATCACAAGTGATCAAGTCATTTTCAATTCAACCAAAATGATTATTGGTGTCAATGGCAGAATCTTACTTCCCTCTATTATCATAATTACAACTTGTAGTAATTGGAACTGAGCCTACAAAATGCCCACCATTTTCTACATCAAAAGAAACAAATATTGTTTCTTCATTTGATACTCAATATCATACACACCCAGGGTTGCCACATGCACAGATTTATCTAGATTGACACAGATTTTTTTCATTTTTTTCATACAGATATCTGTATGTAAAGATTACAGATTTTTGAGATAAACCAAGATTTTTAAGATTTTTGAGAATTGATTGTCCACTTAAAAACCTCAATTTTATAATATGTGTACATTTCAAGATCCAACTTTTTACCAATTCTACTTTCATTGTGTTGTTTAAGGCCCATGAAGCAAAAGAAAACAATTGATACCGACACCAACAACCAATAGGAAACTGGCGATTTAAAATTGGCACCTGACACCTTGCACCACGCAATACATTCTTCCGCTTTCCTGTACAAGAATCTTTGTTTTTGCTTTGATTCGCGTAGTTAATTTAACAGAATATATGAAAGGTTCTTCGATGTGAGCTAAATTTTTAGGGGCACACTAAAGTGACAGCTGACAGTCTGAAAGTCAGTTTGTGCGTGTGCCTCAAAATGATTTCTTCATAGATTTTTTGAGATAATCTTTTAATTTTTTTTATAGAATTTCTCAAAGATTCTATGAAAAGTTCTGAAACATTCCTTGAGATATTCCTTCTGGCGTTGCTATAGGTATTCTTCAGGAATTTGTAGGCATTCCTCTAGGGATTTTTTCAGGAGTTTCTTCTGGCATCTCATCGGCAGTATTTCAAAACATTCTTATGGTGATTTTTTTGGAGGAATCCCTGAATTTGTACAGTTTTGTGATTCTAAAGGAATCTATGAAGGACACCTGAAAGAATTACACAAAAACTATAAGATAATTCTTGGAGAAAATCTTGATTTGTTTGGAGAAAACTTAGAAGAATGTTTTGCATGAATTCCATAATCTCATTTATTTAATTATAAATTTCAAAAAATCCGCAAGGGGTTTTGTAGAATTATTTTTTAAATTTAGTCTAAGATGTCTGAAGGCATTCTAACATATAGTTTTCCAAAAAATACTTCAATAATTTCTTCAAGTATTCCGCTGGAGAAGTATTTTTCTCAATGTTCCTTAAGAGAATTTCCTACAGAGATTTCTACAAAAAATACTGTTCTTCCAATTAAGAAGCCTTTTCATGCTAGAATAATGTTCTCAATGGTTAGTTTTGCTATTCAAAGCATAGTTGTTTCGAACGTGATTTTATGTTATCTTTAATGAGATTTGTATCAGATGAAGCATAATAATGGGTTCTGATCGATCCGTCCTGAAGCTGCTGAAACGTGACTTTCCCCATTTTATAATTATCAAGTGTACTGGCTCCTTGTGCAATCTACGCATACGAAAAGCTGCCATTGTACCTGGAACAGTAGATCCGTTCCGATACAATCCAAGGAACTACAGATCATACAAAGTATCTTGGAATTGAAACCTTTTAAAGCTCTGCATCCATTCACCACCAGATGGCTATCGTCGTATAGTCACTTGTCAAAAGGAATTTGGAACGGTTTTCGGAGCTCGTGTTGTTTTTCTCGTTCCAAGCCAACTGCGACAACAATCAAACCACACAGCGCATTTTCTGTCAATCTAATGACAGGATGCCCATTATCAATAAAGCGAACCGTATCTTCCAGTCAGAAGTTCCGGAATTCCCGAACATGTGCAATCAGCTGAAGTCTCACCAATGGTTCTCCTTGTAAATATGTGTGAGGATGATTACCTAAGACACGTGACGGATTTCGGAGTTTTTTATTTAGAGAAACATCTTCGTAAGAAATCGGAAATATATATCAAGGTAGAGGCAGGAAAGGAGGCTTTCTCGATCTGCTGTGCTGCCTATACCGAGTACCTAAACATATCACTAAGCGCTATGATCTGAACGAATCCAGTTCTGATTACTGCATCAAGCGTTGACCCCACGATACTGCACACTTTGAAGGAGTTCTACAGGATCAGATCTTCTTTGAAAGCGGTGATGAACAGGCCATAGAAAATGAGTTTCGTGAGCTGAGGGCGGCAATCATCGGCAAGGAAATTGAGGTGGAAGAATCGGATGACTTGAAAGCTTATTGGAGAAAACTGCTTTGTTTCAAACGAGCAGAAGGGAAGAATGCTTTTCACTTGCTAAGAAAGTTCATTGCGAACTTTCTACTAATTCCTGTACTACTATTTTCCTTTAGAAAGAATATCCGTTTTGCTGTGGTGTGATGTAGGGAAACCGATAAATACACTTAAGCCCTATTGAAAAGACCGTTTTGTATCGGCCAATCACAATAAATGTGTTCTGATGAGTATATATCTGTTTTATTTTACATTCAACTCAATGGCAATTATAAAAAAGTAGTGCATAAGCAGACACCTGAAAAGTTTCTATTCTACTTTTACAGCACAAAGTTTAATTTTTGCCAAGATTTTCTGCAGTAAAACACAGATAAACAAGATTTTTCTGGCAAAATTTACAGATGGGAACGAAAAATAATGTGGCAACCCTGTACACACCTCGATTAAATTGAATATTGATATTGACAACAGCACAGGCGATAATGAACATCCATCGACGAATGAACAAAAACAAATAATGACTTCGAAACTCAGCGGTTGCTCTGGTCAAGAGAATGTTGTCATTTCAAAATGCAAATTCACGAAGATAGTTGGTCAGTTCGTTGAGGTTGTCTTCGTTTTCAACCCTTTTGAGTACAGATGAATTAATTTTTACCTCATTACTTTCACGCAGATTAGGACCACCAATACAAGGAATAGCATTTCTCTAACATGAGGGTGATGCTAGTTGTGGGTGCTGAGAGTGAGGGTGCTGGGAGTTTCGAAAATTTAGGTTTGAATCTTTCTTCCCCTCTTTGTTAACAAAATCACATTCGTTGTTTTGAATAAGTTGTCGAGAACATATATCGTAGCAAATGAAAACTTACCACGACACATTCAGCCAACCAGCGCTATGGAGATCTAGGTGGACAAAATGACGAAGACCGACATTTTTCGAAACGTGATTTGTGTTTTTTTACCGGTAGAAGACTGTTAAGGGGGAAAATCTCAAACAATCCGGCCACAAATCTCTATTTTTACTGAAGTACAGGAAAGAGTCTCACAATTGCTGATTTTAGCAAAAGTCCACAATAAATTGCCAATCTAGAAATTGAATAGAAATTTAATATATTTAACATATCTATTGTTTGAAGTTGCTCCTGGAGGCGAGTTTATTAAGGCTTGATTGCGACAAAATCTGGACAGATTAAATTTGGAATAAAACAAATTTGCTGTAAGTTCAATCGAAGATGCATTTTTTATTAATTTAATTGTGCATTATTAGTAATCTTAAAACAAATTACAGTTACTCAATTAGGCTGCATGAAGCAACTACGAACTTTTGAGTTTGCTCCAGCAATTAGGGTCTGTGCAGACTTCTTTGCAACCGATTTAGCTACTTTTGCCCATTAACAGCTTAAAGTATCTTTATTTCTATGGTATTTGTTTCACACATGATTTACATATTAAGTGGTAAGCCAGAGGGGCCCATCAGCTTTAGTTCTAATCTTATCTTTTTGAAATTTTTATTAATTTGTTTAATCCAATCGATATTATTTTTTCCCAAAACGGGGAGCGTTTGATTTTTAATTTAAAAAAGAATTTGATAACCTTCAGAACTACTTTTTACAAACTTAAAACTAACGTGTGAGATCACGGATGATCTGGTGAGGAGATCTGGCACAGGACTTTCTGAACCTAGCCAAGGTTGATGTTTTCCGTTCTTCCAACACCTGAAGACCAGCCAGGCGATGGATCTCGGAGTTTTTAGTCTTAGGGGGACTGTTCAGAATCATTCTCTGGAGATTATTCTGGATGATCTGTAGTTTAGCATGGTGGGATTAGGCGCACGACTCCCAGACTGGCAAAGCGTATTCAATAACCGGTAGGATGATTTGCTTGTGGATAGCAAGCCTATTTTTAAGGGAAAGGGAGGACCTTCTGTTGATGAGAGGGTATATACATCTCTTAAAGGTGGATCACTTTGTGCATATTTTGTTTACGTGGGATCTAAACAGTAATTTGCTACCAAGGGTGAGACCGAGATAAATTACTCCACTCGACCATTCGATGGAAGTACTATCGAGGTGGACTTTCACCTCAAAATACCACCATCTAGTAGGGGAGGGGCATCTGATGTGAAGATGTTGAACAATATGAGACCAAGGAGGCTCCCCTGGGGAACCCCAGCGTCAACATTGAACGCATCGGAATAGGAACCACTCAGGAATCGTCTATCCGGTAAGTAGTTTTTGATGATCTTCACGAGGAAGATCGGGAAGTTGAATCGATGCAGCTTATACACAAGGCCATCATGCCAGACATTGTCGAACGCCTTCTCGACGTCCAACAATGCCATGGCAGATGTTTTTGAAACGGACTTGTTCCGCCTTAAGATGTTAGTAACCCTTGACAACTGGTGGACTGTGGAATAACCTCTCCTAAATCCGAACTGCTTTGGGAGGAATATGTTATTCTGGTTTGAGAATTCCAGCAAACAGCTGAGGATCAGCTTTTGGAATAGTTTCGAGGTGGAGGATAATAAGCTGATGGGGCGATAGCTTTTTGCACTGGTAGGGTCTTTGCCAGGCTTGTGGATTGGGATAACTTTAGCTAACTTCCAACGAGACGGGAAGTAGCCAAGCTCCAAGCATGTGTTGAGGATCGCGGCCAGGTGGACAAAAAAAGCAATGCTTAAGTTTTTCAACTCAAGGTTGAGTACCTCTTCGAAACCTGCGGCCTTCATGTTTTTGGTTGTTTTGATGGCTGCTATCACCTCATCAGCAGTTATTCTTAAATCATCAGGAACAACTATGGGAGATTCAGCGATTCTAGACATTGCCACCAGAACGGCAGGCTCATGCGGACTTACAATGACACGACCTAGGTTATGGGAATCCACAAAAAGCTGGCCAAGCGCATTGGCTTTTTCAACAGGTATTAGTAGAAGCGAAGGGTCTTTATTTTGATCGGGAGAGGAAAGAGAGGCATCGGCTTATTTTTAAGGATTTTAGTCATCTTCCAGAATGGCTTTGCGCAGTCTGGGAGTGAGCGAAGATGTTTAGCAAATTCTTGATTTCTTTGATCCATCAACCTGGCTTGGATGATTTTTTTTTAAGACGATTAATGTTGGTCTTCAGGTGGGGGAGGCCAGAACGTTAGTATTGACGTCGAATAATATTACGGAGTCGAATTAGATGTTTGGTAGATCTGTCTAGGTTCAGAAAGCTACTCACCAATCTGGAAACTGGTACGTGTTGATCCAGGGCCTGGAATATCGCCTCGTCAATTTTCTCCAGTGCGGTCGATGTCTTCGTACGATTCCGGTTGAGAGCCGTAGTTAACGAATGCGTCGACGCTCTGCTGAAATCACGCCCAATCAGCACGATGGAAATTGCACCGGAAAGCTTGGAATCGGTTGACGGAGGAACCTACTTCGGCCACCACCGGATAGTGGTCTGAGCTGAGTTCATGATGGACGATAGGATCGGAGATACTCGTAATGTTTGTCAAGAAGATATCGATGGTAGCTTGAGCACCGGAACGGCTCAAACGGGTGGGATAATCTGGGCTCATGATGGTGTAGTGTCCTTTCGCGAAGCCTTGCTGGAGGATGGTACCATTGGGGTTTCTCCGAGTGTTACCCCAAGCCTGGTGCTTCGCGTTGAGGTCGCCGGCGATGATGAATTGCTCCCGCCGCCGAGTTAACTTGTTGATATCTTGCCGTGTTTGTTTGCTTGGGGCAGTAGGCTGCGATGATGGTGATAGAGCGGGAGTGTCCACTTCAACTACTATAGCCTCGATGACTTTCAGCCCGAAACTGAGCAGCGAACGGCCACTGATGTTGAGCCGTAGTGCGTTGGCCTCTCCTCCTCCCCCTTGTCCAAGACTTTCGATTTTTTTTTATAGTTGTAGCTTGTAGTTTATATTGAGAGAGTTCTCTCTTCACGAGAGCCCAATACCGCTCGATAGGTCGCAACTCCGGACAGTTAGGTGGATTCGCCTTTTTTGGTACAACATGGACTCCATTCGCTTTCTACCATTCCAAAACATCTTTGGCGAAGTGAAAAGATGTCAAATCAGGCCAGAATAGCGAAGGAGAACCATGGCTGCGTAGGAATGGTAACAATCGCTTCTTTAGGCACTCTTCACGGTATATTTCCTTTTTTACCGTTCCGGTAGTGATTACAGCTGCATATGGCTTGAAACTTGGCCTTTTTCTTCGTCCTGAAATGCTCCTCTACGCCGTTCCGTTGCATTGCAGTATAATAAGACATGCCGGAAAGCAGCTCAAAGTTTCATCGTCCATTATCACGCAGGAAAACTTCGTCAAATATTCGCGATACAACTTGTGAGCCCGGGTCTTAGCCGTCACATTCTATTTATCATTACGGTTCGGTACAGTTTTCACCTTGAAGTTTCATCTCTGGCGGGCTTGGAAGTATGCACGAAAGTTGGGAACATTTTTATTTTTCTAGCCGCAGTACGTACTGAAAGATCTGGTCTCTTCTACAATATTTGCTTCACCTTCCCGTCCTTCTGGTGGTTCCTGAGATCCGTTTTTGTTCCGCTCCCAGCCTTCTTGGCTGTTGTCAAACGTGTATTGAAAGATTTAAGAACATTATGAACAGTGTTTGCAGGAAAACCAAGCTTTTTGCAAGTTTTCTTACTGACAGATCCGGATTTTCATTGCGACCGCAAACAATTGCTTTTCGCACTTGCTCTTCTTTCGACGCCATCTTCGATCTTAAAGCTTGTAGTATCACCAAAAATTGATTTTACACAATGAACAGACATACGTTCATCAATCTGCGAAATATTTCACGCGTTGATGAAGTATTTCCAGAGATATACGTATTTAGAGGTGTCCAGATTTTATCGCGAACAAGCCTTATCATTACGGTTCGGTACAGCTTCACCTTGAACGACTTCAAAACCTTGCCGGTGCTTGGAAGTATGCCAAGTATACTAGAAGTTCGAGTACTAATATATCCAAGCCCTCCACCCAATCTTCAATACTTCTATTCAATTCTCAAACTACCGTACACTGACGGAACTATCAGCACTTTCTCTTCATATCTTTCAGTTCTAGCAAACATTACTGTCCACTCTTTTGGCCTCAGGGTGATGAGCGAAGATTTCCTTATACACCGTGTCCAATATATTCTCATACAAAATAAACCTCTATTCATTTCAAATCGAAATGCAGATTTTATTAAAACTTTCCCCATTTATGGCATAATATCCTACCACCCGCGGTTGGTCCCCCCCCCCCGCCCCGCCCTTCGTCCCAGATTCTTTTTACGGTTTTGAATTGGTTCATATTAGACGCCCTGTGGTTATTTACCTTCGCCAGCATGTATGACCATACGAAATAATCCAAGGGATTCAGATCTGGTGAACTGGGAGGCCATTCATTCTTGTCCAAAAAGTCGGCCAAATTTTCTCGGCACCAGCCCTGAACGAGATTTGCAGTATGCGATGGCGCTCCGTCCTGCTGAAACACATAGTGTTCATCTCCAAACACCTCTTGTACATATGGCTTGACAACTTTCTCCAAAAGTTCCGTTTTATTATATACGGCATTTAGTTGAACGCCTTTTTCGGTGAAAACCAGTGGCAATTTTCCTCGCATGCAAATTCCTCGCCAAACCATCACTGACGCAGCACTCTGGAACCATGGAATATTTCTATTATTCTCTGGAACAGTTCTCGAAGAGAGAGCCCACAATCTGTCGTTCTGGACATTGTGGGATTGTTGAAAGACGAATAACTTTTCGTCGGAAAAGATAAATTCTTCCCCACCGTGCCGCGACAAAAGCAGGCTTGCTCTTCCGAGTCCTTTCTGCTTGGAAGGTTCCGAAAATTCGTGAACCTTACGTTTCTTGAAAGCTTGGAATCCGAGGTCATTTTGCAGTATATTGTGCATTGACGTTCTTGAAACATTCAGATCTGCGGCCATTTATGTAGAGAGGATATGCTGAATTTAAGTGACGTCACATAATGCAAATATTTAGAAATGTTTTCCCTCCACATTTTTAAATTTAAAACTATTTAGCACTTTTACAAGCGTACTTTTACAATTTAAAAAAACTTTTACGAACGTATTAGTAGAACTATGCAAATTTAAATTAACACTTCACTTGATCACATTTTTAATAAAAAAAAAAAATCAAACACTTTTTCAATCGATCATTAGTTAAGTGTTTTCCATTTACTCTTTATTCGACCAAATTTATAAAGAAGAAATGCACAATTGAATAATTTACAATTTAAAACCGATATGGACCAACAGTTGGGTTGAGTCACAATTGTATAAACGTGTTTAACTTCATTGTGCAAGCGAAGATAATGTTTTATACAGGCTTTCAATCAAATGACAAGGAAATTTTAAGAAGAAACATTCAGTACCTAAATGGGAAGAAAATCATAAGCTTGAAAACCACTAACTGAGGTTCTTAAAGGTTTGATTTCTTTTTTTTTAAATATAGTTGGAAGAAGGCATCTAATTTCTGATATAGATGGTGAATATGGTGCATGTCATCATAGACTAAATCATATCATCGATGAAAATGTTTTCTTTACCGGTTTTTGGGTTACTACACCCCATAATTAATGCTTCCAAATCCTAACTGAAGCCGACTTCTTTTTTTTTAATCTTTATTTTACGTCGGCCTATTTCCTCACATGGTGACAATCACCGACGCCAGGAAGACGACTCCCACCACCTGGACCCTACCTAACGACTCATGAATATGAACCGGGACCAACGGCTTTACTGCCCTTCCGAAGGAAGACGTGACCAGATTTTTTTTTCGCCTCAGAAAAACCACCGACGTCGACTGGGATTGAACCCAGACCCACTGGGGTGCCAAGTAGCAGTCACGCTTTACCACTACACCACCGACGCCGGCCATGAAGCCGACTTCTATAACCATTCAAAAAAAAAAAAAAAACTCACAGTAGCGTAATTCAAAGAATCGACCTTTACCATTTCCACCGCAAATCTACGTCATATTGTGTGCAAACAAACAAACGAACACGAATCAAGCGCAGCGAGGGAAAAAACCAACACAAAACGATCAGATCGCGTGCCTCTGTTTTTTCGGTTTTCCCACAACACGTCCATCGTCCGGTCAAGAGCCTATTCGCGTTTTTTTCCCTCCCTCTGGGGAAAACAAATCAACCTCCAACAAGCAGCAGATGGTGGGGCTCTCGAGAAGCTTCGCCACAGAAGAAGCCTGGGGGAGAAAAGCCTATCAAAGCTTCACCCTGACATTTTGCTTGACTTGTCAACCGCCGCCCACCTTTGGGGAACGAGAAAAAAAGCGGATGTTTTGCTTTTGGTGTTGTTCGTTAATCTTAACTTGCTGAAGTTTTTGCTGGCCTTTTGCTGGTCAAAGTTTGGCTTTTGCTACGCATTAAGCGAGGGAGGTGAAACGAGAAAGGCAATGTGGGGCTGTTAAGAGAGAGAAGCAAAGTGCTGTTACGCTAAGGAGATTGATGTGATAATCCCTTTCTTGTGGTTAATACAAGTGCTCGTCAAAGCCAAAGTTGACTTTGGAGGCAAGATGATACTTCAAGTGAGGATGAAAGGGAGGATGGGTTTTTTGCTCGATTATTTAAAATATTCAAGGTTGTCATGTCATCAGTTTTTTTCTTAGAAAACTGAGAATTTCAATCTTATTGCATATCGCAGTTATGATCCCTTCAACTGGTTCTTCGTCTGGGGTTGTGGGTCGGTGTGGGGCGCTTTATTGTCGGGTGGCGCGTGGTTGGTGGTTTTGGGTTGACTTAGGGTTGGCGATATGTTTAGATGTATTTTTTTGCTTTTTGGGTTATATCGTGTTATTATATTATATAAATTCTTGTGGCTTAGGGGGGGGGTTGGGGGGGGGAGGTCCCCCCTGGGGGGGGCCTTATTTGGGAGTTGGGGGGGGGTTTTCACGTTGTCAAAAATCCTTTTAATGGTCAAGATTGTCATCAAAAATTGTTGAATCGCTCATTGCTGAAGATATTATATGTTTATACTCAAACAAATTTTCTTCACAAAACAAAAAAAAGGGCAACAGAAGGGAACGGGGGGGACAGGAGGATATCCTGTAAAAAATGTAAAAAATATTTGGAATAGTTTTACCAGGCCTACAATGCAGCCATCTTCTCAATGGATTGTAGGAGTATTTGTGTCATTAGAATTCTGCCCTGTTTTGCAGAATTTGGTTGAAAAAATTATGGCCGTAAGAAAAGTTTATGGCTGAAAATAAACGAAACGCATAGTGTGTGTGTAAGATATAGTATATACGTATATGCTTGAATAAGTTTTGTACAAAGTTGCCTAACGTCGTTTTCGGTTATTGCCAGTGAGGAACTGAGTTCGCCCAAGGTCCGCCCTAACAGCTGTTAAAGCGATTTTTTATTAAATCGACCCGACACCGATGAGGTTCGCTCTCAACTTTTTTCGAGGTACACACCAACATGAACTTATAAAATAAAATGTTTATGTTTCGTCGCAGTGATCAAAAGAGAACACAGTGATAAGAACAAAATTGCAACTGCACCAACAAAAGCGTTATTGGAGGTAAAATGATTGAATTTAATGATTATATCACACTAAAAGCGACATTTCCTTTGCAGGCAATGGATATTCTCGAGCTTCTTACATCCAGCTCTTCAGAAGATTCTGGTTCTAGTTTGGAGATGATATTCAGCTATTTTGGATATTAAACTTGATGTTAAACTATTAATATTAAAGGTGATGTTAAACTATTTTGGAACACAAATTCGGGACTATGAAGACAAAAATGCATAAAAAAAATTCGCTATTCTGATGACGAAAAGAGATAAACAACATTTGACAGCTCACACGATTGCACTAATACCATCATACTGACTCGACTCTGGATCCGTTTTCTTTCGGTAATTGCAAGTCATAGTCAGACCTGACTCCGGTTTAAAACCGAAAACGACATAAAAGATTGCTGCAACCCAGATAGGCTTCGTTCCCTTTCACGATTTGAAAATCAAGCAACTGTCAAGTTGCTTGATCAAGCATTTGCTAAGTTGTCAGATTTTGTCTTTTTTTTTTAATTTTAATGTATTTTTTTCTTTTGACGCAACCGCACCAATGACATCTAACGAAATGGGCGCAGAAGCCGAATTTTGTCGCTCATGAAATTCCAGGTTCTGAATATCTGAATATCTGAAATCGCCGTGAAGTGGCTGTCTTATGTCTAGTATGTCTTATGTATTTTTCTTTTGTCTTATGTATTTGTTTGTCTTATTTTTCAACGAATCCATTTGATCCGGCCCATTTGAAATAAACAGTACAAGTACAATCCTAGTTCAGCCGGCGTCGGTGGTGTAGTGGTAAGCGTGACTGCTACTTGGCACTCCAGTGGGTCTAGGTTCAATACAAGTCGACGTCGGTGGTTTTTCTGAGGCGAAAAAATCTGATCACGTCTTCCTTCGGAAGGGAAGTAAAGACGTTGGTCCCGGCTCATATTCATGAGTCCGTTAGGTAGAGTCCAGGTGGTGGAGTCGTCTTTCTGGCGTCGGTGATTGTCACCATGTGAGGAAATAGGCCGACGTAAAATAAAAAAGAAAAAAAACAATCCTAGCTCAGAGATGGATTTAAGGTGTCCTTCAACCTATTGCCAAAATTTAAAATGAACCGCTAGCTATTTTGACATTTCAAGTCCATCGGTTGTAAAATCTGAAGTGCAATTGAAGTACGATTGTACTAGGACGGAAATACGATTGAAGTAGGAAAAGAGACTTGGCTACTTCAATCGTATTTCAATTGTACTAGGCTTCGCTATCTGGGAAGGTTTGGTGAAAAGTTGCTTGCGATGTTGCGTGCAATGCTTCAACATAGTTTGTATAGGTATGCCATCAAACATCTGTTTTCTGGATTTTTTGGGGTGGGTGGGGGGAAGCTGGCTGTTAAATTTTTTTTTTTTTTCCTAACTATATTCAAAGGGGTCGCTAGGGGGGGGTTTTTTTAAAAAAGGGGGGGCGGAGGCAAAAAAACAAACAGTGGGCAAGAACTGATGAAAACTAAGGAAAAATTCTGTAACTTTTGTCGCTTTTGAGCGCGGCTTATAAACAAGGCCATTTCCGCTTGGAAATTGTCTGGGAAATCTAATGGAACTGGTTTCAATCACCGCACGGATATGGTTGTGGAGTTATAGAGCTTATTTTACCCCACTTCCCCTTATATTCTTGAATAATTTATAGATATCTTTGCACGGAGTCACTCAAGATCAACAAAATAGTGCTAATCCCATGTGAAATTTCCTGGAAAATCGAATAAAGGTTGTTTCAACCACCGCACGGCTCTGTGAACGAAGATATGGCTGGTTTTACTCCACTTCCCCTAGTATTCTTGAATAGTTTATAGATATCTTTGCTCAGAGTTGCTCAAAATCAACAAAATAGTGCTGATTCCATGTGAAATTTTCTGAAAAATCGAATAGAAGTTATCTCACCAACCGCACGGCTCTTTGAACGAAGATATGGCTGGTTTTGCCCCACTTCCTCTTGTATTCTTGAATAGTTTATCTTTGCTTTCACAATTAGCTTATAGCTTGCTCTCAACTTAGTGTTCGATAAATGCGCTTTCACAGATATTAACTGAGAGCTTGTGATGCCAAGTGCCATTTTTGCATTAGTATGATTGTGTGGCAAGTACAATCATATTCTATGGATAGGATCCTTAACGAAAAATTCCTAGGCTGTGCCTTTACTGACTGAGCTAAAGGAGGACCCAATTGATGCATGTTTCTGCAGGTATTTATGTTATTCTTAATCACATAGTCACCTAAATTTTCAAATCTTATATCTTGCCCTTTGTTGCGTAGCCATCACAAGAAAACTTTACAAATATACTACATTCACACAGGTCCAGATTCAGCCACAGGATTCAGCCACTATAATCAGGCTAAATTTCTTGCTCGAGATGACTCATTACTCAGCGAGCATTTTATGAGCTTAAGACTGGAGACGGATGGAATCCACCTATACGTCAATCCGAATCCGCAGTCCGACATGTTTTGTCGAGTCAGAAGCATGTGTTGGACGAAAGAAACTGATAATATAACACGGGAAATGTTCGATGACTTTTTTAAGGAGATTGAATACATCAACCAAGATCCAATCATCATTGAAGTACAGGTCATAAAATTAAAAGTGAAAGTGAAAGGAATTTACTCCATGGTCGACGGCAAAGTGGCCAATGCAATAGCAGGCAACCGTAATACGCATGCTTGTCCAATGTGTGTAAAAGATGCCGATTCAAGAGTTGGACCGTCATATTTCCATTCCATGCTGAATATGACAGAGTGGATCATGCGAATGGCGGCAAAGAAAGCAGTGCCCAACAATCCGGCACTAACACACCCCGAAGTTGTAGCTGAAGCTAGACGTCAAGGTAATCTAGTTGAAAAACATTTCAACCTCAACATTAATCGACCGAAAATTGGAGGAAGTGGAAGTTCGAATACCGGGAATATGGCACGGAGACTCCTTGATCAACCTGAGGTATTTGCCAAGGTTCTCAACATCAATGTAGAGCTTGTAACGAATTTACGTTTGATATCTCGATTGGCACTATCATCAAGGAAATTGGATCCTGAGAAGTTAAGACAGCTGTACGAACGAATAGAAGTACAAATTATGGATGAATTTCCATTTGTGAAACGGCTCCCACCAAGCATCCATAAGTATAAACACCTGCCGGAGGTAGTTGAAATTCTGGTAAACCTTCTCATTCAACAAAATTTCATTGATGCTAAATGAACCAGTTCCGTTTAATTTTTCAGCCATTTTCGTTAAACTGTATAGACAAGCAGGCCGGCGAAAGGTGCCATATAAGGCATAAGTTTTCTCGAACGCATCTTTCAAGAAAGACCTCCGCAGTGGATAATTTGACGGATATGATGCGTGTAGCTTTAGCATGGTCAGACCCCAAAATGTCGTATTTAGCTTACACAAGGGGTCTTGGAGTTAAATCCAGGAAATATAAGGATGAACGTTTCGAAGCTCTAATGAATGGATATGTGGCCATTGAAGCAGGTGAGCTTCCAAGCATGTCATCCAGTGTGGAGATTTGCTCAGATGGCTATTCCAGTGATAGTGACAAGAGCAGTAGCGATAATGTTGATGGCAATGAAGACAGTAGCGATGATAATAGAAGTAATTAATAGGTACCAACTACACCGACGATAGTGACGATGTAAACGGAGGTGGTTATGAGAATGACGATGAAATAAAGAAAATAAATATAAAAGCTATATTGAAGAGATGGAAACTTTTTGTGTTAATCAAAGTATTCGTGAATCAATTAAATTCAATTTTCTTGAAAATATCACATTGAACTATCATTATATTGTTGATCTTGAGTAAAGATAACTATAAATTATTCAAGAATACAACGGGAAGTGGGGTAAAACCAGCCATATCTTCGTTCACAGAGCTGTGCGGTGGTTGAAACAACCTTTATTCGATTTTCCAGGAAATTTCACATAGAACTAGTCCTATTTGGTTGATCTTGAGACACTCCGAGCAAAGATATCCATAAACTATTCAAGAATACAAGGGGAAGTAGGGTAAAATCAGCCATATCTTTGTTCTCAGAGCCGTGTGGTGGTTGAAACAACCTTTATTCAATTTTCCAGGAAATTTCACATGGGATTAGCACTATTTGGTATATTTGGGGAAGTTCCAAAAAAGTTCATCTCTATGCTGTCGGGGATTTTAGGCGGAAAAACAAAAAAGAGGGAGGAGGTGGATAAAATCCACGTCTACACCACCAAAAAAATCTGGGTGGGGTGAAAAAATATTATTTTTATTTATCTATAACATTTTTTGGGGGGAGTGGTTGTTTTTTATACGAGTTAAAATTACATATTTTTTTTTTAAGGGGTGGATCAGTTCTTGTCCACTGTGCAACGGCTTTACTGCTAGCGGATAAAATGAAAATTATTCAAAATCTTGATCACGAACAAGTACAGCGTTCGGTCTGCATCTACCATCTATGACAATAAATATGCAAAGGACAAGATTCTCAAAAAATTGGCCAACAAGGAGGAATGTATAAGAAACTAAAATTATGTTCCGTGAAAACAATTTAACATGTTTTGTTTTTAATTAATAGCAAAACGAAAGCGTTTCAAGAATCCTCGATACCCACAGGTTGACGAAGCTCTCTACATCTGGTTTTTGCAAAAACGAAAGCACCAACGACCGGTAAGCCAAGAAATGCTACAAGCTCAAGCAAAAGAAAATCTTCAACCAGAGGGTTGGAACAGGGGAATTCGGAAGCAGTGGTTATGTGGAAAACATCACAAAACACAACGGCATTCGGTATTGTCCAACAATACAAAAAGGATTTGCTGCACAGATTAGGAAGGAAGATGTGTCTCCTTGTCAGAACTTCAATGCTGACGAAAGTGGGCTCTTTTTCAAGAAACCCCGAACATGAACATATGTTGAGAGAGAAGCCAAACCAACAAAGATCGGATCACGTTCATGCCTTGCAGCAACATGGATGGGTCGCTCCAATTCCCGTAATGTTGATGGGAAAGTCTCACAGACCTCGAGCACTCAAAAATCTTAAGGAGTTGCCTGTATACTTCAGGGCATCCAAGAGCGCTTGGATGGAAAAGGAACTCTTTAAAAAGTGTTTTTTGGGGAATTCGTCCTGAAAGTGACCGCCTTCCTCAAGTCAAAAGGAAGTCCTCCAGGATCCGCCCTTGTGTTGGAACAATTGCACAGCTCATTACAATGCAGATGAGCTGCAGGTGGATCAATTTTTACCATCTTTCTCACTGCAAACACAACCGCCGTTTTTCAATCGATGAATCAGAATATCATTCAGATGATTAAGACGCGCTACAGGAATCTGATGATGCAGGAACTTCAAATTCGTGGAGGAAAGTTTGACGATCAACATAAAGGACGGCATCTTTTGGGTTGCTCCAGCTGACTCGATTCGCAAATCTTGGAATATGCTTTACAATGCCCGTGAAATTGAAGATGAGGATGATGTACCGGCGTCCGTCGTAAGAGACACGCTGAGAAGCATTGGTGAGAAGATAGCACAGACCGAAGAAATCGACGAGGAGGATGCCGAATTCGAAACGCTGGACGATGATGAGATCATCGCGGGTGTTCTTCACAGAGATGCTGACGAAGACATTCCTATGCCGGTGACGACACAATGCAGTCAATGTCAACGCAGGAAGAAGCTTCACAATCTGCAAGTTTTGGAGATGATGACGAATATGTAAACGTGTCAGATGAAGCAGCCTTAAATGGGTTCGATCTGCTAACCAGATACGCGGAAGAGAACAATTGGCCACTGACTACACAGTTCTCGCTGCGCCAGATACGTACTAAGGTCATGGACATCGTAGCTGACAACAGCAGTAAGAAGGCTTTAGTGTAGGAATATTGTTTTGCTATTTCGTACTGGTTAGTGAATTGTTGTGAATGTGAGTTCTACTTTCATGAATAAAGAATGGTAATATCAGGGGACTAGTTACTCTGCCACGTTGTGTTTGTGTTACAGGATATCAGACGGTGTTTATGTGTTTTAACACATCTGTCATAACAACAATCGAAAATTTATGATTACTGGCAACCATGGACCATTTTGACTTTTAATCCACGCACATTTATTCATCATCTGAACAAAACAAAAACAGTGAGAAAACAAACAATCGATTCGTGTAAGTGGTGCCAGAAATAAATTGATCTTTTATGTGGTGAGGATTGTGTTTGAAGTGTGTCGGATTGTATTTTTGAGGGTGTTAACACATGGTGGCGGAGTGACTTACCCCCCTGGGTAGTATGGTATAAGCTGAAATCAAATTTTGGGTCATTTTAACTTATGCATCATTGAAAGAATTAACCGGGCTTTCTTTCGATGATCTGATTGTTGTCTAATAGTGCCAAGATGTTGTAGATGCCGGAACGGGCGTATCCGGCGTCCACAAAGTACCGTTCTTTGAACGCGCACACTTCTGAACGAAGTTGATTCACTGTTTTTGCTATCACGGTTAGAGTTCGACTGATAGAGCTGTCAAATGTTGTCAACTGATTCATGGGTTACTATGAGTGATGCTGAATGGGTAATTTTGTGAGTGCGGATGAAGGTAAACCCATGAAAAATCGGCAATTTTTGTCCGCTTTTTTTAATGCAAACGTTACTTGGAATGCCAAAATATCACATTTGGAATTAGAAGGCTACTACTCGTTTCTCCGGATAGAATAAAAATGACAACATGACATCATCCGGTGGAAAATCTACTCTGAAAATACCAACGATGAGGGCATTGACGGCTAAGCTGAAGGAGATTCAGCTGTTCTTCAACGACATTCACCGATTTACGCAGGCGTTTTCAGAAATTAGCAGTGTTACCGACAAGGAAGTTCGGTCGGAGAAACTTGAAGCATTGTGGGAAAGCTCCAGAGTGGTCATAGTGGAAATTTTGGAAGTTGAACACACGAAGACTACAAGGATTGAGAAGGAACGTACAGGATGCGGCAGAAAATAATGCAAAAATTTGTTCTGTTTCTTTCAAATCCCATTTTCAACTAACTCAAGCAATAATATCAACATTTTCGAGTGCAGTTATCTTTATAAAGTCCTTTTGAACAAATTTATTCAATGTGTCCTCCATTTTTATTAATAACATCCTCGAGCCGACGCCGGAAGCCAGAGCATGCCTTTCGGACGTATTCCTCCGACATTGACTGCCATGTGCGTGTTATGGTTGACTTCAGGGTTTTCACACTAGGGTGTGATGTTTTGCAGGCTCGTGCTTCAACATATGCCCAAATCAAATATTCCAACGGATTAAGATCTGGACTGCTAGGGGGCCACAAATCCTTCGGCCAAAACTTCATGTTATCGTTCAACCATTGTTGGGTTCGATTGGACGTGTGACACGGCGCTCCATCCTGCTGTAGGACAACGTTTTGGTCCTCGAAGAAGTTGGCCTTCACGCAGGGAAGCACTTGGTCCTTTAAAATACCGATATTCACTTCGGTATTGATTTTAACTACAGCATCAATGAAAACAGGCGGCATTTTCAAACAGGTCGCATGGATTTCTCCGAAATATTGGCTTCCTTTGCAAGTTTTCTTATGGAACGCACCGGGTTGCGAGCAATTTTTGCACGGACCGATTTGATCACGTTTGGCGTCCGTGCAAAGCGCGGATGTCCGCTTCCCGGCTTCCGCTGCTGAGGACTATCCTGCAGGGACTTTTTTATGCGGTAAACTGTTGCCAAATGGCACCCTACCACCTTGGCAATCTCTTTCGGCTTCTTCTGGGCGAGCAACAAACTGGTGATCACTTCTTTCGCGAACATTTTGGAGAATTTGCAATAAAACAAATAGAATGTTTGGATGCAGCACTTGAAAGTAAACATAAACAAATACATCTTCGACAGAAATTAGTCACTAGCTATACGAATTAACCCAATACTCAAGTTTGAACATTTTTGCATTATTTTCTGCCGCACCCTGTATGGAGTCCAGTGATAGGTTCTAATAAATCAACCCAAATAACATTGCCAAAACCGTCCAGTTTTTTTTAAGTTTTATTAAAGCTCGATGAAAGCCACTAGAAATCAATTTGATTTTATAATGACACCAAGTGGTGCCACTAGGTTTCATATTTTAGTCAGGTTTATGAGAACTTACACAGTTTATTTACAAAGATCTTAAAACCTTGTGTTCTCAAATTCGGTTTACTCCTATCAAAGATTTTATTTAAACTTTATGAACTCGTAAAATGCGGTTTTGAAGTGCCATTTTAGGACTCATTCATATTATCTTATTATGGTCAGTTGAAAAAGAATTTCAGAACCATTTTGCCTTCAGTTAACGCATTAAACGATAAATTGGCATTGCGGGAACTCATGTAGGTTTAAAATGGCAAAAAACATTACGAAGATAAATTGGCTTTTTGGCAAAACTTAGCTTGGTAGCTTGGTAAAAGATTGTGTGCTTGATCGGGTACTGCCTTTCAAACAGCCCTCCACGCAATTTCAATTACTGTTCATGCAATCAATGTTCACAGCCTGCCGTACACTAACGGAACTATCAATACTTTCTCTTCATATCTTTGTTCTATCAAATCTTACTGTCCATTCCTAAAGTTAACAGGTTTCAACAGAACCTAGCTCATGGACAATCTATCAGAAACCATATCAATAGTTCAATTGAGCAAGGAAACCAAATGATTACCTCGTAACAGGTTCCGGATGGCCCGAAAATGTGGCCAAATTAAAGGCTGTGTTCGAAGAAAATGAGACACAACGATTAGCTAGCAGCTTTTCAACGCGTGAATAAAAAACGATGAAATTTTGACTAAAATTGACTAACTACAAACTGCAAAACTGCATCCCAATCTAAAATTGTTTTTGAGATGGCATCGGAACAAGGGCAGATCCACCAAAAAAATTTATTCACCGTCGTGGAAAATCCGACTGCGTCACCCAGATGGATCCAAAACCACCTGGGATTCCATCATTCGATGGTGTCCCGGGTGGTGAAGTCACTCAAACCGGCGGTCAGGCAGCGGCAGAAAACCGAAGACAGCTGATCCGGTGAAGGCAAGGAAGGTGTTGAGTCTGTTCAAGCGTCGACCGAACCTTCGCGACGAGGCGAAGGTTTATATCTGGTTTGTCGACAAAGCCATGAAACTTGCCAGCCTTCACGTCTACAAGGTCAGGAAGGCACCAAACCGGAACGATAAACAAAACACGGCAGCCGAAACCCGCGCCAGGAGGCTGTACCAAGAGTGACTGGCGAAGCCGAGGTGCATCGTGATGGATGACGAGACTTACATCAAGACGAACAGAAAGCAATTGCCGGAGCAGGATTTTTACGTTGCAACATCAAGGTTGACCGTTCCTGAGGAGGTAAGAAAGAAGGAGGACAAATTCGCCAAAAAAATCTTTGATTTGGCTGGCCACCTGTGGGTGTGGAAAGAAGAGCCAGCCATACATCACGACGGGTACCATGAATGGGCAAATCTACCAAGATGAGTGCCTCCAAAAGCACTTGCTACCATTCCAGCAGTCTGACGGGGGCGAGACGCTACTTTGGCCTGATTAAGCATCCTGCAACTACGCACGGCTGGCGGTAGACTAAAGGGTGTTTCGATCAAAATTTGGTCGACTTAAACTTGACGGATTTCCTTTCATCGTGCATTAAAATTTTTTGAAGATGTGTGCGTGTAGCATCATGCCTCTATTTAGATTTTGAGATTTGCACTTCAGTTATTAAAATGTCGTCGAAGGAGGAGAAGCAACGCATCAAAATTTTGCACGTGCATGGCAAAAATCCAAACTACTCTCACGCCAAACTGGCGAAATTGTTGAATGTGGCCAAATCAACTGTTACCAACGTATCAAAAGTGTTCGGTGAACGTTTGTCGACAGCCAGGAAAGCTGTATCGGGGGGAAATCGAAAGCCGGAGGCCTCAGCTACGACAAAAAGAGTTGCGCGCTGTTTCGAGTGGAACTCCAACCTCTCCGTCCGAGATGTCGCGAAGAAGCTGGGAGTGGCACCTGCAACCGTGGATAGAGCTAAAAAACGAGCTGGACTGTCGACTTACAAGAAAGTGGTGACTCCAAATCGCGACGATAAACAAAACACGTCGGCCAAAGCACGATCGCGAAAGTTGTACACGACGATGCTGACGAAGTTTGATTGCGTGGTACAGACTTTAAACAGCTTCCTGGATAAGGATTTTTATACGGCAACCGGACGGGGAAAGGTGGCAGATATTTTCAAGCACATGAAACTGTCAAAGTTCACGAAGAAATATCTGGCAGGCTATCTGTACCTGTGACTTGGAGAGCAACGTGTACATTGCAACCGGAACCGTCAACCAAGAAATTTATCTGAGCGAGTGCCTACAAAAACGTCTACTGCCTTTCCTGAAGCGACACAATTGTTCCGTTCTATTTTGGCCGGATTTGCCATCTTGTCATTACGGAAAAAAGCCCACGGAGTGGTATGCTGCCACCAGCATTCAAGTGGTGCCCAAGGACAAGAACCCTCCTAACACGCCAGAGCTCCGCCCAATCGAACAATATTGGACCATCGTCAAGCGGAACCTTAAGAAGATTCGAAAAGCTGCTGTGATCGAGAAACAGTTCACGGCAAACTGGCGTTCTGCGGCGAATAAATTGGACAAGGAGACTGTACAAAATCTTATGTTAAACGAAAGACCCGGCAATTTGCATTCGGTAAAAAGGAAGCTTAGCTGAATGTTTCTCCTGTATTCTGTATTAACTGTACTTGAAAAATAAAAATAATTTGACTTATTAATAAAAACTTTGATCAATTCACACACATGACTGTTTGACCAAATTTTGATCGGAACACCCTTTAGTACAATAATGTTATTTTTGTACCAAAAGACTTCAACTTAAAGTACTCGAGAACGAGCTGGCTTTTTAAGAAACAGTGGGTAAAAGTATGAAAAGAAGTCGAACTCACTATTGCCCAAGATCATATGAGTAGTGTCAAGGGCAACGTGCGGGCATTCGGTCATGAGGAGGGTATTAACTAAAAACATAAGTATAATGTTGTAGTTTGTTCCCTGAAAATTTGAAGAAACTCGACTAAAAGTGAAGTTTTGGTGACCATTTGTGTGTGTCTCATTTTTTACGAGAACAGTCTTTATAGTTCTATAGAGCACTATTAACTTTTTTTGAAATTATGGTTCCGGAGATATTGTCGGAGCAAGTTCTAATAAACACTGATGTTGAGTCCTAAGACATGTATCTAAGCAACCACTGAACCGAATTGAGCGAAACAATCACTAAATTATAGGTGTTTCATCAATTTTTCAATTTGGTTATCCTCTTTCTGAAATTCGACTAAAGTATCATAATTCAGACTCTTGCACAGAACCAATAAGCAACCAAAATTGCCTCTACTCAATTAAAACAACTAGACGCAGTTGTTCTTCGAAATGTAGAATGTAATAAAAACCTGGTAAAACTATCAATAAAACCAAACCCCTTGAAACTATCACTCACCTTGTCCGTCATTCGGCGTCGTTGCTTCCGACATTGTGGCCGATGTTTTCGTCGTGATTCCGTTTGCTTATTCCAGTAGAGTGGCACATACACTATTTTTCCCACCAAATTGTACGTAAATTAAAATCGAAGCTTGGGATCACTTTTTTTTTCAAACTCTCACCATAAACTCCTTTGTCAAAATTTGACCGATCGCATCCGAATAACCCTTTTGAACCCAATCCCACTTCTCACTGATCCAAGGTGGCTGCGATGGCCTCGGGGGAAGATTAACTTTCCGTTTTGTTAATATCTGCGCACTTCCCTTCGAAAATCCAACCACAAAGGCGAAAACTTTCCACCTTGGTGGATTTTCAGCTTTTTAGTTTCGTCTGGTTGTTTGGTTTTTTTCAGTTTTCGTTTTCACGGTGGAAACTTTATGGGAACCCTCGGTTCAGTTATTTGAGTAATGGAACGAGCTGGTCATTTTTCACCGAATTTTGTTTTTTTTTATGTTTCTCCCGGGCACTTCCATCCACCATAGAGGGCTTAGAATTTGAGGGGAGCGGTAAGCCGTTTTATTTATTATGCTTAATGGCTATGATTATTACTTGTTTTTTTTTGTTGTATTTTTCTTTTCACGAGGTGTATTATCCCAGTCTAGGGATTGAAGTTAGTGTTACTTTGTCTGGTGAAAAGCTGGAAGGAGGAGGAGGTTAAGGTAAAGAACTGATTTTTTTTCACTTCGTTTTAGTTGCTTTGTACGAGTGTGTACTAGAGACGAGCCATCGCTGCTGCTGCTGCCATTATGCGGTAGTTTTGAGCTGCCATGAAATGCTTCGTTTGCATGCCACCGGCTTTATTACAGATGATGATTATAATACACAATCACACTCACACGATTGAAAGAACTACGAAATAACTTTTGCTTTTTTTTAGATCAGTTCTGCTTATTACTGTATACAGATGAACTTTTTTTTCTGTTTTGTTTGAAGTAACTTTTCCACTACTTTGGCTTATTTGGTAAATGCAACACTTAGAATCTAGCGCTAATTATTTTTTTTGCTTAACGGTATGAGATAAACTTTGTTGGAGAAAACTGCTTTTAGATTATTATTTTTTGCGAAACACCTACTAGCTAATAATAGTTGCACTTGATATTTATCAACACTTTATGAATTCTGTACACTAGAAATTATCCAAAGGGGTTTCTTCAACGGTGAACGAACTGGCACCTGAAGTTTTATTTACAACGGAATATGCACACGAAGACGAACACATCTACACGCTTCTGGCAGGGGATTATGTCGAAATGTATCTTCCAACATGTGAGCCTTCGAAGGCTTCGTAAATCTTCGAGCTATCTTATTTACAATAGACACGTACACTTATGGAGAACTTTGTCAACAACATGGGCACATAGTACGGAGAGAACATCGACGGACCCCTCGTTCTAGGTTCTCGGCAGACAGGATCTAGGTCATGTCAGATGCCATTGCCTTTGCTGCTACTATCCTGCAGCTGCTGCTCGGTGAATCGACGTGTTACACCGATTCGATTGCTATATGTTGCATAATTAATCATCGTTGTCACGTTTTTCACACACTTCCAATTCAACTACGCGGCAAACCACACTCGAAGTACATTTTTCTTCGATTTTGTTCAACTCCCCGAACTGCCACCGTCCTTGCGCTTAGCTCCATTCATCCGAATTCCACGTTGAAACATTGTCATTTTTTCCACATTCGATTTGAGAGCGGATTTATCAATCACCAGTCCAACCTGAAAGTACAGAGAAAACATCGTTTTTTTTTTTCAATAAATCTTGGAAATTTATAACCCGTTCAATTCGAATTATATGAACGGTCTGCTATCACGAATTCTCACACTTCAGCGAACGACCAATCCAGTCAGAAGCGAAAAAAAACCAAGTCGGCACAATTAACTTTTATTGATTTCTCCGCGGATTCCTCCGTCCTGAATCAACAGACTGCTCGGAATGAAATTTTACGAGCGACCTTAAAAATCGAAACTGGCAGCGAAACGCCAAAGCAACTGACCACCACGCGATAAAGCACGTCATTAACTGACCACATTCACGCGCCAGCACTCACACTCCCACACTTAGCAGCGAAAAAACACAACATTTTAAGGATATCCGTACCGCCGAATATTGACTGTTATTAACTGAGGCAAACCACTTCCACGAAGTCCTCGCTGCCACCGCCGTTGTCGTCACACGCTATTTCCCCATATCGCAACAAAAGCAATTCGCTGACCACCACCACCACCACCAGCAGCTCGTCGGACTTCTCTTCGCTGCGAGCTGCTAACCCGCGGCAATCAACTGGTTAGGACAACCTGGATTTTTGTTTCTCTTCTTCTTCTTTCCTTTGCAGAGGACGCCCTCAGACTCTACACACACAGTCCACGTTGGTCGGTCGGTCAGGACTAAAATCAATTCCGTTTGCGCTATGGCGCACCACACTGGCTCGAAGCAGGTCGTGGAAATCCTCGTCGTTGTCGGATTCGTCAGAGAGGCAAGGCACTCTCTTGATGGGGAAAATTAAAGAGAGGAGCGATTCTGAGTTACCGGATGTTTCGGAGTGGAAGCTTTTCCGACGGAACTCACCTCTGCCCTCTGTCGAACAGCCGAACTGCACTTGAGGCGGCGTGGTGTAATGTTAATCATAAAGGAGGTAAGCTGTTTTGCTTTATCTGGGAATGGGAAGCCAGTTCGATAAATTGTGTTACGTCTGCTGAGTATATGGGGAAGGTTGATAAGGATTAATGGTGACATCGTAGCAGTGAAAGAATTCAGAGCGTAAGGTGGTGGTGACGGGTTCCTGGAACCGAATTCGCGAAAAACATAAATTGAGATATGGTTAACGTTCAGGAAACAATCAATGTGGAGTTACGTTAACTATTTAGAAATTTATTACTTGTAAATAAATAGTTTATTTTCTAATTGACTATTTACACTGTGACTAATTACACTTATTAATAATTAGTTAATGTTAACAGAGAGCTTCCGCGGAACCTGAGCCAAATACCCTAAAACGAGTATAGACAAGGCAACTTCTCTGAAGCAGCTTTCCTGTAGCAGAATTGTTAATTTGCGACTAATCACACTTTTTTTTAATAACTTCATTTATTTGTACAAACTCAATCAAATCAACTGTACAGGGTGCGGCAGAAAATAATGCGAAAATGTTCAAACTTGAGTATTGGGTTAATTCGTGTAGCTAGTGACTAATTTCTGTCGAACGTGTATTTGTCTATGTTTAATTTCAAGTGCTGCATTCAAACATTCTATTTGTTTTATTGCAAATTCGTCAAAATGTTCGTGAAAGAAGTGATCACCAGTTTTTTGCTCGCCCAGAAGAAGCCGAAAGAGATTGCCAAGGTGGTAGGGTGCCATTTGGCAACAGTTTACCGCATAAAAAAGTCCCTGCAGGATGGTCTTAAGCAGCGGAAGCCGGGAAGCGGACGTCTGCGCTTTGCACGCACGCCGAACGTGATCAAATCGGTCCGTGCAAAAATTGCTCGCAACCCGGTGCGTTCCATAAGAAAACTTGCAAAGGAAGCCAATATTTCGGAGAAATCCATGCGAAGAATCATCAAAGAAGACCTGCATGCATCTTCCAGAGCCAGAGTGAAACGCCACTTGATTACGGACCGGGTCAAGGAACTACGAGTGAAATGAGAATCCTGTTTTCCGACGAAAAGCTTTTCAGCATCGCTGCTGTGGCCAACAGCCGCAGAAAATGGAGAACGTTCCGGAAAAAGTGAAATTCAAATTTCAAACCAAACATCCGGCTGGTGTCATGATGTTTGGCTTGGTGGCGTCCAACGGTTTGAAAATGCCGCCTGTTTCCATTGATGCTGGAGTTAAAATCAATACCGAAGTGTATATCGGTATTTTAAAGGACCAAGTGCTTCCCTGGGTGAAGGTCAACTTCTCCGAGGACCAAAACGTTGTCCTACAGCAGGATGGAGCGCCGTGTAACACGTTCGGATCTTAATCCGTTGGATTATTCGATTTGGGCATATGTTGAAGCACGAGCCTGCAAAACATCACACCCTAATGTGAAAACCCTGAAGTCAACCATAACACGCACATGGCAGTCAATGTCTGAGGACTACGTCCGAAAGGCATGCTCTGGCTTTCGGCGTCGGCTAGAGGATTTTATGAATAAAAATGGAGGACACATAGAATAAATTTGTTTAAAGGACTTTATAACGATAACTGCATTAGAAAATGTTGATATTATTGCTTGAATTAGTTGAAAATGGGATTTGAAAGAAATGGAAAAAAAATTCGCATTATTTTCTGCCGCACCCTGTACAGAGCCAGAGGCGTCTGCTGATCAAAACCACACAACTATTGAGAACTTAGAAACGTATTCTATTGTAACAGTTTTTGGTGTTGGATAACATCCTTCGGCAACATATAGGGGGTACAAATCGGAAACTCTAAAATTGGGAAATCGAAGCAAGGAACGTCTTGCATCATCTTCTTCTTCTTTGTATTAGAGAGGGACTTTAACCAATCATGTCATTCGTCTCTCCATGTACGTCTCGCATGCAGCTGAGAACGGTTTAAAACGCACACTTAGGAAAAATTTGCCTCATTCGTTTAGCAGCATAGAAGCTGTGCGGAGCTGGTCGCAGGTAGCTGGTCGCAGGCAGCTGGTCGCAGCTGCTTCATTCGTCCGGCAGCGGAGCTGGTCGCAGAGGCAGCTGGTGGTCGCGTAGCAGATGGTGGTCGCAGAGGCAGCTGGTGGTGGTAAGTACCAAGGCTCTCCCAAACAGCGATCGTCGCGATGAGGTAAAATGGCGGATTATGGGGGCGCACAATCGCGTCGGTTTGTGCAAGCCGCCATCTTACCTCATCGTGGCGATTGTTTCGCCGCGACTTCGAAAACGCTGCTGTTTGGGGGAAAGCGTCCTTGGGGGCGAGCAGCAGTAGGTGGAAATAATCTGTCCTTTTGAGGACAATAAATTAAAATAAAAGAGTTGTTTATTAAAGAGCTAATCTTAAATTTAGTTCGGTTCTCGATGGAGAGCGAGCCGTCGGTAAAAATTTTACCCAGCTGGTTGGCGCAATCCATAAATTGATAATCTGTCTTTTTGAGGACAACCAATTAAATTAAAAGAGTTGTTTATACAAGAATTAAACTTTTATTTCGTATGGTTTGTGCGCCTAATATCAAGGTGCCGATTCGTTCGCCGCAACTGCAAAAACGCCTTCATGGAGGGCGAGCCGCCGGGAAAATTTTACCCAGCTGGTTGGCGCAACCCACTAATAAATAATCTGTCCTTTTGAGGACCACATTCGTCGTGCATTTCGACAGCCGTATCCTTTTCTTGGTCTGCATTTATACCAAACATGCGCAGATACTCATCGATTGTTTGCTCGAGGTTGAACTCGCAATCGTATTCTTTCCGATTCTGTAGAAGTACGCTTTCATACTGATCGTACAACTGCAGGAACTTCTGGCAATCAAGTATGTCGCACATCTCGCTACGAAACGGAAGAAACAGCAGCACCATCTCGCGCTTGTAGTCGATGAGCTCGTTCATTGAGTACGACCGCCAACGCAATACGTGCGCAGTGTTACGACGACTGTACGTATTCGACATTTTCTGTACTTTCGCGTAACACGCTGCAAAATCTGCAAGACATACATCCTCTAGCCCTTCGCGTGCTTCGTACTTCTGGGTTATATTGGATGTCCAGATATCGGTGGAATCATCCGAAACACCTTCTACATCCATCTGCTGCACACGCTATCTCGTCTTTGTTCTCTCGTGTGGCCACAAAGTGGGAATGAACACGACCTTTCTGCTGGCTTCAGACATTGGCTGGCGAAGAAGGTACCAGGCAGCCTCCTGAGCAGACATTTCTACTGAATTGAGCATCTTGATGCTCACTTTCTTCAGCAGTGACTGGTAGTCCTGATCCGGGAACTCTTCCTGCCGCTCCACGAGATCGCGATGTAGACTGCTAATGCCCCGATTAGTTTTGTTAACGTACTCGACGACGTACGCTGCACAAGAAAACTCCTCGAGGATGAACTGCAGATCCATGTTCGAACGGAGAACATTAGCAATCCACGGATTGAACGTGTTAGTCCACAATTCCGTCATTGACCGTTTGACCAGAACGGTAGGTCGGCTTATGGATGCGCGAACGATATCGAGGTAGAAGTCGTATGTGGAGCAGCAGTTTTCGAGAAATTGATCCAGCGTATCGAAAACTTTGTTTTCCAAAGCAGCGTGAATCTCTGTGGCGCGTTTCTTCAGCTGACCGCGTCGACCATCATCAGCCGGGAGTGGCAACAAAACTCTTGTCTGATCCATGGGCCAGTAAGGGATGTTGAAATGGCAACTTTGCTCACCTCGTTTGTAGCCCGTGAAAGTGTGCTGATTTCCATAGCTGTCTGGCAGGGCAAGAACGGGTTTATGACCAGGATGTATGTGTTTATTTTATATTTATAAGATTAATTATTTATACATCATCCGAAACGACTATGTACCGATGCCGAGTGGGCACGTGTTTATCGGGTAAAACTGAAAGCAGCCAGAGGTAATGCGTTTCCAACTAACTGGTTGAGACGCTGGAGAAGGGCCTTCAACTCGAAGCCGTATCACCATTTATCCTTTTTAAAGAGTGTACAATATAATTTTCGAATATACGATCTATTAGAACTACACCCACACTATTTTGATCAGATTACGCCTTACGACTAGGGTAGGGGTGAAATGAAAATTTGAAAATAACTGAAACAAACATTTCTCCATAGATTCTCGAAATGTTTGCTTCAATCAGTTGAAGTTTTTCGCGACTGCCAACTAACAAAAATATCATTAATTATTGACATTGAATTTCCAAACAGACCCTGAACAATCCATAATGCGATAAAGATAATGGTCTCCAGCTGGTCGATCATATCAACACCATCACTACAGCCAGCACAACCGTTGCCCTTTCATCATACCAACATTCAAACCAAACGGCCATTTCCAGGACCGCCAAATAATTTCAAAGAAGCGAATCATGGAATGTTCCAACATACACATTTAAAATTTTATAGTACTCGGTAATTCTTTACCTAACTTTCAACAGCTGAACGTTGGGTAATCCGATTTAGCGGATTTCGGTAAAATTTGAAAAGTTCCGATAATATTTTTACCGGAATACTGTAAAATTTCACCGAAATCCGGAAGCTGTTGAAAGTTCGGTTAAAAATTACCGGATACTGTAAAATTTTCTAAGTGTGTACTTACTCACTTACTTATGACAACCCTTAGAACAGTAACTGCGTTTTAATGTTCCACTACGAAACCAACGAAACAAATCAAACGATTTAACGTAGTCTACGTCAACCGGTCGTGAGTTATACACAACCCCACTGATTGTTTTATTCTTCAAAGCAAATTCGCGACAGGAATCAAAGAATATTTTTCTGTTGAAAGTACCCTCTGTTTCCAATGTATCTAAGACACCATTCATATCCAGAAAACTTAAGTATGACGCCCTAGGCCGGCGCACAAATTCTCCACGATACACTAGCCGTTTTCCCTTTGGTCCGTAGCCTCGGTTCCTCAAAATTCCCTTGCTATCTATCGATACCTCATCAAGAAACACAAGATGATAAAGGTCCCAGTCGAACGAGATCATTTCTGAGCAAAATCGAAGAATTTCATGCTCCTTAATTTGAATAGCCCTACGTTCTAGCGCTTGCCACAAGAGCCCTTCAGCATGCAAAATTCTGCAGATACTGGATCCACTGATTTTAATCCGGAACTGTTGGTAGAAAAACTCTGCATTCCTCAAGGTAAAGAACTGGATTTTCTTGCTATAAGGACACGATCCATTGTCTATGTTTCGCGCTGAACTCGGAATATTGCTCGGGCTTAGTGAAGTAACCGTTTGTTTCTGGGGGTACACTCCGGGGTGGGTTTGCTTTTGGGGGGCCGGGGGCTTCGGGGAAAAAATGCCCGGGGAGGTGCGTGGTGGGGGGGGGGGGTTTTGTGCGTTGTGGAGTTCGTTGGGCTTTTGGTGTCGGAGAGAACTCAGTTGGTTTTAAAGGAAAAAAAAAAAATTGAAAAAAAACGGGGAGAATAAAAAAAAGAGAAAAAAGCGGCTGTGTTGTTTTGGGTGTGGGGTATGGGGGACGGCGTTTGGGACTCTTGTGTGGCTTTTTAGTGGGTGTTGGGGGGCGCAAACAGATAATGGTGGTGAATAAGCATATAGTGTGTTGGTATGAATAAAATCAAGTCTATTTTGCAGAAACAGGAAACCAGGCCATAATTGGTGGAGGTTAAATATAATGTATGTATGTATGTAAGGTAGCCACCATCCCTTCTAGCGCTTGGCTTGGATGCAGCTCCACTTAATAGCAAGATCGAATTGAGCCACCGATCTGAATTCACAATATCACTGTATGAAGGGCCAAAAACGGAGGGGTGGATCCGTAAGCAGAGACACTCACGCGAAATCCACGGGAAATTAAGAATCTCCTTCCAACGATACGATCCAACAATTCGAATAACCCAATTCGCAATACTTATTAAGCTTTCTACAGGATGGCTTGTTAAGAAGGGCGCGTCACCCTCACTGAAACTGTCGGAGTAGAATTTACAGCATCACAATCGAATCGGTAGGATAAAGAAAATGATACTGTTCATTCCCTCCTAGACTCAGGCAGTCAATCAAACCGTCGTCCAGTTTCAGCTTGAATGATACCCTGATGCTCCCTCCCAACCCAGTATTAATTATATATAATGTAAATAATATGTCATGATATGCAATATATGTAGTATGTAATAGAGCATTGCAATAAACAAAATTATTTAATTAATATATCTGATAGTTGGAAGTCGCCATCCTTTAATTTTAATATAATTATTGACAATATAATATGATGAAATAATTAAAATACATATAAAAGACATATGATAATGATATTCAACTTGCTGTCTCTTTACAGTTCAATCAGTGTCAAATGAATGTAACTCTGGAATGTTAAGGTCATATTGCAATTAAATGAAGTAAATATAGATATCAATAAAACATTTAATTATAAGAAACAATAACAAAATTAGTATGTATTCATAACATATGGATATACAATCAGCAGAATGAATAGCATTTAATTTTTAAAAATAAATTAAATAGTATCCAATAATCGAAATTAATAGAAGAATATTTATGGCACAATATAATAAATATCTTTACGTCCTGTAATAACCTTCCTTGTTACCTTGAAGCAGATGATTTGTTTTGTTATTTTTATTATTATTCTTTTTATAACTATTATCCCTAAGAAAAACATAATAACATGCAATTCATAATAAGTTACAGCTATGAACTTCGATACAGCTCAACCAATAGCCGATAAAAGCATACTGAAATATTTAGGTCATACTATGCAATAAAATGAAATATATAAATATAAATATATACTAGAAGGTTAAAGTTGAAGGATTGAATGATTGAAGGAGCCATCATAATTATACCACCGTCGAAAATCCAAAAGCAGTACCCCTGACCAAAACTGAAAAATAACATATAATAAATGCTAAGTAGGTAAATTAAAATGACGATTGGACCAACCAAAATAGAAACAAATAAATAAGTAAATAGTATACGTTTCCTTTCTAATAAAAAAGAGTCAAACTATAGTAAAATATGCATTAATCGTTGGAAATTTTAAAAATGATAGTAGTTATAATAAAAGTGTTACAATCAGCAACCACAAAGCGTCGGTTAGTCTATAGTGAATGGATTTTTAAATATAGAATAGCAACAACAATTCTACAATGCAATCAATAAAATGAACCTATAAGAAATAATATACTATCATTCCAAAAAAAAAAACATGCTGTATAAAACAGTAAATAGATAAATACAGTGGAAATACCAATCGCTGTGATACCAACAGGATGTAACCGACTCCCAGCTTCGGGTCTCGACAAGAACCCATACCGAGCCCCTGCGGCACGACAAGCCGGTCAGTTCATCGCAAGGGACTGTGGAAAATATTGCATGGAAAATTTTAAGTACAGCTTGTATTGGCAGAACTGAACGGTATTCTCCGGTGCTCTCCTGTCCCGTTCTATCAACACCAGTGACACTCATTCAAAGCCGCATTCGTGAGCATATGTACACGTATCACACAAACACTCCCAAAACTCAAAACTGGCCATCACCACCATCCCGTTTTCGCTCGAACACATTAAATTTTGTTCTCTGTCACACTACTGACAAACACCGCGCGAGCACATACACACGCTGGGCCACTAGATGTTGCTAGTGTCTCCTGAAACCACTACACCGCACCCGCACGAAATGAAATTTCGACTCTTGCCGTTGTTTCTCTTTCCCTTTACATTCCACTTTTATCCCTCTTCACCTTTTGGCCCGATCGGTTCGGCAGTTAACAACAACCGTTGCGTTAGACACAAAAACACATACACTTAAAAAATGAAACCGATCGGTAATGGTGTGGCTTTCGAGTTCGAAGCCAGAGCTGAAATCTCGATCACGCGTCTCACAAATGCACAATACACGCTTCAAAAATTCCCCTGATGCGAAATAGCGTCACCTCCCAACTTAAGCTGGGTTTTGATTGCGTTCCGCACACATGCACAAACTTTCCACTTTTTCTTCAAGCTGCAAAAATGATGTTACTTTATAAATCGCCAACTCCCTAGTCCCCACTGCATCCACTCGTCCACCGAAGGAACATAACCCGATACCTCCGGATGTACTTCCTTCTCAAAGCCCACTTGCCCAGCTTCACACAAAATGGCTGAATTTAACTATTTTCGTAGGCCAAACATCCGACATGGCACCGATTCACAAAATTTTCACCGTTTTCAGCAGTTTCTTTTCAAGCCTTCTTCCAACTATTTCACATTCCTTTACCAATAAACTTTCACGCAACTTCACTGACGTTTTCCACCTTATCTTCACGGTTTGCGGCAGCCGAACTCGTCAATCACTCGACACGTATAAAAAGGATCTCAACCGCACTGATGAACGAAGGACGCGAGAAGACCTTGCAATGTATGGCGAACTTTTAGACAATATATTGCCTTTATTAAGATAAAAATTCGTCCAATTCTAAGATAGTAATTTTTTGCAATTTGACTTTAAATTTTAAAAATTTTTTTTTAGCGTGTAAGAATCCATTTTACAATTTTTACAATATTTTTCATAAAAGTTAAAATGATTTTCTAGAAGTCACTCATACATCACATTTGTGTTAGTCTTGTCCGTTTTGAGTTATGTTGATTTTAAAAAAATCGATCAAAAAACTTAAGCCCCTTTCAAGTGGCAGTATGGATAAATTTATTAAAAAGCAAAGTATTGCACAATTGCTTGAAAGGACATAGTCTACACATCCACAAATTTTGATCCGATTCTGAGAGGGTGTTGCCAATCACGACGTCGAGTTGGCGTGAAATTCGTCGTTAGTCTTCATCTCTGTAAATTCAGCAATTAATCCAGGTTCAGCTTCAGCATAGAGACGTACCCTTGAAGATCGCTCTTAAATTCTTACCAGATTATTAACAATAAAAGATCATGTTCAATAAAACTCAATTCTCAGACAAAAAAAACATAACTCTAACAACACTTAATATTCTATTAATATCTCAAAAGTGATGAAGTAGCTTGACATGCACGAATCAAAAGGTACTGGATTTAATATAAATAATTTACTCTGAAATATACCTTAGCATTTTTTTTTGCTCAGTTTCTTCAAAAAGATTTGATCCACAATAAATTCATATTTCGTAAACCTCCAAATGTTCTCAAATAAATTACTGAAAACGGCATTTAGAACTCCAAGTAAAGAGCCGTCAGGCACAAATTTCCTATAATTTCTTCCACAATTTCCAATAATAATAATTTTCAACAAATCCCTCCACCGAACCCACCGCGAGCTGCAGCGGCGCATCGGGATCCAGAGCAAACTATGTTGTCACAAAACAAGGACCAACAAACTGGTCAAGAGCCCTCCACTTGTCCCTGTGTATCCATGAGCCGGAAGTGTCCACTTCACAACCATGACGACCGATGACGACGGGTCCATGTCTGTCCGTTCATTCGAGAGGTTCCTCCACCCCCTCCCTCCCATAGCCTTCCGATTATACCAGCCGACTGGTGGATCTCATTTCATCTTCCACTTGAGAGTATAATGTTTGCACCCGTGGGCCGAAGCCCAGCCGAAAACCGGCAAACCGGATGGAAGGATGAACGGATGATAATGACTGCGGTGGTCGGTGATGGATGGGTTGAAGGGCGGTAGTAATCCGCAAAACCTCCAAATGTTCGAAACTGTTGTCGGTGGCGCCGAGGCGAGTGCCACTACTGTCATCAGAAGCGAAGTGGTAAATAGCAAAAAACCGCATGCCTCAGCTGGTCGACGACTGGAGGAGGCTCGACTAGACTTGAGGAACGCAAGCCGAATCATAGTCATCTCCTATTGGATTACCGCGAAGGTGTGGTTGCGCTAGGGACATTGGCGCTGAAAGACTATACCGTAGTTGGCTCTCAATATTCCAAACAAACAGCCCGGCTCCAATTACGCCACTGTTCACGCAGTAAGTTTGGTCAAACACTTTGACCTGCTTGAGTGTCACTTCAATAGCCATCAATCACCATGCTCAGCGCTTGCAATTGACCTGATTTGTCGTCGGCCAGCAAACAACCATCTTCAAGTAGTAGCAATTCCAGGTTTCCACAGCGTGAGAGAGAAGTGCAACTAATTGCAACTGGCCCCTCCCCGCCAGAGGACCCAGCACATATAGCTTCTTCTTGTCTTGCCGTGGCGAATATCGTTCCAATCGTGTTGTCACGATAAATCACCTGGGCACGACGAACGATACAGAGATGGTGACAAGTGGGTGTCAATTGTAGCTTTCTTTGATTGCAGGGTCTTGGACGGAAAAGTTTTGGACCTGTTGAATGATTTGAGTGCCAGTTTAGAGAAACTTGCTGATTGCCCATCCGGTCGACGGGTTTGTCGATGGGAGGCAAGTTTCTCGATGATGATAATGATGGGATCAATCGTAGGTGGGTGAGCGTTCGACCGCAAAGTGCTCGAACGCTTTGGATAGGGATCCGGAATTGCACCGAAGAACCGCAAGTACCGTGGTTGGTTTGAGCTGCTCTCCGGCTGCTCCACTGTCGTCGTTTATTGGGTTAATTAAATGGATAGCTAAATTGGACCTGATGCACAATTTGCTTCGGTGTCGAAACTGTTTCCGGAGAAATTACGCTGGCTTTCTGGGATGGATTTGCTGAGTTTCGAATCGTTTATTTCGAATTGTTATACGATATCTTTTGTCCTATCGATAATCATACCCATCAAACGGTTATTAATGTTTGTTTTTCTTCTTCTTTTATTTCAGGTAAGCTTTCAACTGGACGTGAATATCAGGTTAATATCGAAATTAGTCATCAAGATGAGTTTGTGCAGCAATTTTCCATTTTGTTCCCGAAGTGACTTAGATCTACGATGTTTAAATTAGCTAGCATTTCATTTGGCCATGCAAGAATGCATTTTTCCACTACAGTGGAAGTTTAAATTGAACCTCGATGACGAATATTTCACCGCAAAAAAAAAACTGATGAAAACATACCGTACATGTGTTTCATATTTTTCTTGCTCGAACATAAACAAGCTGAAACCACATTCGCGAGCAGCGAATCTAACCTGGCTGTGAAAATGCGTCCGACATCAGCAACAGCTCGGAGCACTATATCTGACATGGGAAAATGAGTTGTTCGCTGATGGATTCTGCGGTAGGACACAGCCCGTTCCACAATTGCAACTCTTGTTTACGATTTTTTTCCCCCGTCGCCAGGAATAAGTGTGTGTGTGGGAGAGTGAGGGTTCTCCTAAACTGGTCCATGAGAGTTTTTAAAATTTAAATTGGTTATCTCCCTTTATAGTGAAATGAATGCCAAACTACCTTGCATAGAGTTAACCTTCACTTTTATCTCCGAACAAGTCTAAGCCAAATTGGACACCGCCATTCAGCAGGGCGCACAATTTTCAATGAATTTAATTTATTTATTATTTTCGTGCCCCGATGATTTTCCGCATCGAGGTGAAAGCTCGGCAGAGCAGTTCTACCGGGGCCTATCAATTTATTGAACTATGTATGGTTATCACGTTGTCCCACTCGTTCAGAAACATGTGTTTTTCGATTGCCGTTCCATACTATGTTGTGTTGTTGGTCAGGGACCTTGTCAGTTGAACATTCAATTCAACTAGGCAAATCTATGAGAAAAATTCAACAGAAGCTCTGTCAAATCTGGCAACGTGTAGGAACGACTATTATGGATGTAGATGAAATTTGTTCGGTATGGGAAAAGATGTATTTTCACCGGCCAAAAGATTCTAGCGACTTGAGTCTAACTTTTGAAAAGCGCATGTTGGCAAACATTGCGAAGCGGCAACGTTCTTCTAGCAGCACGCTAGAAACTAAAGAAACGCGAATTCGAATGCAATTCTCAGTTAGTTCTTTTCACCGTAACTGAAAATCCAAAGTTCAACATGGAGGAAATGTAGGTTTCGGCATTGTTAACGATAGACGGTTCCAATAATTATGAATACACTATGCGACCCTTTACCAACCTGTCCTATCCAACAGGCTTGATTCAATAAGCCTTCAAAAATACGTACAGTATCCATGCATTTATAACAGATTAATGGTTTCTCTTGTAGGTTTTAAGACCTTACTCCACACAGAAAAAATAATTAACTTTAATAAGCGCGTAAAACTTCCCCTCGTTTAATTACAAGTCAAAGGAGGCGTAAAAAACGAAATTTTGACAGAAAATAATGGGATATTTCATGTAAATGTTAGCCTGATAACGCCTGAACCTAGTCTGTTGTATGAAAGAATGCTAACATTATTGTATGGCGCATGAAAGATTGCAAACAATTTCGTTGTTTACGCCTCTTTTGGCTTGAAATTAAACAATGGGAAATTTTACGCGCCTGTTAATATTCATTATTTTTTTCTGTGTACTGTAACCGTCCGTTGCCTTACAATGGAAAATTGCCTTATGAGCCACTCTCGATATTGAGACACCACTGGTCATGTATTCTTACATTGCCCGACTAAGCTGTTCGAGCATGAGTGCAATTCTCGGGGGAATTTAGAACGGTTGCTTGGTAAACGCAAAATGATGACCATCAAATTGAAAGAACAATCGAAACGGAAGGAAGGTATGCATAATCAAAGCAGATTCAAAGTGAAACAAACTGCTTTTACAGCAGAACTCAGGTAATATAAAGGTACAAATCAAAGTGAATTTTGCTTAAGTTCACTTTATATTGCGCTAGCTGAACCCGGTGTGTGCCTTGCTACGCTTGCAACTAGATGAAAAAAAAATTTAATAGAACTGGCGTTCATGAGTTTTGTTGAAATATTTTGGTTTGCTAATGTGTGTACTTTCTGCAAAATAAAACGTGGGGGTGTGTTTTTAATTTAACCCTCGGATCGTTAGTTTCTACCACGGTTTTTTCTTTCTGTGTAGAAGCATTTCATGGACAAAACATTTATCTTCAAACTACGCCGCATCCTGTCAGTTTAAACGTAATTTTCTTTTGCATAACCTTAGATTACCTTCTTGTGCATAATGTAGCACTGAGAGTAACTCAAACATCCCCCATTATTGACTAAGAAGGGGTTCAAACTTCTATCAGAACATGCTGTCTACCCGAGAAATACACATATTGTGTTTTAGTTGCCTTAATAATTCTCATGTTTGGTTGAAATTTCGGTTTGATTTGTATGCGAGCATCCCCCCCCCCCTCCAGAGAGGAGAGGGGTCTCGAACCACCATAGAAACAAGTCCTGCCTCCAAAAACCCCCACATGCCAAATGTGGTTCCATTTGCTTGATTAGCTCTCGAGTTATGCAGAAATTTGTGTTTCATTTGTATGGGAGCCGCCCTTTTCAGATGGGGGAGGAGTCTCGAACCATGATAAGACACTTTTCCGGCCCCAAAAACTCCTGCATACAAATTTTCCTAACAGTTGGGATAATTCTCATGTTTGGTTGAAATTTCTGTTTGATTTGTATGAGATCAACCCCCCCCCCCCTCCAGAGAAGGGAGTGGTCTCGAACCACCATAGAAAAAATCCTGCCTCCCAATACCCTCACATGCCATATCTGGTCTCTTTGCTTGATTAGCTCTCAAGTTATGCCGAAATTTGTGTTTCATTTGTATGGGAGCCCCCCCCCCTTCTTGACGGGGAAGGTATCTCAAACCTTCATAAGAACCTTCTCCGGCCCCAAAAACCGCTGCATACAAATTTTCATAACAATAGCGATAATTCTCATGTTTGGTTGAAATTTGTGTTTCATTTGTATGAGAGCCCCTCCCCCCCCCCTTTTTAGAGAACCACCATAGCAACATTTCTTGCCTGCAGAAAACCTCACATGCCAAATTTGGTTCCATTTGCTTGATTAGTTCTTGAGTTATGCAGAAATTTCTGTTTCATTTGTATGAGAGCCATCCCTTCCAGATAAGGGAGAGGTCTCGAACCACCATAGAAAAACATTTTACTTTCATGAATCTCTACATGCCAAATTTGGTTCAATTTGATTGATAAGCTCTCGAGTTAAACTGAAATTGGTGATTCATTTGTTTAGGAGCCCCTCCCTTTCAGACGGGGGAGGAGTCTCGAACCATCATAAGGACCTTCTCCGGCCCTAAAACTTCTGCATACAAATTTTCATAACAGTAGGAATGATTCTCATGTTTGGGTTAGATGTGTGCTTCATTTGTATGAGACCCCCCCCCCCCTCGACCAGAGAGAGGAGGAATCTCGAACCACCATAGAAACATTTCTTGTCTTCAAAATCCCCACTTGCCAAGTTTGGCTCCATTTGCTTTATTAGCTCTCGAGTTATGCTGTAATTTCAGTTTCGTTTGTATGAGATCCCCCTCTCGAAACACCATAGAAACATTTATTGCTTCCAAAAAGTCTCACATGCTATTTGCTATGCTAATTTCGTTTCCTTTGCTTGATTAGTTCTTGAGTTATGTCGAAAGTTATGTTTCATTTGTATGGTAGACCCCCCCCCCCCTCCTTTCAGGTAGGTCTCTAACTATGGCAAGAACTATCAGACAGACAGACAGACAAGCAGACAGACAGACAGACAGACAGGCAGGCAGGCAGGCAGACAGACAGACAGACAGACAGACAGACAGACAGACATGTATAGATTTTGAAACCTTAGATTACCTTCTTGTGCATAATGTAGCACTGAGAGTAACTCAAACATCCCCTATTATTGACTAAAAAGGGGTTCAAACTTTTATCAGAACATGCTGTCTACCCGAGAAATACACATATTGTGTTTTAGTTGCCTGAATAATCTCATGTTTGGTTGAAATTTCTGTTTGATTTGTATGAGAGCATCCCCCCCCCCCTCCAAGAGAGGAGAGGGGACTCGAACCACCATAGAAAAAAATCCTGCCTCCAAAAACCCCTGCATGCTTAATCTGGTTCCATTAGCTTGATTAGCTCTTGAGTTATGCAGAAATTTGTGTTTCATTTGTATGGGAGCCCCTCCTTTCAGATAGGGGAGGAGTCTCCAACCATGATAAGACACTTTTCCGGCCCCAAAAACTCCTGCATACAAATTTTCCTAACAGTTGGGATAATTCTCATGTTTGGTTGAAATTTCTGTTTGATTTGTATGAGATCAACCCCCCCCCACCAGAGAAGGGAGTGGTCTCGAACCACCATAGAAAAAAATCCTGCCTCCCAATACCCTCACATGCCAAATCTGGTCTCTTTGCTTGATTAGCTCTCGAGTTATGCAGAAATTTGTGTTTCATTTGTATGGGAGCCCCCCCTCCCCCTTCCAGACGGGGAAGGAATCTCAAACCTTCATAAGAACCTTCTCCGGCCCCAAAAACCCCTGCATACACATTTTCATAACAGTAGTGATAATTCTCATGTTTGGGTTATATGTGTGCTTTATTTGTATGAGACCCCCCCCCCCCCCCCCGGAGGAGGAGGAGAGGAGTCTCGAACCACCATAGAAACATTACTTGCCTTCAAAATCCCCACTTGCCAAATTTGGTTCCATTTGCTTTATTAGCTCTCGAGTTATGCTGAAATTTCAGTTTCGTTTGTTTGAGATCCCCCTCTTCTAGAGAAAGGAGGGGTCTCGAATCACCATAGAAACATTTATTGCTTCCAGAAGTTTTCACATGCTATTTGCAATGCTAATTTCGTTTCCTTTGCTTGATTAGTTCTTGAGTTATGTCGAAAGTTGTGTTTCATTTGTACGGTAGACCCCCCCCCCTCCTTTCAGATAGGTCTCTAACAATGATAAGAACCTTATCGGATCAGTAGTTTTCGAGTCTATAAGGTTCAGACAGACAGACAGACAGACAGACAGACAGACAGACAGACAGACAGACAGACAGACAGACAGACAGACAGACAGACAGACAGACAGACAGACAGACAGACAGACAGACAGACAGACAGACAGACAGACAGACAGACAGACAGACAGACAGACAGACAGACAGACAGACAGACAGACAGACAGACAGACAGACAGACAGACAGACAGACAGACAGACAGACAGACAGACAGACAGACAGACAGACAGACAGACAGACAGACAGACAGACAGACAGACAGACAGACAGACAGACAGACAGACAGACAGACAGACAGACAGACAGACAGACAGACAGACAGACAGACAGACAGACAGACAGACAGACAGACAGACAGACAGACAGACAGACAGACAGACAGACAGACAGACAGACAGACAGACAGACAGACAGACAGACAGACAGACAGACAGACAGACAGACAGACAGACAGACAGACAGACAGACAGACAGACAGACAGACAGACAGACAGACAGACAGACAGACAGACAGACAGACAGACAGACAGACAGACAGACAGACAGACAGACAGACAGACAGACAGACAGACAGACAGACAGACAGACAGACAGACAGACAGACAGACAGACAGACAGACAGACAGACAGACCGACAGACAGACAGACAGGTGTGTGTTTCATGGCTATGAAGTACTAACCTGCGCAGGGTTTTTTCATGTAGTCCGGTAAGTTAACCTAACCGGGGGCCACGCGACTGGCGTGCGATGTTCTGGCCGTCGCAGGCATGTTACCTGGCTCTTCCACCAGAAAGGGATCCCGAAGCTTGAGGCCGCGTTGTCGGGGCGTGCTCGGATACAAAATGGCCGAACTAAAGTTGCAGGGTGAGGGTGTCGGCGCTCGAGTACTCTACCCGATCATACGTCTACCGTACGCAGGCAGGCCGGAGGAAATTAATCTCTACCCTATTTGTCTGTCAAGAACTGGTAAGCCTGAACGAGCTGTTGCTGCCGGAAATTCGCCACGTGCACGAAAGTCAAAAGCAGATGGCGGATGTTAAAGTCCACGAACTCTAGGTCCGAAAAAAAAAGCGCCAGTTGGACACTGAGGTCCAACATCGAACGAATTTTCTGAGTCAACTTTTATTGAACCAATGTTTATTGAGAACCTTTACGACATACTATTTGGGAGCACCTCCCCCCCTTTGTGTTGTATGATGAGCTTGAGACGTCTCGATAAACACCAGTGGGAGCTTCCCACGCCTGGATATGCCCCCCCCTTCCCTCCAAACAATCACCGACGCGTTGCTCTGGAACCGCGGGGTGTTTTTGTGGGACGGGAGGATGCTGTCCAATGTCGGCGCCCACAGCCGTTAATTTTGGGCACTGTGCGGCTGTTGCAAGACAAAGAGTTTCTCAGTCTCTGTCCAGCCTCTTCTTCGTTACCCCGTGCACCTTGCGTTTCTTTTACGGCTTGTATCCCAGGTCCTTCGTCATGATGGCCCAGGTCAGCAGCGGTCTTCCGGATCGAGCGGTTCATTTTTCGACGAACCCGCTCCGTCACCACCTTGATGGCTGCTGGCGTCCTCGCCGAACGCGGCCGCCCGGATATCGCACGGTCCTTCGCCGGACCCGTCTCCTGGTACCGACGGATGGTGAAATTCCGCTTCACTCCGTGGGATTTCAACCGTCGGAATATGCCGCCGGGTCGCTCATCTCTCGCAAATAACTTTTCTACGACGTCGTGGTACTCCTTCAAACAAACAACAAATGACAGCAAGTCGACACCGTACGCGTCGGTTAGCCTATATATGAGGGTAAAGCTGACACCAATACCAAAACACAGAATGCACATGGTGCGCACCTACAGGGTGCGGCAGAAAATAATGCGAAAATTTGTTCTATTTCTTTCAAATCCCATTTTCAACTAATTCAACTAATTTGAATTTCACTTTTTCCGGAACGTTCTCCATTTTCTGCGGTGAAATGAACCGGTTCGTGCGGCTGTTGGCCACAGCATCGATGCTGAAAAGCTTTTCGTCGGAGAACAGGATTATCATTTTTTCCTTCTTCAACAAGGAAAGCAATCTCTTGGAACGAGTCACTCGTAGTTCCTTGACCCGGTCCGTAATCAAGTGGCGTTTCACTCTGGCTCTGGAAGATGCATGCAGGTCTTCTTTGATGATTCTCCGAATGGATTTCTCCGAAATATTGGCTTCCTTTGCAAGTTTTCTTATGGAACGCACAACATATGCGAGCAATTTTTGCACGGATCGATTTGATCACGTTCGGCGTGCGTGGAAAGCGCGGACGTCCGCTTCCCGGCTTCCGCTTCTTAGGACCATCCTGCAGAGACTTTTTCATGCGGTAAACTGTTGCCAAATGGCACCCTACCACCTTGGCAATCTCTTTCGGCTTCTTCTGGGCGAGCAACAAACTGGTGATCACTTCTTTCGCGAACATTTTGACGAATTTGCAATAAAACAAATAGAATGTTTGGATGCAGCACTTGAAAGTAAACATAAACAAATACACTTTCGACAGAAATTAGTCACTAGCTACACGAATTAACCCAATACTCAAGTTTGAACATTTTCGCATTATTTTCTGCCACACCCTGTACACAACGATGAAAAGTTGTATTCGAGCTTATTTAACACCCTGTACAATAAAGAAAATGAACTTAAAAAGCTTTAGCTTTTTTGTAGTCTTTAAAAAATAGAGCCTTCGCCATCATTTTTGACATGTATCAATTCTAATATTTTACACTTTTACGTGACTTAAAATTCTAAACTGCCATCTGTAATCAGTCCTGGAACTATTTATTCATTACAAAATTCATAGCGTCTTTTGGCAACAAAAAATTCAAAAATTGTGAGCTTAAATGTGAATGGTTCTTAAAAATACCAACTAAGCTCAAAAAAGGAAACAAATCGTAATTTACCAGTGAAATAATTTATGAAGGAAGAACAATTATTTACATAGGTATTTACAGAAAGTCGGACTACGTTACACTACGAACAAAATAATGAATACGCTCGTAGCTATTACGACCTCACTCCAGGTAGTTCTTCGATGACGAAAAAGATCTATTGAACGCAATGCTTCATTAATCCATTACTGCCCAGCGTATTATACGCAAAAATACCCTATATTTTGAAAAGCTGGTTTTTATCTAACCAAAGTGCCACATTGAACGAGTCCAATCACAGGAATGATTCCCGAACCGTAGTAAGAAGCGGAAAGCCAGAAACTGTGAAAAAATAGCCCTGCAATAATATAAAACTTTCCAAATGAAGTTGAGAAACATTTTTTTCTGTCTGCCCCAACCAGAGGGATCAATACAAAATATACAAAAACCATAATAACTTTTGTTTGACATACGATAGCGACGATTTCAGTACATCAAAAGTTGTATCTCTGATTGTTCTAGAATCAATGGCAAAACCACTTTGCTGAAAAATTTAAAATAAAAAAGATAGAGCAAAATAAGTGATTTTTATAGGGATTCCCTACGCTACGTAGGAAAAATTGCTCTAATTCGGTAAAAGCTACAGAATAATTTGTTCAATCAAAGTTGCTTAAAATTTTTGCATCTACAACTATTCAGAAGAATATATGCCTTTATTTCAGCAAATAAAAAAGTTAGATTTTCGATTTCTCTGAAAACAAGGACCACCCTTGTTTTCATTCACACCAAAAGAAGGGCCTCATTATTAGAAACAACTTTGTAGAAGACAATTTTGCTTCAATGCTTCAAACTTAGGCTGAAAACGTATCTTTCCAGCTAAATTCGCATTCTGGACCAGTGTGCGTTGGCTACAAAAACAAATATGATCCTTAGTTTGAATGAGTTCTACCAGCGTTACGGGTTAGAACTTATGTTACTTTTCTGAATCGCAAAAATTTGCTGAAACGTTGAAACTCCCTTATTACTGAATTCCATTAGTTGCATCCCGAACGATATTGTCAATGAGTAAGCTATCTGATTTTGATGCACTAAAAAGTGGGAGCGATCCCAGTGTAGAAGTTAAAATCTCACGCTGAAAGGCACGTTTTCGGCTTCTCTACGGACTAGGTAAACAAAAGTTTCCTCCAACGGTGATCCGCATCCAACCAATGAAGAAAATATCCATTCCAGAAACTTTCCAAATAGCACTTCAGACCGTTTCATGCAAACAACTCCCCGGTGGACTGCGGGTGTGGCGATGGTTGCTGCACCACTAGAAAGATTGTAGCAAACTAGGCACAAATTTCAGTTCCACCAAAGTTGGATTAGTGGCTGGGGCATTGGTGGGCGCGAGAAAATTGCGCCCTCCAAAACTTTTGCCACTTCACGCTTCCTTTCGGTCGATTGGCTTTGACTTTGTTTTCCATCATCCCATGTGAGGATTTAACTTTTACGCTCCCGTTTGTAATGATTGTTACGATCTATTCCTTACGTAATGCTACCACCCTCACCACCCTCAAACTCAAAACATCGTAATTAGGGGCCCGCTCAACTTGTTGCCCGCCTGACCTTTAATCCCACAGGAGTGGCATGAATTTTTCATCATCTGCAAATTCGTCATAATCTCATTATTTGCCGAGTCTGACCTAGGTTTTCCAGTCCCTCCATCTGGCACGCAATATTCGCCCCGGTCCGGGGAGAAAATAAGGCAAAAAGGAACTTTACGTTGCGGTTTCCATTTCTCGGATCCCTAACCGGCCCTAATTCTCTTCGAAGCTGGGTATCAGCTGTTAAATTTGGTCTTCGAAACTTCCACCACCCCCCGCAAAGTGGCCCAGTTGGGAAGTTGCAAACCGCCGCTGAAAGTAAACAGTTCCCGTCCCGTCCCGACGCTAGAAATAATCCCATAAAAATCCGGCCCATTCCGGAAGCTGAGTGGGGAAAAAATACGCTTATAAATAAAAACCGATCCACCCATCCATCTTGCACCCACACGCCTTGAAATATTCAAAACATCGACGGGGCGTGTGACGCTGCAGTGGAAATAATTTATGCAGCCCAACCGGTGAAAAAGGTAGGGCATCCTGCCAAAAATAAAAAAAAAGGAACTGCGAGCATCAGGATATGGCACACAGGGATCTTGACCAGGGAGATGGGAATGCATGCCGCCGTGGTTGTTCTCCGTCGTCCTGCTGCTGGCCGTGTGCGTTTTCATTCAGCTTTTTGGACTGCCTGCCTGGCTGCGAGGTATCAGGGCGGAAAATTCTACGCTGCAATGCAAAGGAGAGTCCTTTATAACGTGTGTTTCACTACTTTTGCCTGGAATATCCATTGTACGGGGAGGTGTACGTTATGAAATTATGCACTTTATCAAGAGGACTATTCATACGGCATTTGAGGGGTTTTGATGCTCGTAATGAGATTTTTCTCGCTATTGCTTGGTTGTGTGCATTCGGGTTTTTGTTTTTTAATTGTCTGGACGGACTGCAAGAAGGAGTGAAGCAAAGGACTGTCATCCGAATAGTTGCGAAGAATCGTGGCAACATCACCCTTCCGCTGATTCAACGAGCCTCGAATAGCCTCGCAGAATTGCCAGGTACAGCCCTCCCTGCTGTCGGTCAACTTGGAAGGCAGAGTGACCGTGTGTGGAACGCACACAAGCCTACGATTGTGTGGGATATGAAGGAAGGCTTGCTGCTTTCCTCATTAATAAATAAATCATATGTATTACCTATAAAATACAAATGAACTAGGGTAAGACTGGACTCGGAAAAAATGAGACACACAAAAATGATCACCGAAAATTCATTTTAAATCGCATACTTCTCAAATTTTCAGGGATTAAATAACTATATATTAGCTGTGTTTTGGCATAATTTGTTGAATTTCCCCCCCAAGCTAAATGCTCGTACATTTCTCTTAACACTGCTCATGAGATCTTTGGCGAGGCTTTGTCCATCTTCCTTACACAATTTCTCCCAGTTTTTCTTCAAAGCTTCATCGGTTTTGAATGTTTTTCCGCTTTTCTTCAACTTCTTCTTCATTATCGCCCAAAAATTTTCGATCGGACGAAGTTCTGGTGTATTTGGCGGGTTCGCCTCCTTTGGGACCACATTAACGCCCTTCGCTTCGTACCAATTCATTACAGGCTTGGCGTAATGGCACGAAGCGAGATCCGGCCAGAACAGCGTGGGACCACGGTGAGACCTCGAGGAAGGGCAGCAAGCGCTTCTGCAAGCATTCTTCTCGATAAATCTGTCCGTTTATGGTGCTGGTTGTAACGAACGGCTTGCTGTACCATCCGCACTCGCAGATCGCCAGCCACAACAGGTACTTCTTTGCGAATTTGTCCATTTTTCTCTTCCGGAACTTTTCCGGAACCTCCATGCGGGACGTACCGACAAAAAACTCGAGGCCGGGGATTTGTTTGGTGTCCGCCTTGATATATGTCTCGTCGTCCATGACGAGACAGCCTGGCTTGACCAGCCACTCACGGTACAGCGTCCGCGCACGCAATTTGGCCACCGTGTTTTGCTTGTCAGTCCGGTTTGGCGCCTTCCTGACCTTAACAACACGTAGCCCAGCCCGCTTCATGGTCTGCTGGACGAACCACTTCGACGAATTGACCTTTTTGGCCACGTCTCGGGTGGAAAGGTTCGGACTATTCTTAAAGTACTGCCTTATCTTCCGCGCCTTCTCTAGGTATTCCGTTTTCGTTTTTCGGCCGCTTCCAGCGCGCCGCTCGATGGTCTTCGTCTCCTGGAACATCTTCACAACGCGGGACACAGGATTATCGATCACCGCGCCCAAGATTTGCTGGCGTAGCTCTTCTTGTTTCGATTGCATCTTGAAAACTACTTAACAGATGCGATACAATTTTGCACACATAAACATAACACTCTAAACTAGTACTACCCAAAATGTCATTAATTTTTACCCTCGCGGTAAAAAGTTACACCCAAAACAAAGTGTCGCATTTTTTCCGAGTCCAATCTTTATAGCCTAGTGAATAGCTATTGTTGGGTTATTCTGCCTCGCATCAGCCAGCGTGTGCGTCTGTCCCTCCCCCGTTTTCAAAGGGACCATGGGTTGTCTTTTTTCGGCCCAAAGATAAACCGTTGAAAACTATCGACATTTCGAGAGAATTGCTGCGTAAATATCCTGGTGTCTCGATTCACAAAGAGAGAATTAATAGGCTGCGTGCAGAAGCGCTGATTTTTGAAATTGATGACAAGATTGCTGACCACGAAGTGTTCAATATTGAATACTGTGTATATGTCGAGATGTGGAGATCGATGGCGTTGTCTCCGATGCGAGTCTGACGGCCGAGGACTTGAAACGAGCTTCTGGTTGTTTTAAAAACTCTCAAGTCGCTCGTGAGCTTGTAACTATACTGGATGTAAAGCAACTACATTCAACATCGTTGCAAAACGAAAAAAAAAGTTTATCAACTTTCCGACTTATTTCGGGTAACATTCGCCGGTTCTGTTCTCCCGAATTATGTCAAATTAGATAGATTAGATATACCGAGGGTATATAATTGTACGAACTGCAAAAGACTGGGACATTTGGCCAGTCATTGCAGCAACAAGTGTGGCAAGTGTGGTGAAAGGTACACAGAGGATTGTGGTTGTTGATGATGATGATGATGATGATGATGGTCCCGCCACTTACCCCTACAAAGATTTGAGCTAGACGATTTATCCATTAGATAATCTATTTAAAAGCAATTCAACCAGTTATTTAAAAAAAACGAACTGATTTCATCTACAGATGTAAACTTCTTCAAAAACTGGTCATTTGCTTTACAGCGATATAATTGTCAAAAGCTATTCATGCCAACCACAAATGTTCGCAAGTATTCCCTGCGATCAGAAAATCCTATTACAATTTAAATCACAGAATCCCGTATAAACATTATCAAAAGACAAGCCAATATCCGATCCTGCCCGCTACAGAGTCAATGAGTTTCCAACACTAATGGACCTGTCACCTTAGTTTTGGGCTGACCAAGGATATCCCCAACCAGAGAAATTGAGAAAGTTTCCAAACCGAAAAAAATTCTGCACCGGCCTTAGTCAAACTTTTACTTTCAACCACGACAGAATTGGCAAGGAATTCCCCGACAATCAGCCACTACTATTTCATGTTATCTTCTCAAGCATCAGAGGCCATTTTTTCATAAATTCAAAAAGAAGTCCTTTATACCTGCATACCAAGTGCGAGGTTCAAACTTTTGTAGACTACTTTCTTTATTTTTTTTTTAACTATAACAACATGAAACAAATTTCCATCATCATCACCGTGACGCACACAGTTTTAACGTGTGAAATACATAGTCTTTTAAATTCTGAGAGTGTTGGCGAACGTTCAATGTGTCTTGGCATCGAATTGAAAACATTTATTCCTTTAAAATATAAAGGGTGATACGGTCAAAATTTGGTCAAGGGAAAACGCGTGTAAATCGGTGAAATCGTTTATTTAAAAAATCAAATTAAATTTCTTTTTCAAGTTCAATTAGTATAAAATTCAGGAAAAATATTCAGTTAGGCTTCCGCTTTTCCAAATCCGAATTGCCGGGCCTTACGCTTGACCCCTGCCATCAGATTTTGTACAGCCACCTTGTCCACCTTCTTCGCCGCAGAAAGCCAGTTTGCCTTGAACTGCTGCTCGTCCTTAGCAGTTTTTTTGGTCTTCTTTAGGTTCCGCTTGACAATAGCCCAGTATTTCTCAATTGGGCGGAGCTCTGGCGTGTTGGGAGGGTTCTTGTCCTTGGGAACCACCTGCACGTTGTTGGCGGCGTACCACTCCATGGCCTTTTTACCGTAATGGCAAGATGCCAAATCCGGCCAAAACAGTACGGAACAACCGTGTTTCTTCAGGAAAGGCAGCAGACGTTTATTCAAACACTCTTTCACGTAAATTTCTTGGTTGACAGTCCCGGAAGCTATGAAAATGCTGCTTTTCAAGCCACAGGTACAGATGGCTTGCCAAACCAGATATTTCTTTGCGAACTTTGACAGTTTCGTGTACTTGAAAATATCTGCTACCTTTCCCCTTCCTTTTGCCGTATAAAACTCCTGTCCCGGAAGCTGCTTGTAGTCGGCTTTGACATAGGTTTCGTCGTCCATTACCACGCAGTCAAACTTCGTCAGCATCGTCGTGTACAGCCTCCGGGATCGCGCTTTGGCCGTCGTATTTTGTTTATCATCGCGATTTGGAGTCACTACCTTCTTGTAAGTCGATAGTCCGGCTCGTTTTTTGGCTCGATGCACGGTTGTAGACGATACACCCAGCTTATTTGCGGCATCTCGGAGAGATAGGTTAGGGTTTCGCTTGAAACTACCGACAACTCTCTTTGTCGTCTCAGCGGCTTCCGGTTTTCGATTTCCCCCCGATCCAGACTTCTTGGCTGTCGACAAACGTTCCCCAAACACTTTAATTACATTTGTAACGGTTGATTTGGCAACTTTTAGCGATTTTGCCAACTTTGCGTGCGAGTAGCTCGGATTTTAGCGATGCGCGAGCAAAATTTTCATCTCAAACGCTTTATTTTATTCTACAAACGCTGTAGCCTCAGTTTTGGTGAGAATCCTAACCCTTTGCAAGAGTGCTCAAGGTACAAAAGGCAATCCGATAATGTGCAGCGTTTCATTACTGGACGCTCCAGGAAATCTTATGCAGAAATGCATACAAGACCCTCTTAGAAGCTTAGTTTCTGCCTTGCTTCCAACCTTGGAATCATACCTTAAGCAATTGACTGTTTCATGGCCCCTCCTAGCATCGATCATATCTTTCGATGGATAATTCATCGAATCAGGTCGGAGATATGATTACTGTACTACAGTAGAACTGCCGTAGCCTGGTGCCTAAACTAGACTTGTTCAAATTTTTAGTTCGCAATTCCGATTGTGATATATTTGCTCTTTGGTGAAACATGGCTTTCTTCAGAAAATGAACTCAACTTCCACGACTTTAACATTATACGCCTGGATAGAGACGATTCTTATGGAGGATCAAAAATCGCTACCCTTTCTACAAAATGTCTCTACCAGCTCTTTCAGGCGTCGAAATCATCGCTTGTCAAATAACTGCAAAGAATAAAGATCTTTGCATAGCTTTAGTTTACGTTCCTCCTCGAACTTCCATTAGCCGCAGTCAATTCTGGAATTTAGTTTCTATCTTACCGTCCCCTGTATTGATTCTGGGTGACATGAATTCCCATGGTACTGGGTGGGGGGACCTATATGATGACAATAGAGCGGCTATTTTTTTACGATATATGTGACGATTTCAACTTGTCAAATTTGAACACAGGTGAAGCGACACGCATACCTAAACCTCCTGCTCAAGAAAACAGACTCGACCTATCTTTCTGTTCAAGATCGCTTTGATTGGACTGTCTGTGGAAAGTCCTCAGTGATCCACAAGGGTAGCGATCACTTACCGATCATCATTTCAATTAAGTGTGGCCCTCAACCTTCAGAACCATCTCGAGTTCCGTTCGACCTCACAAGAAACATCGATTGGCAAAAAGTTAGAAGAATATCGATTTCTTGCCAATCTGATCTACAAAAGTTCATTGGAAGCGCAAAAAATAAAAGTTCCAAGTGCATCCTTCAAAGGAGACCAGCCACACCTGGCTGGGACGATAAATGCACAAAATTGTATTTACAAAATATCGGGCGCTTTCAAAGCTTTTCGTAGACACATGACTCCCACTTACTTCGGGAAAATTCAAAGCTTGAAACACAGCTAAAACAACTAGTCAAAGCAAAGAATAAAACGCGGCTATTGGCGAAATTTTGTCGAGGGACTCTCACGAGAAACCTCAATGACCAACATGCGTAGCCGCTCATCTTCCAATGAGAGTAATGAATGCTCCAACCGATATTCGATTTCGCGCAAAAGGTCTGTCCGGATTCTGTTCCAGCATAGCATATTTTTCGTGAAACGTCTCCAAGCGGTGGCTCTCTGGACAGACCATTCACAATGCTGGAATTCTATATGGCTCTTCTTTCTTCAAATAACTCCTCACCCGGATGCGATATGATAAAAATCAATCTTCTGAAAAATCTCCCAGATAACGTTTGCATTTAAAACAATGGACACAAATTGCCGATTTTTCATGGGTTTACCTTCACGCGCACTGACTAAACTACCCATGCAGCATCAATCATAGTAACCCATGAGTCAGCAGACAAAATTTGACAGCTCTATCAGTCGAACTCTAACCGTGATGGCAAAAACAGTGAAGCAACTCCGTTCAGAAGTGTGCAAAGAAGAAAGAAGTTCAAGGAACGGCACCCCGCCGCGTCGAAAACGGACATCGTGCGGCACTTTGTGGACGCCGGATACGCCCGTTCCGGCATCTACAACATCTTGGCACTATTATACAACAATCAGAGCAACGAAAGAAAGCCCGGTTCCGGACGGCCGACGACCCTGAGCGACAAGAAGCTCCAAAGGATGCTGAAGAGGAAGACTGTGGGAAAAGTGGCTACATCGCTGCGTGCGCTTGGCCGGGAGGTCGGTTCAACCGGCCAAACAGTGAAAAAGTACCTAATGAACATGAGCATACATGTCAGGAAGCGTAAGTCCACTGGTTTCGGAGCTGCAGGCAATGACGCGATTTTCCCGGCAAATCGTGGCGTGGCGGTGGTGATGGACGACGAGACCTATCTCACTCTGGATGGCAACGACTGGCAGGGCACTTCGTATTTTACTTCCCCCACGAAGGAAGTGAGCTCCGAGGTCACTTCTCACACCAAGTTCCCCAAGAAGGTGCTGCTGTGGCTGACAATCAGCGAGAAGGGGATGTCAAAGCCGCTCTTCTTTCTCTCCGGACTGGGAAATTTTTAGTACGAAATGCCTGCCGGAAGGCGCGTCATTCATCAAGAAATACCATAAGGGCGAAGACGCGGTGTTCTGGCCGGATCTGACGTCGGCCCACTACTCGAAGCGATCGTTGGAGGAGATGGAGCGGCTGAATATCGGTGTGGTACCCAAGTCGGCGAACCCGCCCAACGTCCCCCAGCTGCGTCCAATCGGAAATTTCTGGGCCAACCTGAAGCGTAAGATCTACTCCAACAATTTTGTCGCGAAAACTGAGGAAAAGTTGATAAATAAAACGAAGAAAGAACTCAAAAACGTGCCTACACGCTTGTTTTCGTCTGCCATGGTGAATGTTCCGGTTACTGCCGGAAGGCCGCTCGCAAGGGCGTAGAATTTTTTTTGCAAGTAAGCCTAAATAAATACCTTCCATGGGAAATTTATCAAAAGCAATTATCTGTCTAAGCTTTTTTTTATCATCATCCGAAAAAAGTCCATTTTTTGTAATGCTAAAACGTTATTGGTAACATCCTGAAGTGCTTCTGGTTGAGATTGCTCGACCATCGGTTCTACAAGTGTAACAAAGATAAAACAAGTTATATTATGGTTAACCATTAATTTTTACCCTCGCATCAGTAATTAAAGAATTCACGCAATTCGTAGTTTTCTCGATAACATTTGCAGATTCTTCCAGTAATCGTATGACCTCCTTCTGAGAACAGTCCATTGAAAGATCCGCGTCCATCGGTAGGAATAGTGAGCTCTCCAAGAACGGTTGAGTCATTACAATAGAACTGATCAGTGGTAATAAGTTTCTGTTGATTGGTTTCACTAGAACGGAACTGGGATCTGTATAGAGGGCGAACACGAAATTATTGCGACACATTCAACAGGGCATAACTTTTTTACCATTAGGTAAAAATCAACCAAATTTTACACACTTTCTCATTGATGTGTATTGTTTACATGCTGTCAAACTCGAAGTCGTGTTTTTCGATTCAACGAAAATGGAGGTGAACCAACGCGAGTCGAGAGAACAAATTCTTTCATAACACCTGAAATTCCCTGACTTATCGCACCAGCGGTGCAGAAAAATTTTTTTTTTTTTTTTTTTTTTTTTTTTTTTTTTTTTTTTTTTGTTGAACATTTTTCCACGGCAAAGGAGCTGGAAGAAAACCAGGACCGGAGAACAAAAAGACGGAAGGAAAGGTGAAGCGGATGATTAAAGCAAATTGCAACGTCTCAAGCCGTGATTTGGCTAAAAAGATCAGCATGTCGCAGAGCTACGTCCAGAATGCAAAGATAAAAGCTGGACTACATACATAGAAGGTACAGAACTTCCCAAACCGCGATGAGCGGCAACAATCGACGGCTAAAACTCGGGCACGGAAGCTCTACGAGAAGATGCTGACAAAATATGGCTGCTGTGTGATGGACGACGAAACGTATATAAAAGCCGATTTTAAGCAAATTCCGGGGTTGGAGTTTTTCACCGGCAAGAGCAAGTTCTATGTGGACGACAAATTTAAGAAGAAGAAAATGTCGAAGTTCGCCTCCAAATATCTCATTTGGCAGGCCATCTGCTCTGGCGGACTGAGGAGTGAGCCTTTCGTGACAAAGGGCACAGTAAATGGCGAGATCTACAAATCTGAGTGCCTCGAGAAGCGCCTTTTGCCGTTCTTGCAGCAGCACGACGAAGCTCCGCTATTTTGGCCAGATTTGGCCTCATGCCACTATTCTAAAAGTGTCCTGGAGTGGTATGAGGCCAATTCTGTCCATTTTGTTCCAAAGGACATGAATCCGCCAAACTGTCCGGAGCTGCGCCCGGTGGAGCAGTACTGGGCAATGATGAAGCGGGATCTTCGGAAGAGCAAGAAGACAGTCAAAGACGAGAAGGATATGTTAAGAAAATGGAAAAAAAAACTGAGAAACTGGTACCGGATGACACTGTAAAGACTTTGATGGAGGGCATCAAGCGAAAATGCGTTCAATTTTACACTCAAGGCTCCATCGATTAACTTTTCTTTTGATTTTTGAAGTAAATATATGTATAAAACTACCCTAAAATTTTGGTTTGTTTCTAAACATTATAAGAAAATTGGCATGACATTTTCGGTGTCGCAATAATTTCGTGTTCGCCCTTTAAGTTGAGTCGATTTGGGCAAACATCAGTCTCTTTCTGAATGAGTCATTTGGAGTACATGGTTCTGTTCCTCTCTGTGGTCTACTGGTGCTGTATGGATGTTGAATCTTGGTAGAAAAATCGTATGATCTTTTGCTCGTGCGTTGTATTTTCATCTGCTCTTGCAGGAATCTTAGACAGAGTTGATGGTCCCATTTACTCGCTGGCGCGCTGAATTTTATTCGTGTGAATTGATACGTAAGAAGATAGCTTAAAAGTCATGCTGTGTGTAGCAGATTTCAGTTGTGATGCAGGAGTTGTATAGGGTTGTGGATGTGGCAACGAATCAGCTGCTGGCAATGTTGTGTAGGATTCTACTGATAAACCTGGTGTTTCTGGGAACAACGTTGGATAGGAGATCATCGATTGTATTTCACTGTCTTCTAATGGAACTATCGATGTTGCTGGAATTGGATCTTTTGAAGAACTTTATTCGTTAATTATTGATGTTTGTAGATTATCGAAAATACAACGTTCACACTGTCGGAGGTATTAACAATTTTTGAACAGTCAGTCGTAGCTATACACTTAGAATAGTCAACGTTATCTGCGGTAAATGGATACAACCCGCAGACACGGAAGTCATTCGTGATGCTATCGTGCTTAATCCCTTTGCCAACCGCCCTTTCCAATATAGGACCGAATTGTGTCAAAGTGAATATCTCACTAGGATGCTCGAAAAGCCAATATTAAGGTGAATCGCTGCTCCATGTAATTTTTCCTATCTTTTATCTCGCTCTCGCAAACTTACCTTGCTATTTCAAATTGATAAATCTCGATTGTTAGTGAATGAACACCGAATCGAACTCTATCAGATTGATCACATCAAGTAAGCATACAAACTGATGTGATTAAATTTTCAATATCTAGTACAGATTCTGAGTTGTATCAATTCTAAATGTAGAGGTAAATGGCTGCCGCCAAGAACGCTTCAGCATAAGCCCTTAACCGCACCGGTGGTTTTTGTATCTGAGCAAAGGTGAATGGGATTGACAAGTAGATAAATCTAAAACATCGTTCTGATTTAAGTCGGTGTCTTTGATATGTCGACTTGTCAATCCCTATCACATGGACTCAAATATGAGTGACACCACTTCTGACGGAATTCAAAATTGAGTTAAATTGTCCCGCCGTTTACGCGGCAGCGTTCGCAGGCGAGAGCACGTGAGCGAAGACAGATGAGAGCACGTGAGAGCGGTCGTTTAAAAGAGAGAGTGGTTCACTCACTCCAAGCCATGCCATCAGAGGCGCACACTTTCACTCTGTCTTTTTACCACCGAATAAAAGAGCACTTTGCTCTATCTGCGGTGAGTTATGGTTGTATCCTCTGTGAAGGTTCATATCTCACGCGCCGGCGTCACATTAGTGCGAAATGCCATCTCTGGAGTCCGACATTATATCTTTGATTCATTCGAGGTCCATCCACGTGGAAACTTCCTTGAACCATCTCCTGATATCACCCTCGGAAACTCGAGCGCTTGCTGACGTCACAGCTTCTGGAGTCCGAATTGACAACTACGGATAACGTGTCATGAAAGAGGAAAAAAAATAGAAAAATTAAAAATGGTTAAAATGGTAAATTTATGTTAATAAAATTCAAAGCCATGGTTTGTTGAATTGTGCATTATGCCCAGTATTTAAACTGATGTATAATGAAGAACTTGAAATTAAAAGGATTAATAATTGAAAATTGGTTGCTTACTACCTAAACACCAGATTGATTGGTAAACTAGAACAAGTAAAGTTACATTCTACAATTGTGATGGAATGAAATTGATGACTCATTTTTTTTTTTAAAACTGTATTGGAAAATATTTGAAATGTAGTATAAAATTTAAAATAAATACTCTTATTGACCAAACAATTTTACAATTGACAATTAAAAACTAGTATGGCCAAAACTGGTGCTATGGCCAAAACCGGCGCTTCTACCCTATAACAACATATACAAAAGGAACGTACAACCATGCGTACAAAAACTGTAATTAGTTTTATGGAATGCACTATTTTTTGAATTTCCAGTTTTACAATGTTTATTGCACATTCTCCGACATTCGATAGAACAATATACCACATAAACCACGTAGACTTTTTTGATGCGTTGAGGGGGGAGGGGGGCTTCCGGCCAAAGTCTACGCTTCATACAAAATTTCGAAAAATTGCATGGGGAAAATTCTACGGGGGTTTTAGATTTTCAAAAATGAGTCTCCGTGGTTTATGAACAGGCCCATAGATTCTGAAATTTCCTTGTTGCTTACCTTCGAGCTGCATTGCTACGATTTTGAATGACTGTTTTACCCTTCGTTTTTTTTCTGAATAATTTACCCTTCGTTTATTGATTACCAATCATTTGACCAATCGAATTTCGAAATAATTCATGCCATATAAAAAAACCTTAGAATGATGAATTAACCATGCAGCATCTGGAAATTACAAAAAAAATCCCAAAGTTGAATGAATGCGACTTGAAGTTTTAAATCAGATCATTTAATAAATCCAATCATCCTGCCCTGACTGTTTAACCCTCTCATCGCCCGCTCAGACAGTTTTCTTATCATTTCAACGATGGTCAGGTTGCTTGAATTTAATCAGACTGGAAGCGACCCGGGAGGCGTGCTTTTTTTTGTTGTATCTGTTGTCTCCGATTTTTTCCCTCAATCAATTCAGTCGATCATCGTCGTCCACGTCCTTGTCATCGCCGCCGAACGGAATCAACTTCGAAACTCAATAATAATAATGAAAGAAGAAAAAATCTCATCATTGTACTTTTGCAACGAAGGAACGAGTTTGGGATAACGAGAGGACGCAGAGTCAATCAAACTCAAAATTAATTTGAATTCAGTTTACTTTCCAACGAAACCGTTCGTTCGCAGGGTTTTTTCTTCCATGTTTCGTCTCTAGTAGGAAGGTAGGAGTTGGATGACGAGTTTCCATCGATCTAATGTATTTGTTTGAACTTTTTGCATGTGCTATGTCCGGGGTATGGTAATGTAATTTCCGTTTTATGAAGCTATTTTTGTTTGTAACTTTGAGGGATGTAAATACCTCAAAGTTAATAACAAAACAGCTTCACGGAATTCGATTGATTGAATTCGTGCAAAGCGAAAGTGAATGCTGCTTGTTCATAAACTAGAACTAATTGTGAACTCAAAACAAACTAGTAAACCCGTCAAACAATTTCATTTTCTGAGTTAAGTACAGCTTCTGTTAGGAAGTAGGTTGTTTTCCCTATCGCAGTTCCATTCTCTCATAATTCCACGTCCATCGAAAAAAAAATCCACAGGATTCACATTCACACTCCATTCAGGCAATGCAGAGTCCGCAGTGGACGAAAAACGAACAAAACGGAAATCCCCGGAAGCAGCAACCATCATCAGTCACTGCATCCGGGAAAAAATGATAATCTCTCACTTCTGAAAATTTTGAGTTTTCTCGCCAAATAACGGCCAGCCCAAGTCGAAACCTTCTCAAAAAGCTGCACGATTCCGATCTGAATAATGCAACGGAAGGAACCGATACCTCTAAATGCAAACATGGATCGATCTAGAAAAAGCGCATTCAGCTATGGGAGCTACTTTGTTTGCAGAGAATGTATTCCACGCCTGAATGTATGTAAAAGCACGATTTGCACTGTGGTTATAAAATTATCTCCTGTAAAATGAGATATATAGAAATGTGCGGGTTGGGAAATTCGGAAAATACGTTCTCTGTTTCAATTATAGAATCTACCATTTCAGGTTCGGGATTGGCAGTCGGTGAGAAATGTGCACTTCCTAATTTCGGAGCGAGGTATTCCTGGAAGGGGGTTTATTTTACATGTGGCTTGAAATATTTTGCGCGATTCGGTTGACCATGCAAAACTTGCGGCTTTGGAAAAGTCAAACCGTTTGATGGATTCAACGTAATAGACGGTTGCATTTGGATGTGGGTCAGATTGCATAGGAAATATATATTACCGGGATGGGATATATAAATACTAATGTTGAAACTGTTAGTTTGCTGCAAGATGTCGGTGTCATATTGGATTTCAAATAACTGATTTTTGATTTGGGAAACATTGCATAGCACTAAAGTTTGCACACTCGGTAGATCGAGCTATGATGAGGTTTAAAGGGTGTTCTGATCAAAATGTGTGTGAGCCGATCAAAGTTTTCCTTAATAAGTCAAATTCTTTTTCTTTTTCAAGTTCAGTTAATACAGAATACAGGAGAAATATTCAGCTAAGCGTACTTTTTACCGAATGCGAATTGCCGGGTCTTTCGTTTAACACCTGCCATAAGATTTTGTACAGTCTCCCTGTCCACTTTATTCGCCGCAGAACGCCAGTTTGCCTTGAACTGTTTCTCACTCACAACAGCTTTTTCAGTCTTCTTAAGGTTCCGCTTGACGATGGCCCAATATTGTTCGATTGGGTGAAGCTCTGGCGTGTTGGAAGGGTTCTTGTCCTTGGGCACCACTTTAACGTTGTTGGCAGCATACCACTCCATGGCCTTTTTTCCGTAATGGCAAGATGCCAAATCCGGCCAAAATAGAACGGAACAATTATGTTGCTTCAAGAGAGGCAGTAGACGTTTTTGTAGGCACTCGCTGAGATAAATTTCCTGGTTGACGGTTCCGGTCGCAATGTAAACGTTGCTCTTCAAGCCACACCAGATATTTCTTCGCGAACTTTACTTTGACAAGTTTAATGCGCTTGAAAATATCTGCCACCTTTTCCCCGTCCGGTTGCCGTATAAAATTCCTGTCCAGGAAGCTGTTTAAAGTCTGCCTTGACGTAAGTTTCATCGTCCATGGACCACGCAATCAAACTTCGTCAGCATCGTCGTGTACAGCTCTCGCGATCGTGCTTCGGCCGACGTTTTTTGTTTTTCATCGCGATTTGGAGTCACCACTTTCTTGTAAGTCGACATTCCAGCTCGTTTTTTTAGCTCTATCCACGGTTGAAGGCGCCACTCCCTGCTTCTATGCGACATCTCGGACGAAGAGGTTTGGGTTCCACTCGCAACCGCGGGCAACTCTTTTTGTCGTCGCTGTGGCCTCCGGCTTTCGATTTCCCCCCGATCCAGCTTTCCTGGCTGTCGACAAACGTTCACCGAACACATTTAATACGTTGGTAACAGTTGATTTAGCCACATTCAACAATTTCGCCAACTTGGCGTGAGAGTAGTTTGGATTTTCGCCATGCACGTGCAAAATTTTGATGCGTTGTTTCTCTTCCTTCGATGACATTTTGATAACTGAAGTGCTAATCTCAAAATCAAAATAGAGGTATGATGCTACACGCACACTTCTTCAAAATGAGGGGTGTGCAAAATGTTTTAATGCACGATGAAAGTAAATTTTAATGGAATATTTTAGTCAACCAAATTTTGATCGAAACGCCCTTTAACTCGTCAGAGACCACGAATCGAAACCAGATACTGATATGCTTCTCCTGATCAAGTCCATGCGACCGTGTGGGAGATATAAATAGTATTGTATCAACCTTAAAAAAACGCAGGGAATCCATACATCCTTCAGCAGATATAAAAAATGAGAATAAGATAGTCGTAGTGAAATAGTAATCTGGAAGTGTGTTGCAGTGCCTTTATCCAAATGATATCGGTAATGTTAACATGCGGGGCTTATTGTATGTGAAAGTAACCTACGAATGAGCGTGACTCTCCAGACATTCTGAAATGCGTTGCTGGATCTGCAGTAGAGCTATCGCTTTCTAGCTCCCGGATTAAAGCTGCTTCCAATGGTCACTTGAATGATTGTTGTAAATTGATTTCTTCCATAATACGATTGTCGGCCGATGGGTGTTAGATTGAACACACACACACACACACACACACACATATACTATTCCAGGACCGATTTCGCATAGTGACAAGAGAACAAATCAGGCCAAAACAGAGCAGGAGAATCGGGGCTTCTGATAAACTGTAGTAACCGCTTTTGCAGACATTCTTTTTCGTACACATCCTTTTTGATAGTTCCGGTAGAGACGAAACGTTCAGATGTTCGACCACAACTACAGTTTTAATTGATATATTTTTATTGGATTTGATTTTTATTTATTTAACACACATCTTTGACTTCGAAATCACACAGACAAGTGACACTTAATGCTATTTTTGAATACTAATTTGCTAACATTAAAATCAAAAATATCATTAAGAAGCCAGCAGCAGTGGTCTGCTACAGCCATACGGTGTCGAGGAGTCTATAGGAGGTTCGTGTTAGGGAGGTGGCGGGCTGGAGCGTGGAAATTAATGTCTCGAAGCACACCAACGCAGTTAATGTGATTACTTCCCAACAAACATCGGTGTTGAATTAGAGCTTGTTCAAACAAATTTGGAGAAGCTATTCAGCAATTCTAGAAGAAACAGCTGAATAGCTTCTCCAAATTTGCTTGAACAAGCTTTAATTCAACACCGATGTTTGTTGGGTTATCATGTCAAAAATAAATCTTTGCAGAAAGATTCGCCGATTTGATAGGGTTTCCAGTCCAATAAGTGCACATCGCGAGGCAAATCTCACAAAGCGTTTCTGGTTGCTTTCCATGCGTGATACATGGACAGCATGGCATGAAGCCCAGGTTTGCACTACATATTCAAGACCACTACGAATCTGAGAGTAGTATACACAACCAAAAATTTGAGTTGAATAACGTATGAATAAGCTATTTCTCAGCGTATGAAGCTAGTTTTCGATTGCACAAGCTGTTATACAACATGCAATGTTTGTTGGGTAGTTGCGAGGAATGAAACCAAGTAAAACAATGTTGGCTCACTAGCACCACCTGGTGGTTGAATTCCAAATCAATCTGGAAATAATGAGGTAGCCTTTTGATCATAAGAACTTTTCCGACGATTCCATTTTTAAGCTCATCATATGCTTGAGATACAGAAGTTCCAAATATGGTTTGCTCACTAGCACCACCTGGTGTACAAAATCCGAATCAAACTGGCCTTGTAATATTGCCCTTGAATGGACCTTTCCCGAAGATTCTACGTGGCTACATGTTGGTACTCCAAGACAACCAGGAATAACTCCGGAACCACGTTGGCCATACCCCTTAAGGAACCAGAATCTTAAACTAGAAGAGGTCTAACGTCCGGTAAGGTCTGATGTTTACAAAATCTATCCGTTAATAAAAAAATGTACGTTTTAGTGGTTTTTCTAACGTTTATAATGGATGGATTTTCTGTTATCTGTTTCCGTTTTTGTTTTTTAATCTCAAATCTCAACCTTCTACTGATTCTAGCTCGTTTCTACGATATCTCTGAGTAAGGTCTGTATCCGCAATAATCCGGACACCTCAAAACATGAATAAAACATTAATTTCACATTATATTTCCGTCGTAGTTGTTTTTTTCAGATTCATGGGATGTGTTTTAACAATTCGTGAAGACAAAACATAGTTATTCGGTATTTGCATAAAATTTTCGAACTTTGCGCTTAACTCCGTCCATTAGGGTTTGTACAGACTCTTCAGAAATCGTAGAAGCCGTCTTTGTCCAAATTTGCTGGAAATGTTTGATGCCTTTGATTCCTTGCTTCTTTCCAGAAAGCTTCCGCTTCATCAGAGCCCAATATCTCTCGATTGGTCGTAGCTCTGGGCAATTTGGCGGGTTTGAGGTTTTTGGTACAATGTTCACTTGATTTGCTTGGTACCACTCCATCACAGTTTTAGCATAGTGGCATGATGCCAAATCGGGCCAGAACAAAGGTTTTCCTTTGTGACTTTTGATGAAGGGTAGCAATCGCTTCTACAGACACTCTTTCTGTTAGATCTCCTTGTTGATTGTGCCTGTAGTGACTGTTTTACTGTATACGACTTAAGTCCCAAACGTTGTTTTGATTTTTGGACAAACCAGGCGACATCCCTATTTTACGAGCCACCGTTCGAATGGAGAGATTTGGGTTATTCGTCAATATCCTTTTCACCTTCAGGATCAGCGCGTCCAGTGTTTTTGTCAATTCTCGGTTTCCTCTCCACTGTCAAACGTTCTGAAAATGATTTGAGCACATCGTGAACAGTGGATTTAGGCAAATCCAATGTTTTTGCAAGGTCCCGTATTGACAAGTATTGATTCTTATTGACATCTTGAATACTAAACATGAACTGTAAACATCAATCATAGTCTTTTTCATCATAGACTCTAAGCTATACCACAGAGAAATTTTTAATTCCTGCGTGCAATATTTCAAAAGTTACAATGATTTGAAGGTGTCCGGATTAATGTGGATACAGACCTTATTGCATAAACTACCATCACTAATATCTTTGCAGAGTCCTTTCGAATTTTCTCAGCACTAGTCTCTTTGATTTTTCCAACTCTAGGTTGAAAATGACATTGCTTTCTGATGTTTTTTTTTTGATTGTTTTGAGCTCAGAGAGGATAAGAAAGCTCACAATTAATAAACTTTCAAGTTGTTAGATGGAATTATAATAGGTTCTGCGATTTTCAAAATCCAGAATGTTTAGATATACTTCTGAGCACTGAAAAGGTCTGAGGTATTTTAAAAAATTGTGGCCTCCGTAGGTCAGTAAGAAATGGCAAAGGACGATTCATCGAATGTGAGATTCTATCGAAGGTTTTTTCTACATGCAAAATGCAGGAGCCTCGTGGAAGCTGTGCAATTATTGGTCAAGCCAATCGTTCAAATATCTGACTTTCAACTATTGAAGGTAGTATAGAGGATTGCGGAGAGGTAATGTGAGAAATTGACATTTTCAAAATCGATTTTTGGTTTGATGTTAGATTTGTTGGAAATATTTCGTTTTGTTTTCATTTTCCAACTCAACCCATTCAGGCTAAGGGGTCACATATGACCCCAAAAGGCAAATGGCTATATGAAATCACAAACTGAATACAAGTGTAAACTGTCTTTGGCAAATTTGTTCTACATCAATTCTTCAGGGAAAAATAAAAAAAAAACATATGAGTTTAAGGCCTCAATGTCGACCTAGAATATCCTGAATATGAAGAAGTTCAGAAAGTAAAAATAAATGCCTTGTTAATAGTGTAAACGTTGTTTTACAATATCGTACTTATGCATACGTATTATTAAATTCTCATTGATAAACTTTGAACATGTATGTATCTTTCTGGGGTGTTCTAGGTCATCCAAAATGTACTAGAGTTCATAACTTCAGATCTACAGTTGTAACAGTAGCTTTTAGGTCTATATAAAACTACGATACGTATTCAAACATATTCAACGAATCTTCTGAAAGGTCAATAGTAATTATGTTATAACTTTGTGATCCTCTAGGTAATCCAAACTGCCCTGAAGTTTAGAACTTGAAATCTACGGTAGTAACAGTAGCTTTTTGGGCTATACAAAGCTACGCCACGTATTCAAGCATATTTAGTGAATATTTGATAACGTAAAAATACATCAGAAGATAATCTTGAGATGATCTAGGTCATCCAAACTGTCCTGGCGTTCAGAACATAAAGTTTACAATTGTAACAGGAATTTTTTTGGCAATATAAAGTAACAATACATATTCAAACACATTCAACTCATATTCTTAAGAATCAACAAACGTTATAAAGTAATATTACGTGTCATCCAAACTATCCTTGAGTTCACAACATATGACCTACAGTTGGAACAAAAGCTTTCTGGGTTATGTAAAGCTACGATGTGTATTGAAACATATTTCTATTTCCATTTATTTATTTTGTCAACATACTCAGCTTTGCTGTACAGACTGAATAAAAAAAAATCTACCCTATCTAACAAGAGTCTTAAACTTATTTCTCATTACATTGTATTCCAAATGATGGCCCTTTTCATTAAAACTTCGGAGGCATCTTTTCAGTGGATGATTTTGACCGAAGACTATTCGGTGCCTCGGAATCCACAGAAGCTTTCGCTGTCGGGAACTGCGAGTAGGATCATAAAAGTTTATTTGTTGCAAAAGATGTGAGCAGTCCAAGCCGTTACTCAATACATCGAATGCAAACAATCTCTGCAAGTAAATCCTCCGCAGGTGATGAGGCTCTAGGGTTATAATTTGACATCGGTGTTCATATGGAGGTAGTTGGAGAGGGTCGTTCCACGGCAGGTTGCGCAGGGCAAATCTGATGAAGCAACGTTGAACTCTTTCTAGCCGGTCAGCGTGTGCAGCATAATAGGGAGCCCATACTTGAACTCCACATTCAAAGAAACTGCGCACCAAAGAACAGTACAGGACTTTCAGTGCGTGAATATCGCGGAAAACGGCACAGTTTCGACGAATTAAACCATGGGCGGCAAAAGCTTTACCGGAAGTTATATGTTCGTTGAAATTCAGTTAACTTAATAGAGTTGCTTTTGAATGTAGCAAGTAGTGGAAAGTTATATGCGAATGGCTTCTATTGAAACTTATGATCTTGCATTTCACAGCATTCATCTCCATTCCATTGAAACGACACTAGCTTGATACAGTTTCAAGGTTTTGCTGTAGAGCAGCGCAATCAGCCATACTCCTGATGGTTCTGAAAACTTTTAGATCGTCGGTGTACATGAGTCGGTATGATCCAAGCTTGATGTAGGCAGATCTACCATAGAGATAGGAGCATAATCAGATATCAGCCATTCAGGAAATGCTAATCGTTCCTGATTTTTTTAGCGTTAACTCATGCGGAACCTTGTCGAAAGCTTTGGAAAAATCGTATATGTGTATGCTGTCAACCTGACATCGCTCTTCAAGACTACTGTTGAGAGTGCTGACGTATGACATGAGGTTAGTGATATTGATGGATTTTTTACAAAACCGTGCTGAAATTCGGAAATGACAGACTGAGAGGCTCTATACATTTTATTGTGAATTCGATTCCAAGATCTTTGAGATACAGCGTGCTACCAGATTTATGTATAGGCGTTACCGCAGCCAGTTTCCATGCATCAGGAAAAACTCCTTCTGACAAAGAAAGGTTGAATAAATAGCTAACAGGTTCTGCAAGTACATTTGAACATCGTTTGACAAACGCAGGAGGCAACTTGTCCGGGCCAGGCCCCTTCGGCGAGTCTATAGAGCTCAGAGCGTGTTCAACGGCTGCTGTTGATAATGTAGAGTTTGAGAAATCAATCATGTAAGATGGCAAGCTTTTCACCAGATTCTGGGAAATCGGTTGGGCACCCGAAGTATAAACGCTTTGGAAAAAGTTAGCAAATAGCTTTGCAGATTTAGTAGTGTCGACCACCAAACGAGATTTCTGCGGGTATAGAATTGGACGCTCCCATGTTTTTAATGAAGTTCCAGAAAGATGACGGATTGGCCTTCACCTCATCCTGAATTCGAAATACATACTCACGGAAAGAAGAAACTACATCAGCGTTGTATTCAGTCTCTAGCCTTTGGAGAAGAATCCGGTTTGATGAAGTTCTGTGCCAAAAAAATCGCCGACGAGCTTTGCGAAGAATATTCTAGTGATGTCGTCAATCAGCATTCCATCATACTTGTCTGTAAGACCGGCAAATAAGAGCTCTGCGAACGGGAGTGTGTCGGCTTATAGAATCAAAACTCTCGTTGTAAAAAACAGAGACCGCTAGATTAACGTTGGCTCCATTGAAAAGATGTCCCCAGTTTTTTTCAAGTTCAATTCGTCACAAACAACACTGTAATCGCAACGGTTAAAATCGTAGTCCTGTTCATGGGCTATCGATGGCTGAGGATCCTCAAATTGACGTATGTCTAACCGTAGGACGAATGGGTTATGATGGCGATCAGGTTTTAAAATGGTTGAAAGGGTTTTAATCACTACCACGCTGTTTCACGAAGGCCAAATCAAGCAATCTTTCGTTGAAGTTACATATGTCACAAAATTGCTGAAGTCCGCTAGCCACCATGCTCTCAGTTAGCGCAAGCTCCTGCTCAGAAGAAGCGTTTGTTGGTAAGTAACCTCCGATATCTTCGTCGAAAGACCACGGCAAATGTGGAAGGTTGTAGTCGCCAACAATCACAACAGTATCACTCACAACGGGAGCTTTTGAAATATCTCAGATATATACCACACACGAAGACTGATCGATCTGCAAGAGCCACTTTCACAGCGACCTGCTCAAGTGACTCGCTTCCATTAAGTCGAACGGGAACACTTTGTAAACAGGATTTTACTGCAATGAGAACCCCTCCGCCTCGTTGAAGTTGACTGGTAGCGGGGCTGCTGTCACAGCGGTAAATGTTGTAATTCATCGAACATTTTGGAAGAACAACAGACATTATGAGATAATTTTCGAATATGCTAGGTTATCCAAACTATCCTGGAGTTCCAAACTTAAAATCTACAGCTGTAACTGTATAACTTTCTAGACTAAACAAAGTAGCAATATGTATTTGACCATAATATGTATTATCTCATAATGTCTGTTGGTCTTCCAGGACATTCATTGAATATGATTGAATACATACCGTAATGTTTAATAGTGGATAAAGCTTCTGTTACAAAAGTAGATCTTAAGTTCTGAGCTCCAGGACAGGTTGGGTGGCCTAGCACATCTCAAAAAATATTTCCTGCTTTTTTCAATTATTTCTATGTTATTCAGCATCAAATCAATCAGAATACACCAAATTGCTTGTAACGCTTGGGAAAATTAAGGCCTGAAAGGGTTAAAGAGCCGGCTCTGGAAATGAAGGGGCCGTGGATTGAGTTGCACACATTTTACGGCGAAAAATCATTAATCAGAGATTATTTCTACGTTAATCAAAAATTCTTGCTCATAAAGGGTGGAACGGTCAAAAGTTGGTCAAACATGATGAAGTGCACACTGATTAGTTTATTATATAAATGATCAATCTTTATTTATTTTTGAAGCACATCGTCTACAAAACACAGGGAAATTATTTGATTAGGCTTCTAATTTTCAAAATGCGAACTGTCGGGCTTTACGTTTCACGCCTTCCTTCATGTTTTGTACCGCTGTTATATCCACCTTATTTGATGCTGAATGCCAATTTGCCTTGAACTGTTTTTTGAGTTCTCTTGAGGTTTCTCTTTACGATTGCCCAATATTTTTCAATTGGGCGCAGTTCCGGCATGTTTGGAGGGGTTTTCTCTTTGGGTACGATTTGCACACTATTGGCAGTATACCATCATTCCTGGGCCATTTTCCCGTAGCGGCAAGAAGCGAGGTCTGACCAAAACAGCACGCAACAACTATGTTCCTTCAAAATAAAGCAGTAAGCGTTTTGCAGGCATTCCTTTACTTAAATATCTTGGTTGACAGTGCGAGTTATCACAAAACTTTCACTTTTTGCCCCACAGGTGCAAATCGCCTGCAATCAAACTTGGTCAACAAACTCGTGTACAACTTCAGCGCTCTTCCTTTGGCTGTTGGGATTTGCTCATCATCTCGATTTGGTGTCACTGTAACCTTATATGTTGACAGTCCAGCTCGTTTCTTTTCTCTTTGCAATGTTGGGTGTGACTTTCCCATTTGTTTTCGATATCTCTGATGGAAAGGTTTGGGGTTGCGTTTGAAAATGCTGGCCACTATTCTTCCGGTCAATGCGGCTTCCTGGTTTCGGTTTCCTCCTGATCCCGGCTTCCTGGCAGTCGCCAGACGTTCTCCGAACACTTTTGTTACAGTCCATCGCAAAATTGAGTGCACACACCTGCTAGTTCACATTTTTCTAACATTTCCAAGACAAATATCACTATGCATGAAAATTTGCCATGGAGTTCAATAAATTAATCTTGCAGCTAGTGATGGGTGCACACATAACATGCAAACTTTTACTCAGTTTTTTAGAATTGTCGAAAATATGATAAATGAGCCATTTTCAATGTCGCAAAATTGAGTGTCCACTTTTGTGTTCGTCAACATATTTCATTTTATGTATTTATCAATTGAAAATTTCCGTGATGTTTTATAACAGTGTCACTATGAGCATCTGTCAGCTGCTAGCAGAGTGGTCAAATTCATTGTTTACTGCAATTCAACTGAGTTCTAATCGAAATGGCTAAAAAAGAAAGGAAACGGATATTAATACGCGAACTCAGGTAATAAGTCTGTGCTGCCGTGGAAAATCATTGCGGGAAATTGCTGAAATCATTGGTAGACCACATTCGACAGTATTCAAAATTATCAAAAAGTGGAAATGCGAAGGGACTGTGAAAAATCTTGCTGGTAGAGGGCGAAAGCGTATTCTAACACCTGGAGATGAACGGCAAATTGTGAGAACATTACGAAAAAATCCTAGAACAAGCATTCCGAAATTGGCTGTGGAGGTTGCTGACAACATTAAAAGACCCGTTAGTGCCGATACCATCAGACGCGCGGCGCACAGACATAATTTGCATGGCCGAGTTGCTAGGAAAAAACCACTTCTCTCAAAAGCAAACATCAAAAAGCGGCTGGAATTTGCAAAAGAACATGTGGACAAACCTCAGGATTTCTGGAACACAGTAATTTTCACCGATGAAACGAAAGTGAACTTGTTTGGATCGGATGGAAGGCAAATGGTGTGGAGAAAGCCAAGATCGGAGCTGCAATCACAAAATTTGTGCCCAACCGTTAAGCATGGAGGAGGAAGCGTAATGATGTGGGGCTCGATGGCGGCTAGTGGAACCGGCACTATGGAGTTTATAGAAACGACCATGGATAAAATGGGTTATCTCAACATCCTGAAACGAAATCTTCAACCTTCGGTGCAAAAATTGGGATTACCACGGGTTTATTACTTCCAGCAAGATAATGATCCCAAGCATACCTCCTACGTAGTACGTGAGTGGTTGCTCTATAATGTCCCGAAACAACTCAAAACTCCTCCCCAATCACCTGATTTAAATCCTATTGAGCATTTGTGGTGTGAGGTTAAGAATCGACTAAAAAATGTTAACCCAACAAATAAGAAGGATCTCAAATCGGCGATTCAGAACATTTGGGAGAATATTCCATCATCGGTGACTAAGAAGCTAGTGGAGTCGATGCCGCGTCGCTTACAAGCCGTGCTGGAGGCCAAGGGAGGACACACCAAATATTAAATAATTTGTTTTTTTTTATGTCTACGGGCATTTAAACTTGTTTTTATTAATAAAAAGTTGACTGTGCACTCAATTTTGCCAGGTGAGAATTGATGTTTTTTTTCTTTTTAATTTTTTTTGTAATGAATTCATTTGTTATTGTTTTTATTTTGCCCACCAATCATATGGAAGAGAAATAAAGTTATTGTTAAACTATGATTGATGTCATTTAATTTCTTTTAATCCCTGAAAAACGTTACATTACTAATGAAACTATAGGTGTGCACTCAATTTTGCGACTGACTGCGTACAACCACATTGAGCTGTCCCTTGTAGTTTTTACTTTGACCCTTAAATGCGCAATGTTGCTTTAAAAACGAATTAAACGCAATGTTGCGCAATGTTGCTTTAAAAACGAATTAAATAAATTAATTCTATTCCTTTTGGGGAAATAATCCACTGAAATTGTTACATAGACTTTGATGAAGCAGTCTTGTGAACTGGGAGCACTGTATCGAAGCATTTTGTTAGTTTAACAGCAGTGAACGTGTTCAAAAAAAGTTTATTTTTTATGATAATCCTTTACTATCGTGCGCATTTAAGGGTTAATGTAACGTACATTATGCTTATGTCCATTATGCATATCGTTCATTATGGCTAAAGAATTTATAACTACCGTCGTGCACTGGTAGATATTCTTTAAATTTTTCACTAAAATTCCAAACTTACGGAGCAATAAATAACTGTCTTACGATACCCCCAGGCATTCGATTTATTGATGATGAGTTTCAATGAACATTTCTGATCCATACTCATAAGAAGATACATTCTTGTGCACCCATAGCACCCAGCCAATCTGTCATGGGGGTAGCACGGTAGGCCCGTTGAATTCTTGCACGCACAGCTGCACTCGAGGCGTTCGATTGCCATCACCGATCGTCGACGAATATGACTTTCCCTGGAGATTGGCGCTGCTCTCGGAAATCAGTCCCGAAAACCCGTTCCCAGGAAGTCATCAGCGGCACTCGTGAGCACGCATGACCCACCTCGGATGCTGCACCGAACCGTCGACTGCCAAAGTGCGCGCGCACCGATGCGTGACGTCGACTTGCTCTCGCTGCGTACATACAGTTGCACACTGCACTCGGGATGCACTTCGATGCTGCGGAATTGGCAGCAGAGCAATTATCGGTGCAATTGGATGCGAGTAATTATGCTAATAAGCCGTTGCAAAGTGTACGCGCTTCGTGCGTGCAGCAACCCGTGTTGATGTCTCCTCAGCATCCATCGAACTGAAAACTGAAAACTCGCAGTGCTCACATTCCGTCAGGTTGAGCGAGGTGGTATCATCGTTCGTGTTGTTGTTATTATAGTTATTATTGCCATCGACGACAATGTTTCAACAGTTGGCTCATTTCAGAATACTCCCGGGTCAATAAAGTACACCTTTTTACAAGCTGAGCCTGTCAATAAAACTCACCAGCGAAATATCTCCTCACTTTATGGCTCGCATATGTTGCAGAAATACACCTGAAAATGATTGGATTCCATAAAAATCAGCGCGCGGATCAGCTCAAGCAGTTCAAAATCAAGCTTGACACGAGCTTCGAGTGCGGATTTGAATAATCCTCTAAATAGTCATTTCTACACATGGTCTCTCGGATGCGCTGCAGTCGTCGCTGGTCGTCGTCGTTTGGGTGCGAAATTTTATCGCCCTTCATTTCACAACTCCCACCATAAAGCTGTGCAGATGGCGTTGGTTGGTGGTACAATGCAACATAACAAGAGGTTGGGTAGATGAATTACGGCTAATAAAGTTCACTGCAGACGAAAACGACACTGGGAAGGATGATGAGCGAGCAAAACAAACAATCTGATTTTAATAAGATCGCTAAGGCTGTTCCCAAACAGCTTTATGATCTTCCAGGGGGCACCATGTTTGCCGAAGGGGTCGTAAAAGTCGATCATAAATGGGGCCCCGTGAGCAGTGAAACCATAATTGTCTTGTGAAATTCCAATCCGGGGCCATTAGCCAGTGCTGATGGGTGGTAAATTTAGTTCAGCGATGTTTCGAATACTTGGAATTTCTGGATAAGGATTGAAGACTTTGTGATACAATTTTAGTGGAGGGTTTTGCTGCTGAGCTTGGTGGACATTAAGTTGAATTTAGTGAGATTTATCCGATTTGCTCAACAGTTATTATTATTTTTTATAACTCAACAGTTTCGCCTTTTTTTCTGATTATGATATGAACCCACTGGTGAACTGCTTTATTACTGATGGTATGCCAATTTATAGCAGTGAAAACAAGCAACCTTGATCCTTGACCACTGTCATTTTAGTTGTGAATGGCATTGGGAATAAAGTATGCTCTGGGTTTACTCATGTGAATCTAACAATGTTTGGTTCAGCTGTCAGAAAATACTGAAAAATATTGATCGATGACAGCCATACCTCGATATAAAGCAACTTTATTTTTCAACTTCTAACGTATATGTCTCACGAATGAGAGTTTATTTAAACAAATCTTTGCAACCAATAGCTTATAATATGTCTCATCCACCCTATAGTCTTGCTACAATGTGTCTCACAACAGGTGTCACCTTTTTTCAGACTTGGTTATTTCAGCTGGGTAATTTTAACAGCGGAATTGATTATACCCATTTTGAGTGTATTCTTTAGATAGTTTATCGCTGAAGATAAATAAGCGATTCCGTTTGTATATATTTATCAGCTAAGTACCATGGAAGCCATACGGGAGCAAGTTTTAAAATTACATTTGCAAAAGCTTAGACCATGTCAGATTGTCGTAACTTTTCCGCAACATTTTCTTCGGCAAATTTCCTTGCTGCTGATGTGCTGCGTGTTAATTCGCCAACGCTACTCCAATCACTGACTCGACGATGGCATGGCCCTCTATTCTTCCATTCATTCATTCAGTCGTAATAATAATTCAATGATTTAATGATAATTTTATTTCGCTCCAACCTTATACACTACATCCTTCTCTGCCTGTACCCTATTGAAAAAATTGTACCTAAGGACTAGGGAACGTTCCCCGAAACATCCAACCTACAAGCATTTCGAAAGGGGTCACTCGTAAGCGAGAGTGAGGCACTAATGTGATGTGGTTATGGATGTACTTGATGTACCGGATGAGGATGATAAGGACTTTTTTGAGACAACAGAGTACAGGTTTGGCAAGATCTCACGAATTTTTCTTCTTCTTTTGCCATACCCGGCCAATTGGCAGCTTCGCAAGACATCTTGTATTTTACTGTCATTTTCCGAGCATGATTCGATAGTTCAAACACTCCGGCGTCTACTGCATACCGCAGATTTCCAGAATCTTAATATTCGAACGGAACTGCTTCTTGTGTTTCGTACATTAACCTAGACAGTGGGTCGGCTTCGTTTAGTTCTCCTGTAACTCGTTCGATCGTAAAATCGAAAGGCTGTTGGCGTAGAGCCCAGGCTTCGGCGCGGGATACTGCACCCCGGATCACTGAGCACTGTTCTCAAGATGAACATTTACAACCATTTAAACAACAATACAAATTATCCTGCCTTCGATTCATGTTCTCCCGCACGAATCCAAACACCCGTAATCTTGGGAAGAAACAGCCAAATTTAAACTTGATTCGCGTCCGTCTCGCACGAATCCAAACAATCAAAATTTGATTTGTGTCCTCTCGCACGAATCGCAACATTTCAAATTTGATTCGCGTCCTCTCGCACGAATCCAAACTAACCTAAAACATCCGTGTCCTCTCGCACGAACAAAAACATTCCAATTTTGATTCGCCTTGGCTTGAACGAATCTAAACATCCAAACAAATAGTCGCGCTTCCTAGTATGCATCTACACGATCATGCAGTTACGCTTTTATCAGCTCCCCCTTTTTGCATTCGTGACCTTGGCAACGTATTCGAAAACTGATAAAAACAACACCAACACCAACTCCGTTCTGCGAATCGTCAACGTAGGCACATGTTGCTATAGTTCCGTCTCAGATTTTTCCTCGTTTTTCGGCAAGACACTACACTCGGTTCACAAACCTTCTTTTCAACCCCAGTTAACCTTTCCGACACCAAATCTCTTACACGACATGCGAACACAAGCTACGAGCCTGCAAAGCCTTCCAATTTGTCTGTTTCACGATCGAAAAGACAAAATCCAACATGACCGCCGAAAATGTTTCTATGTGTTCATCAGCTTCTCCAAACCTCCCAACCAGACCAAATTTCACGATGAAATGCAAACGCAGATTAAATATTTCTTTTAGAAATTCTCTTTTCACTCACAATTTCTGATACGTACCGATCACTGGGAGCCGCTGCGCCATTGTCGTAACTTTTCCGCAACATTTTCTTCGGCAAATTTCCTTGCTGCTGATGTGCTGCGTGTTAATTCGCCAACGCTACTCCAATCACTGACTCGACGATGGCATGGCCCTCTATTCTTCCATTCATTCATTCAGTCGTAATAATAATTCAATGATTTAATGATAATTTTATTTCGCTCCAACCTTATACACTACAACAGTGACACCAAATCGAAACAGATAAGCAAAACAAACGAGAAGAGCGCGTAAGTTGTACACGAGTTCGATGACCAAGCTTGATTACGTCATACGGGATACAGGAAGCATACGTCAAGGCTGATTTCAAGCAGGTCCTAGGTCAAGAGTTTTATACGGCTACCGTAGTGCTATTGAAAGGTTCAAAATAAGTCGAAACAGAAAAAAAGGCCAATGTTCAAAAAATACTTGGTTTGCAGGCGATTTGCACCTGTGGGCTTAGAAGCGAAAATTTTGTTACAGTCCGGCACTGTCAACCAACATATTTATGTAAAGGATTGCTTGCAAAAAACGCATATTGCCATTCTGGAAGAAAACATAGTTGCTCCAGGACTGTTCTTGCTCTACGGAAAAATGGCTCAGGAATGGTACACCGCCAATAGTGTGCAAAATCGTACCCAGAAGGAAAAACTCTCCAAACATCGCCAGAACTACACCCAATTTATTAATTTGGGCAATCGTTAAGAGAAATTTCAAGAGAAGAATTCAAAAACAGTTGGAAGTGAAAACAGTTCAAGACAAACAAAAATTTGCGGAAGCTTGTAATACGAAAAACCTGACATTTGGAAAATCAGAACCCTAATGAAATAATTTTCCTATGTATTGTGGACGATGAACTTAAAAAATGATTGACCTTTATATAATAACCTAATCAGTGTGCACATAATCATGTTTGACCAATTTTTGTCCGTTCCACCCTTTGGACATTTTCGGCGTCATGAAGCTGGCTTGAAACGGCAGAGATTCGATGCCACTGGCACTGGCAGCATTCGACAACAAAACACAGCAGTAGTGCAGGCGTCATAGCGAGACAGCACTGGAAATCGCTAAAAACAAAAAACCTCATACGATTGGAGAAACTCTGATCAAACCCAGCATGCTGAAAATGGTGAATTTGGTTCTTGGGGAAGCAAGAGAAAAGAAAATGCGGCAAGTGTCATTATCAAACAACACTGTGCAAAGACGAATTGCCCATATGTCCGAAGACGCGAAGAACAAGTTCTGGAAGAAATAAAACAATCTCCTTTATTCGCAATTCAACTCGATGAATCCACGGACGTCAGTTCCTGTGCGCAGCTGTTGGTGTTTGTGAAGTATTGTAATGTCTCTGCTGGCGATTTAAAGGAGGAGTTTTTTTCTGTTGTGACTTAGAAACTACTACCAAAAGTGATGATATCATGGCTAAAATCAAGGCGTTTTTTGAATCTGGTGACTTGCAGTGGAAAAAACTCGGTGGGGTGGGACTGATGGAGCTCCTGCAATGCTTGGCGAAATCTGGATTTCAGAAGAAGGTCAAGGAGCTTGCCCCACATGCCGCAGGTGTCCATTGCATGATCCATCGATATGCTCTTGACAGCAAGACGTTACCGGAAGGGTTATTGAAAGTACTGGGATTGGTCATAAAGATTGTTAACTATGTCAAGTCTGGTGCCCTGACTACACGTTTATTCAAGGAACTCTGCAGGGAAAAAACTTTTTTTTTAATATCTTTATTATAGTGGCTTTCAGCCTCCTGGGCTGGTTCGCCACGAATTATTTCCGCGAGTTGGAAGCAAGAAGTAGCTGCTTTAGTACGTAACCCGTTTTCACCTTCATTGGATGTGGCTAGTCTTCCAGATGAGATACAAACATTTCCGTGTGAGAATAAAATATATATTTAAAAGTCTACTCAGTATAATACAATATAATATAACCCTACTCATTAGAGATATAATAAAGTCACTCAAAGACAACAATTGCAAATCTGAAGGAGTGACCATACAAACAAACGTAGTCTCACACACACACACACACACACACACACACACACACACACACACACACACACATTTTCTCTCTCTCTCTCTCTCTCTCTCTCTCTCACACACACACACACACACACACACACACACACACACACACACACACACACACACACACACACACACACACACACACACACACACACACACACACACACACACACACACACACACGACTTCCGGGCACCGGAGATAGCACGGATACTTTGAGGTTATGTCAAATGTGCTAATTTTCACACAGCTCGTTATTTTTTATGTTACTTGAAAATCGGAAATACTATATTTTTCAGAAATTAGAATTTATAACAAGTCTGTCAGTGGTTAAAGATCGTGAATCGGCCCATAAACAACCGAGATATGGCATTTCCGTATTTGTTTTTTTGCGCAATTGCCTGACACTTTTCTTATGTTGAAAAACTCCTTTTTAAATCATCTGTAACTCTGCGTACCTTAATCAAAATGATGCAACTTTTTCCATACGATCACAAGTTTATCCTAGGATTTGGAAGAGTAGCGGATACTTCGTTATTTTCCGTAGTTCCGGATTCATTATCGGGAATCAAGAAGCACTTACCAGTGTAATGGCCAGGAGTTAGAACTGTATCAAACCTGAGCCATATATATCAACCTCTGGAAGGATTTTACAAACCAATAACGGTAGGTCAACCTGAGATATTCTTTCACATTACTACACCTGGTGACGTTCCGATCAAGTTCCCAGGGAAGTGGCCAGATTTCGAATGATGTCAAACCCTTATTTGCGACACATCAAAACTTCATGATTTTACAAAAACAGTACCTAAAGTAAATATAACTTGCTTAGTTAATAACTCAAAATTAATTCGGAAAAAAATAACTCAAAATGAATTGAAAAAATAACTCAAAATAATAATTCTATGCATGGAACCATCGACCTGGCGGAATAGAACTCAAATTGGGTATTATTTTTTATCCGCATGTTTGCATAGAAGAAGAATAAAGGTGATACGATTGAGTGCTTAAGTATGGGACAACCAAGGTTGGCGTTGAAGGTGAAAGTATAGTCGGTGCCCGAGAAGCCGGTGCTTCGATCGCTGAAACATGCAACTGGCTGGTGCCGTTGTGCGCCAGCTTGCTGAACAATGTTTGAATATAAAAAACATGGAAAACATCGCCTGGATAAAGTAGCTGTGGACGAAGCAGAAGATATGACCGCAGCAACGCCTGTTGAAGTAGAAATAAAGCAGAAGCAGACGCATTGATGCTGTTAAAGCAACTGCTGCTTGAACAATGCGCTTCAAGAACCAGTTTCTACATCAACTGTCCGAAGGGAGCTGCACGATATGAATCTTTACGCTCGTGCGGCTATTTATAAATCTGCTATTGAAACCGCAAAACGCGGTGAAGCAGGAAGCGCTGGTGCAAGGATCATAAGGAATGGACGCCAGATCAATGGAACCAAGTTGTGTGGTCGGACGAACCATTCTTTTACCTTGTTTCCAACTACAGGTCGAGTGTACATATGGCGTACTCCTGGAGAAGCCTACAGCGTAAACCTAAGCTGCCTTCACCAACCATTAGAAAAACTGGCGGGGGGTCAGTTGTAGTATAGGGTGCAATATTGTGGCATTCTCTTGGGCCTTTGGTTACTGTGAAGGGAAAAATAAAGGCTAAGAAGATTATCAAGAAATATTGGATGACCAGGTATTTTTAAGAAAACCTTCACAATATACTTAAAATAACACAATTGCCCAACAGGTGCTGCCAATGATGAGAACCATCTTCTGATGGCAGAGGAATCTTCAAAGATGACAACGCTCCAATCACACTGCTCAAATCATAAAGGCGTGGTACGAAGAAGCCGCGACACAGACTTTTCATCACCTTGATTGGCCAGCACAGTCACCAGACCTCAACATTATCGAGCCACTTTGTCTACATTAGAAACGCGTGAGAAGTGTATTTCTACCATCGTCTCTAAAAGCGTTAGAGAAGGTTTTGGATCGATGAGTGGTATAAAATACCTATCAAAACAATCCGAAAATTGTACGATTCCATCTTCGGCGTATCCCAATAGTTTTGCGGGACGTGAATGGTGGACCCACGCCTAATAAACGCGGCTCTCTCTTTGAAACGATCTATCTAATCAAAATAACTGAATTATTGTTAGCATATCCGAACTTTTATATATTTTCGAAACTTTTGTTTGAATAATTTGCCATTGAATCCTGATGCCCACGGAGATAGCTGCACTCCTTGATATCTCATTTGGATCGACCGAACACATTTTGACGGAAATTCTGGGCATGAAACGCATTGAAGCACGACTTGTTCCAAAAGAGCTGAATTTTTGCAAAAACAGCATCGAGTTGAGGTCGCTAAACAGATGATTGCGAACGCAGATAGCGATCCCACATTCATGGAACGCATCATAACTGGTGATGAAACGTGGGTATATGAATTTGATATGCTCACAAGTCAACAATCGTCCGGAATGGCGCGCCGAAGATGAGCCGAAACCAAAAAAATCACGACAAAGTCGCTCCAAAATTAAAGTTTTACTGACCGTTTTCTTTGATTTTCGCGGTGTCGTCCATTCTGAATTCCTTCCAGAAGGTCGAACGGTTAACAAAGAGTATTATTTACAAGTTATGAGACGTTTGCGTGAGGCAATTCGAAAGAAGAGGCCAGAATTGTGGCGCAATAATTCGTGGATTTTACACCACGATAACGCTCCATCACACACCGCGCTCACTATTTGTGAATTTTTGGCCAAGAACTCCACCAATACCATCAAACAAGCACCATATTCACCAGACCTTGCCCCATGCGACTTCTTTCTCTTCCCAAAACTGAAAATTCCGCTCAGAGGTAGGCGTTTTTGAATCGATTGATGCGATAAAAAAGAATTCGCTGGAAGAACTGAAAGCCATACATTCATCGGCCTATAAAAAATGTATGGATGATTGGATAAAGCGCTGGCATATGTGTGTTGCCTCTAATGGCGAGTACTTTGAAGGCGATAATAAAGATATCAATTAAAAATTGAAATAAATGCGTTTTTTTTCAAATTACCGGAACTTTTTGATCACAAGGTACATACATACATACACAATAGGGTACCGGTATTCATTTGTGGAGGTGGTTTTTCTCCGCTTATTGCACAGCAGTATACTTCTCCGTCTTATGGCGGCCATGTTGTTGCACTTCGGTGAGCCAGAATACAAAACCCGGAGCGGGCAAAAAATTCCTTTCAAATAACTGGCTTATCAAAGGACAAATAGCGGCCTTACAGAGACAGAAATGAGAGTATATAACAAATTTGAATTGGAGCAGTGGCTTTTACCTTTTACCTGCTATCCACCTAGCCAGGCATGTTTTGCACGAATTACACAGAACGTAAGGCACCCATGGTTTATCCTGATTCTCCGGACAAATTTCAAAATAAAAACGGAACGCAGATTGAAGAGAAGCAGTGAATTTAACCGGTGTAGTAAAAATGTATGTAGTAAAAATGTATACGCCACAGGCATAACAAAACTTTGTGGATCATTTTTGCATTTGAATTCCCGTTTTGCAGCGCACATTTTTCTCACTTCGATAACTGAACAACGAACTGTCACAATTTGTTTTGTTTTGAAGGGCTACCAATTGCTATTAAAAATAGGAGCCAGAATATCATACCCAACAATAGAACAGTAGGTAAACCAAATCGTGTGTATGTTATGTGTGTGTGTGTGTGTGTGTGTGTGTGTGTGTGTGTGTGTGTGTGTGTGTGTGTGTGTGTGTGTGTGTGTGTGTGTGTGTGTGTGTGTGTGTGTGTGTGTGTGTGTGTGTGTGTGTGTGTGTGTGTGTGTGTGTGTGTGTGAGAGAGAGAGAGAGAGAGAGAGATGGGCGTATTTCTTTCGAATTTCTGTTTTTTCCCGCATTTCTGCACTTTTTCCAAAAACCAGCATAACTTTTTCATTTTTCAACCGATTTTCGCCATTCAGCCCTTATTTTCTTTGTTTTCTCCGTGGCTTTAAGTTTCATTTGTGATATATACTTTTGGTTGACGTCATTTTTATATTTATCCTATGTTTAGCACAATTTTTTTTACAAATCTCCTAAAAAAATAGCAAAACAATTTATATACCTATAAATAGCGTCGAAACTATTACTCCTACAATATTGCAACATTCAGAAGATTGCTGTTAAATTTAATTTTGCTTCATTTGATGACAAGATATTTGAAATTGGATCACACGCATTGAAGATATTCTATTTTTAGTAAATGTGTTGTTGCTCATTTATTAGAAAATCTACTTTTATCCATATCTCAAAATTTCACATTAGAAATGATGATCAGCTTACCGAGTTCATAAATGCTGTTAACTAGTGCTATCTGTAATGTCGACAATGTTTGATTACCATTCATCACTACTGGGAATATGCACAGAGAAATCTACATCAAAGATTGTTTTATAAAATGACATTCCCGGAACATCCTGTTAGCCATGATTTGGCTTCTTACTATTATGCATTGCTAACTTAAAAACAGAACGGGGCAAAAAACGACACTGTAGTGCCTAGAAATAAAACCTCCAAATTGTTCAGAACTCTGACAACTGTAAAAAATCAGGGCATTGAAATTGAACAATGTCGGACAAATAATGTTCAGTTTGTACAACCTGAAGTTGAAAGTAGTGTACGGGCTTGTGTGATTGGGCGTGTCCGGTGGCGCGAGAGAGAGAGGGGGGGCGGTAGAAAGAGAGGGAGAGAGAAAGAGAGAACCAGCACAGGACAACAAAGGAGTGCATTAACTTTCTTAGCTTCGTCACTCCCAACGACCTATAGTCATCTGAATATACATATGCTTTATCACCAAGGAAAGCCCTCCTCAAAATCCCATCCAATTTCAAACTCCAGATCGCTATGAAAGTAGCACGAGTCTCCTAAAGCAGACATCTAATCAACATTTCCCTCCCATCCCTTGCTGATCATAACGACCTGGCCAGGTGTTGTGCGAAGGGATCGATGGATGAAGAGCCTGTTATACCCAAACCAGCTCTTCTGGCGCTTCCATCGTCTCTAAAACTGCCAACCTAGGATTCTGTATGGTAAGAAAATGCTATGCTACGCTATGTTATGCTATTTAGGCTGCATTACTCGGTTTATAGGTTCAATTCAGTCGAATATAGATCATTCGAAAATCGTGAACGATATTATGTCTAAAAAATTTAGGAATACGAAAATGAATACGCGAAAACAAACGTCTATAAATTGATTAATAATGTCTCCATTACGTCGCAATAAATCGTTCATCCTGATAGTGGTCTTGTACAAAAGCCTTTTTTTGTGTTTCTCAATAAGTTGTTTACTTATCAAGCTAGTTAAGATTAAAACTGCAACGCCAGCAGTGAGCAGTAGAGAGATCTTATAGCGCTTCTTCAACGATCCTGCATCCTGGATCCACATTTTTCCTAGAACAGTTGTAGTTTAGAGAGCACAACGTAGGCGATGGGAGGTTTCTCCAATTTTGTATTCTTAATTTAAGTCGTTTTCCTATTTTCGTCGAAAAATGGCTTTATATAATGCTCCGATTTACATTCAGAAAAAAATATCCCTTTATTTTAATAATCTCACCTTCACGGTAGTACATTCATAAATTTTCTGCAGCAAGTTGTTATCTGGGCCGCTATCATCTTGAAATGGTCTGGTTAGCTTCGCCTCCTTGTTCAAACATAGACGGCATATTTTCATCGAGTTGCTTCAAAATTCAAGAAGAACAAAGGTAAAAGATGACCACCAGGCTTACTACGTAGCTCTTTTGTCTCGAGATCAAGCTTTTATTTCAGTGTAGTTTTTGAATTATTTCATGGAACGCTGAAACGTTTGAATTATATGACAACTGAATCCGTGGAACAACATATATACACTCTTGTTGTATTTAGTAAAATAACGTCGAATCAAGAGGAAGTGCGCAAACGCACCTTGTACGAATGGCAGCAATGTTGCCAGATAAGTTTGTCAGTACGCAATCTTGCCAAGGAACAAAAACTACCAAAAAGCACCGTGTTTTGTGTTTGAAAATCATTTGACCAGCGCTTGAAGGTGGATCGGAAGGTTGTTAGTGGAACAAATCGAACAGTATGCTCCCGACAAATGGGCAAGAAGGTGGTAGCCATTATTGAGAAAAATTCCAACCTTTCTGTGCGAAGTTGGAAATTCAAAATCATATTTGGAAAAAGTAAAACAGAGACAGCGAAAAAGGCGTTCAAAGCAAAAAAGGTGCCCAACCGTGATGAAAAGCAAATTTCACTGCAAAACGTCGTGCTGGGGGGTTTGGCCCAAATTTTGTAAAAACTAAAGGAGGGAGGGGGTGGCGGAGGGGGGAGTCGTTGGATGGGTGAATGTTTTTTTTATTGGGGGAAAGAGGGCCGTGGGCGACCTGTCGGTGCAAAAGGGGTGTGTAAGTTTCTGGGGGGGGGGGGAAAGCTAGGCTCTTAGTACACAGGGGGCGCCCCCTCATTATCGACAAGGCGACGCTTGTCAGGAGCCTGCGCTTGCTCCCCTGTACCGCTGAGCTGTTCGACATCGCGAGATAATGCCGATATAGCCGTGGAGGCTTTCTTGCATGCGTAGTCGACGTGGCTTGAAAATGACAGCTTGTCGTCGATCATGATTCCTAGATAATGCCCTCTTCGATTCGATTGTGCAGTTACCTGCACTAATCGTCGCGTATTGCTCCGACTATCGGTTATTGACGACCGTGACCTAAGTCTTGTGGTGTGCTAGCTCCAGATTCCTGGAACTCATCCATCCCTCCACAATGCCAATGGAGTGCGAGGCCGTCAATTCTACCTCTTCGATAGATTCACCACATATCTCAAGGGTGATGTCGTCTACGAACCCGAAGATCTTCACCCCGTTCGGAAATTCAAGCCGTAGTACCTCGTCGTACATCATGTTCCACAGCACCGGGCCCAGGATCGAACCTTGCGGGACGCCTGCGGTGATCTGAACACGTTTCTGGCCTGCCTCGGTGTTGTACACCAGCACGCGATTCTGGAAATAGCTTCCCAGAATCTTGTACAGGTATCCTGGCACGTGAAAACGTTGGAGCGAGTTAGCGATAGCTACCCAACTGGCGCTATTGAATGCATTTCGCACGTCTAGGGTGACCACCGCACAGTAGCGGACACCTCGCCTCTTTTGCTGGTTTGCCACTTCAGCCGTTTTGGTTACGGACAGACTTGCATCCACTGTCGACTTTCCTTTACGAAAGCCGAACTGATTTTTAGACAGACCGTCTAAGCCCTCCGTGTACTTGGATAATCTGTTAAGGATAACCCTTTCGAGCACTTTACCCGCTGTATCCAACAGGCATATTGGTCTATATGCCGATGGGTCCCCGGGTGGCTTCCCTGCCTTTGGTAGCAGTACTAAAGTCTGGATTTTCCAGGCTTCCGGGAAGACGCCCTCGTGCAGACATCTTTGCATCGCTGCCCTGAACATTTCGGGCGCCAGTGAGATAGCCGTCTTGATGGCCAGATTCGGTATACCATCAGGTCCTGGCGCTTTGTTTAACCCATTCAACGATTTGCCTATCGCAATAATTTCCTCAATCGTGACGGTCGCTTCGTCCCTTTCGTCCGCGGTGTCATCGTGGGGCAGTTCAGCCATCATAGGGGGCCAGGGACTCTGGTCGTGACTCGGGAAGAGTCCCCTGATGATGGCCTGTAGTAGCTCCGGTGATTGCTCGGTTGGAGCTGTCGTGCCCTTGGTTTTTGCCATTACCACCCGATAGGCGTCACCCCATGGGTTCGCGTTGGCTTTCGAACACAGACCCTCAAACCAGGCTCGTCTGCTGGCCTTTATCTCTTTCTTAAGCGCAGCCTTAGCGGTGGCTAGCACCGCGTGGCGCTCCGATCTTTCCGGGTCCGATCGCGCTCTTTGCATCCTCCTTCTAGCTTGGTGGCAAGATCTCCGGAGGTCTGCAATCGTCTCTGTCCACCAATAAACCGGCAACCTTTCATCCCTAGGTTTGACCTTTCTGGGCATGGTTGCGTCGCACACTCGTGTGAGAATTGATACGAGTTGATCCCCTCGAGGATTTTGGATGTCGCTCAATCTCTGTTCCCGCTCTAGCGCCTCTTTAAATACTTCGTTATCGAAGTACGACGTCCTCCATCTGCGGACGAACGGGGTGGGTGCTCCTCCCTCTGCGCGCTGCCTAGCTCCGAACCGCCAAATGGTCGCTATAGGTGTAGCCGTCCTCCACCCTCCAGTTGTTCAGCAGCCCAGGGCTGCCGAACGTCACGTCGATAATCGACTCCGCTCCGTTTCTATGGTAGGTACTACTAGTACCTACGTTGGCCAGGTCTACGTTGAGCCTGGCCAGGGCCTCCAGCAGGATCTGGCCCCTTGGGTTGGTGAGACAACTGCCCCATTCTAACGCCCTAGCGTTAAAGTCACCCGCTACTACCAACGGGCTCGGTCAGTTAGCTCCGTTGTCATTCCATCTACCACTTGACAGAAAAAAATAATTAATTTTAACAAGCGCGTAAAATTTCCCCTCGTTTAATTCCGAGCCAAACGAGACGTAAACAACGAAATCGTTTGCAATATTTCATGTGCCATACAACAATGTTTGCAATCTTTCATACAACAGGCTAGATTCAGGCGTTATCTGGCTTAACTTTACATGAAATATCCCATTATTTTCTGCCAAATCTAGCATTCCCTTTATTCCTGTTTGCTTTGGAATCACATAGTCTATTTTGAAGGACATAATACAGGAAGCCTCCGTGAACCAAAAATTCTCAAATGTACATTCACAGAAATAGAATTTTCGATCGAAAAACAATAATTCAAGTGAGTTCCAAACTTATTCCTGAACCACCACATTTCCCAGAACCGTAATTAGTCTTTCGGGGGAAAAAAATGGAAAACACGAGAAATACCCTGGCCCCGTCAAACATGATACTGCCTATAAACGTCACAAAACCGTCAAAATAGTTTAATGAAGCTACCTACTAATTAGGCCGCAGTGGCAGTAATTATACTTCTCTCCTCCCGATGGCCCTTACCCCCCCCCATCAACACTAATTGATCTTTGTCTCCTGCCTCAGCAACCCGGCCGGATCGAATTGTGCGAGCTGTGGCCCGGAAGGGAGGAGGGGGTTAGTTAATTTTTTTCAAACTCTACCTCTGCTCAGGTCCGGCTTGCGCAAGGGATGGGTTTGTCACTATCTACACTAACATCGGAATAGAATACCGGCAGCATGTCACTCGTTGTCCACGATGTTACGAATACGTTTGTATGTAGGTACTTGGTATGGTACGACGCAAATTGGCCACCAGCTGAGCGCTTCGGGGTTGGGTAGCCATCTTTGTTGACGCAATTAGCCACCGGAGAGGAGTCTATTTGAAATGCGCACCCTGTGACTAGGTGGCGGTTGGCCATCGTAGGCATGCTTCGTGACTGGAATCGATAATTGGATGTGTGACAACCAGTCAGTGGTAGGATGCCGTGGGGGTATGTCCATGCTGGGGAATGTGTGTGTCAATTGAAAGAAGGTTGGCTTGTAAGCAATGAATACCGGTTGATTAGTTGAAGGCGACGGAATTCCACGCATTTTTATTTTCAGATTCCATCCATCTTTTCAGGTAATGAAAAATGATTTCACCCTCAAGAAATCAACGGAAAAATCCCAAAAACGTGAGCGCGATAAGCCGCTCGTTGCTGCCACTGGGCTTGGCCGTGGGTGCCTTTAAACTTCTCTTGCAACCGAACCGCCACCACCTTCACCGTTTGATGAGATTGATGTCTCCTCGTGCTGTGACATATCGATTGCAATTAATATCAGGTCTTGTGTGTATCGTCACCTCTCTTTGAATAACAAAAAAAAAGTGGAAAACGAGAGGCAGCGGCTCAATCAAGTTAACGCACAAGAACATCATCGTCACCCATCGAATGGGTAGCTTTCATGGATTTTATCCGGTATTTTATTTTTCTTTATAGCAAGCTCGCCTCTGAATGAAGATGTCGTCGTCGTCGTCGTTGTTGTCGTTTAGACAGGCCAGACAGGTAGAGCTGGCAGATCTGGATTTAATTATCATCTCTACCGGCTTGGACGGATGAATGCCCGACTGTGTTCCGTACTTGGTCATCTTTTATGGGACGGTCGATTTATTATTACTAAAAGCAGCTTGAGAAACCATGAAAATCGTATAAAGCAAGCTTTATTAATTGATTTTAGAGGTTCCATTTCCCGACCAATTTGCTTGTCCCGGGATTCGGGATGGAATTTGTTGCTTGGCCCGGAAAATCCCGGGAACCCGGAAAAATTTTCAATGTGCTAAAAAGGCAATTTTGTGGTTAGGAATATGTTTTATTCATCAATAAAAAAAATCAATGGTTTAAATCAACTAACTGGTCTTATCAATCTGAATTCGTTCTCTGAAAATACGACTTCAAGAAGCAAATGTTATTAATGCTTTCATCGGACAGTGAGGTTCGCTTTTTAGTACAGATATTTCCGGAATTCGAAAAGATGCGCTCGCTATCGGTTGACGTTGATTTGATTGCTTTTAAGCCGCCGAAAATGATTTCAAGATTCGGGCTCAATTTACCATGTAGCTCAAAAAGTGACAGCTCTTTCGCAATTACTTTTGAAAAATCAATCATTGCCGAATCAGTCTGGGACGGGTTGGCATATTCCTTTATAGCCGATTCCAGTTCTTCATGCATGCTCGATGGTGTCGATCCTGAATCGTCATGCATACAGGACAATCCAGCATTCAACTCGGCAGCATCATCATCGGTCTGTCTTTGGCAGTCTTGCATCAATCGAACTCCCAGTTTCTTGATGAACTTAATCATTTGCGTTTTTGATGAGCTTTCCAGTTCGTTAACAACGGAAGACCTTGCAGGAACTTCCGCGCTGTTATTATTTCCTTTTGGCGCCGTTCGTTGATTCTGTTCGTGATTGCATCGAAGAGGTCGTAACTTTGGAGTTACTTTTCTTATGCTTCCAATACAAGAAACTCAAGCTGCCTTCCGCAGACAGCAATGTAGCATCTCGTCTTCCCAACGCTTCCGAAGCGAGTCGGATTAGCTGAAGAGCTTTCTGAAGGTTTTTTGCAACCTCGAAATCACTGTCCAACATAAGACCTGAAAGGCCTACATCGGAAAGTGTCTCTTTGATGCAATCAAAACCGCGAATGAAGTGCTCCAGCATCGTTTCAGTCGAATTCCAACGAGGTTTGACGTCCACACAGAGTTGAAGTAGTTTATGTAACATTGTCGTGATTTTTTCTTGAAGCAGTGCATTCTTAGCAGGCGATTTTCGAAAAAAATTCACGGCTCTTCGAATACGTTTCAGAGACTCTCCAAATCGCGTGGTGTAGAAGTCTATAATTGAAATAAATTAGCTGTTTTCTTTAATATGAACATGAACATTCCAATATATTTACCCGAAGAACCAACTTCATCATCGTAATTATCACTATCCGAATCGTCGCTATCTGAATCTTCATTTTCAATTGGTACCGGTGGCTGATCCTTCAACAGGACATCGCAAACCCCCAAGTGAATTACATGGTTGCAACACTGCTGATGAAGGTAATCCGACAATCTTCCAAACTTCGTCATCAGTCGAGCTCCATCAGTCGTTGATGCTACAATGTTTCCATCCTTAATACCGAATTTCCGGACCATATCCTTGACCATTTCCAAAACCTTTTCAGCAGGTAGTGATCCACGAATTTTGCCGAGACCCAGGTTGTAGAATGATCCGTCAGCGAAATGGGCATTCACGTTTAAGTAACGCTTGTTGTTTAGACTTGTCCACTCGTCCAAAATGAGACTAACCAGTTCACCGCTATCGATGAGCTTCACTATTTAATCCCGCGTTTGCTGCTGAGCGTATCCATAGTATTCGGCGACCAGCTTCATGACGGATGTATTCGACGTTGGCAGAGAATATCCACGATCTGCGATTGATTGTCTGATGAACTTGCCGTCCTCTGCTGCGTGGGATTGGGGTGGGGATTATGATCGGTGGTGGGGGTGTTTTGGTCGAAGAGCCCTTGCAGTTTGCTCGCACTTCCGTCCTCGTGCTTGCCAGCCGAGCTTCAATGGGACATTCCGCCAGTGACTGACGTTTAAATTTCGCAGCAGACTACTAGGATTTGTGGGGTTTTGGAATTCTTTGTGGTTTTTGTTGGGGGGGAAAGTGGAACAGAAGCAGTAATCAGTGAATGAAAACAATGTCCGGAATGGAAATGACAGCTTGCGTCGTATTGGCGCGCGCGCGCTTGTGTGTGTTAAATGTGCAGGCAAAATTGCAAATGCCTACTGAACCAACACAAAAGGAATGATGCATTTTCATGAATGATGTATAATATCGATGTAGGTACAGCAAATATGCATGTTGCCATTGTATGTGTTAAATTGAATGCGCGTAAACGGTACACTGAAATTTATTGGGAAGTATCAAAGCGAATAAATATGTAAGAAATGTGTGTCCCGGGAATCCCAGGATTTTCGGGAACGGTGAAAAATCTTATCCCGAGATTCAGGAAATCCCGAATTTTTCAAGATTCCGGGTTGGAACCTCTAGTTTTTATGCCTTTAACTTAGTCTTTGATTATCTTTTTTAAAGACTGGACTCGGAAAAAATGAGACACACAAAAATGATCACCAAAAATTCATTTTAAATCGGATACATCTCAAATTTTCAGGAATTAAATAACTATATATAAGCTATGTTTAAGCCTAATTAATTTATTGAATTTCCTCCCCCAAGCTGAATGCTCGTTCATTTCTCTTAACACTGCTTATGAGATCTTGGGCGAGGCTTTGTCCATCTTCCTTACACAATTTCTCCCAGTTTTTCTTCAAAACTTCATCGGTTTTGAATGTTTTTCCCCTTGAAGTTGAAGATTCTTCTTCATTATCGCCCAAAACTTTTCGATCGGACGAAGTTCTGGTGTATTTGGCCGGTTCGCCTCCATCGGGACCACATTAACGCCCTTCGGTTCGTACCAATCCATTACAGACTTGGCGTAATGGCACGAAGCGAGATCCGGCCAGAACAGCGTGGGACCACGGTGAGAGCGGAGGAAGGGCAGCAAGCGCTTCTGCAAGTATTCCTCTCGATAAATCTGTTCGTTAATGGTGCCGGTTGTAACGAACGGCTTGCTGTACCGTCCGCACTCGCAGATTGCCTGCCACAACAGGTACTTCGCGAATTTGTCCATCTTCCTCTTCCGGAACTTTTCCGGAACCTCCATGCGGGACGTGCCGACAAAAAACTTGAGGCCAGGGATTTGTTTGGTGTCCGCCTTGATATATGTCTCGTCGTCCATGACGAGACAGCCTGGCTTGACCAGCCACTCACGGTACAGCTTCCGCGAACGCAATTTGGCCACCGTGTTTTGCTTGTCAGTCCGGTTTGGCGCCTTCCTGACCTTAAAAACACGTAGCCCAGCCCACTTCATGGTCTGCTGGACGAACCAATTTGATGGATTGACCTTTTTGGCCACGTCTCGGGTGGAAAGGTTCGGGTTATTCTTAAAGTACTGCCTTATCTTCCGCGCCTTCTCTGGGTATTCCGCATTCGGTTTTCGGCCGCTTCCAGCTCGCCGCTCGATGGTCTTTGTCTCCTGGAACATCTTCACAACGCGGGACACGGTGGAATGGTGGATTCCAAGCCTTTTGCCGATCCATCTGTGCGACTGACCAGGATTATCGATCACCGCGCCCAAGATTTGCTGGCGTAGCTCTTCTTGTTTCGAATGCATCTTGAAAACTACTTGACAAATCGCAATAAACGCAATTGCACACATAAACATAACACTCTAAACTAGTATTACCCAAAATTTCATTAATTTTTACTCACGCAATACATAGTTGCACTCAAAACAAAGTGTCGCATTTTTGCCGAGTCCAATCTTTACGCATATGAATTTCTTTTCGTCATTGATGAATAAAATTTCCTTAATTATTTACTAACTACTCGTGTATTAAGTCACAATAGAGCTTCTGGAACCATTTTTGACTGTTGTGTGCTGCTTGGGGGTTTTTAGATACTTTAGGTTAGATAGGTTGGGTTCTTGGTTAAAGGAAAAAGATTGTAATAAAATTGTTAGTCGTTACTATTTAAAAACTATTATATAATTATAACTATTTTCTCATGGATGTCCATTTTTTTACGCTTTTTTTGCTACAAATTGTTACAAAATCGAGGCAACTTCGCGTAATTTGGCTTTTTCATTTAGGCTAAGGAGCAATCTGACAAACATCCCAAGCAACACAAAATCGTCATATTTGGTTAAAGTGACTTGATTGTGACTTAATTGAGTAGTATTGGAGTAACATCAACTGTATTGAAACAAGTTACCTTGCAACCTGCTAGAGATAAAAAATACATTAAATAATGAAACAAATAATAAAATTCTAAAAATAAAATCAAAACTTAGGGGGGGGGCAACGGCACCACCCTGCCCTCCCCCCTGGCCAATTTCCGGATCGATCTGATAGTATTTCGCCTCACTTTGTCTCTCACTGATCTGATGACCTTCGGTGCGCGAGCGGACCGTGGACGGCCACTTCCCGGCTTCCGTGGACGTGGTCCTTCAAGGAGTGAACGTTGGATACGGTAAACGGTAGCCAGGTGGCATTCCACAATCGTTGCAATTTGTTTTACGGGCTTTTGGGCGAGCAGCAAACTAGTCACAACCTCCTTTTCGTACATTTGTCTCAACTTTGTTACTCGCGAACTACTGTTTTGTTTACATCGTCTCAGAGTATACAGTCAGATGATTACACACACGCATTAAAACAGTAAGAATAATGTTGAAAGCTACCCAAAAATAACTATTGAAAATTTTCGCATTTTTTTATGGGACATACTGTATGCTGAAGATGGAATATTCTTACATGAATATGATGCACAAAATGCAAATGAATGGCAAATTCATTTCAGTACGAATAAATTCGGACAGTCGTTTTTAAACAGTACACTAACAGAATGCATTAGACCGTGCTTAACACTCGCTCCCTATTAACTTCTTTTTGTACAAAATCAATGTCTTCATTAAACTTAGTAACAATGGCACTGTATACCGTAGTAGCATCCGCTTCAACAAGCTCGAGTTTGTGATTAAAAGAATCTCCAGACCAATTGACTCATCGATTATAAGGTCAAATTGCACCACTTTTAAATGGCTGTAGCTTTTTACCCGTTGAGTATTGTCTATTGAAATTTTGGGTGGAATTAGTTCAATGTGTATTTGTTTACGGTGTTTAAGTTTCACTAGCAGATGTGCAATCGTTGTGAAGATGGAGTCGGAAGAACAGAAATTTTGCGCACGTACCTCGAAAATCCGCAACTTTCTCACCGTGCCATCAGCAGGAAGCTAGGAATGGTACATTCTACGGTGTCTGGTGTTTTAAATCGGTACCACGAACGTTTGACCATCGATCGGAAAGAGAAAAGTGGGCGAATTTTTCCGAATATTTGTGTGTGTCACAGTTTTATTCCGTACACCCTTTAAATGGTTTGGACCGCATCATTGCCATCAATTCTTGGTGATGCGATTCGCCAAGGAAATTCGTTACGATGGCCGTATTTTTAGTTCGTATCAGTGCTATGTCTAAGACAAGGGTAGTTTATTTTGTACCACAAAAAATAGTAACGTCCGTTGGGAATGAAGGTAAGACTGGAGCTTTCGAAGAACGGTGGTCCGTGGGCCGAAAAAAAGACTCGATTTTCCTGTTTCAAAAGTACTAAGGATTGGTGGTAGTCCATGCATCGTTTAAAAGAATCGCCCCAATCATCTCTGTAAATAAACTGGAGTATTCTTCCAATGATAAATGTTCAAATATGCAGTTATACGACCCTGGTCTGATATTGTCGATTTCGTAAACCTCCTACAGTTTCAAATTTCAGTATCAAACGATCTCTATCTCTATCCCTATGCTAAATACTTCCAATCTTCATACGTGTAACTTCCATATCGGACCATGTTTTGACGAATAATGGTCGACACTACCATGGTCGACATTTTCTCAGCCGCTGAGGTCTCAAATAAACATACCTTCCACAAACTGCCGCTCGTTTCCTCTGACAGATTTGTACTATATTTCGTGAAAACGGCCACTTGTGTCCCGTAGATCATAGCCGTGGCGACAACAGATTTATAAATTAGTCAACTCGGCTCATTGCATCTAAAAAAAATCCATTATTGAGTGCGTCACGTGGACGTATATCGGCAACGTGTCCTAACCGTCAACGACCTTTCTTAAACTGCCGTGAATGCTACTCCCAAATAATGCAGTGGTCTCGTTACACTCACCGTTTGGTTCACGTTTAAAAACTAAATTGTCGATCATTGAGGCTAAGGCCAACGAATGTTAAATATTCGTTAAATTTGTCGAGAATTATTTTCTGCATATCTGTGATGCTCTTAGCAACTATATATTAGATAAATTTAATTAATGGTGGTCTCGTGTGTTAAAAGTGTATGGAGTAAACATTACCCGTGCAGTATTCAGCTTGGTATTCAGTTGGTGGCGATGGGTATTGCTCGTTGCTGGTGGCCTGATCTAGCTTTTTGGATCGGATACGGGAAATTCCTTCAATTGCACACACACGTTTTGACCGTTTGGTTTACAACTAAAGAACCTTCAAAACATATATGTGGAGCGTGGCCTGCTAACCCAAAGCTCCATTCGTTTGGATCTTTACGCAGTATTGTTGGCTTCAGCCAACCAAGGTCTACTACGAAATGTGCGGTCATCTAAGCGTATGCTCAAGTTCATAGATGATGTATCATTTTTCTACCGTATTGTCACAAACTAGATTCGATAGCAACGTTAAAAAAATGGTATAGAATTTGTTATTAGAGAGTCAATTATTTCAATTGTAAATCCACTCAATTGAGACGGAGCTTATGTTTGCATGCGTGTCAACCATGCTTTTTTATTTAATGCGTTTTGTTTGCTAGTTCTCTACCACAAAAACAATGTTCAAAAAACGTGTTCTCTGGTTCTCTGAGTTAAGGCTGGATCACAATTGATACGTTGCGGATGCGTTTGCGTGAATTTGAAAGTTTGCCTATTGGTCAAATTTACGTCAACGGAATGCAAACGTATCTATTGTGGGCAAGCCTTTAGCATTACCGTCTTAAATATATTACTTTTTTTCAGAGATTTGGCCTTATTTCAAACATGAGCTATCCTTTACAATTATATTTATCAGCTGATCGTTGGGCCTACAAAAACTTCTTCTTTATTTTGTTGTTAGCACTTTCTTAGCACTAAAGATTTATTCTTCTTCTTCTTCTTCTTCTTAACATAATCTTTGAGTTGTGTTGTTAATGTTTGTTTTTGGTGATTTTATTCTTCATTCGATATAGATTCCATGTTTTTCGTGAAGTAAATTATTCCAGAAAATGTTTAGCCGATTGTTATATTTTTAAGTATTTGTCTTTCTATGTAGTCTCAACGATGGAATCAATGCTAATTTACCATCGATAGCACTCAACATTGAACAAACACATTCAATTATTAAGTTTTTCAACGAGCATTTTTAAAACAACCAAATCTACTAGTGAGTATCATGCCGTTACCCTTAATCTCCCTAGCAGCACACTTGTTGCAAATTGACTGGATCAGCTTCAATTTGACTCAGTTAGGTCACAATAAAGTTGCTGTTACTAATTATGACAGTTTTGTGTTGCTTGGGCTATCTCTTTCTCTGTTTCGGCTTGAAATGGTAAACTTCACCATTACCGTGTATGCTGGATCTAACGTCCCTTGTGTTGCCATGTTGTTGTATAGTGATGCAATTAGGAGCGCAAATCCTCTGACAAGTTATCTTTCACCGCCGTACTTGTGTTCTTAGACAATAGAAAATTGGCGCTATAACCATAAGCCATATGGGGCTAGGGCTATAGCTAATGCTTAAGTCCCATCCGATTGACGAGAAATGGAGCATCACTTAACCTTCTTAGACTAGATGCTCTCAACGACCATTCTAAATAAATTTTTGTTCTGTACACCAACCAGGACAGTCTGTTTAACTATTCTCTCCGACTATTCTTTTCCATTTTCCTTTGATATCTACTGAAGGCTACGTGGGCTCCTCGTGTCTTCTTAAGGTGGATATCAAATCCTCCCTATCTACAACGGTTGCATGGACGTGGCCAGGTGAGCGATCGAGGAGTCTCTTTCGTGAAGATTATTGCGTACAGAAACGTACCAGTAACTGGTTCCGTTTCATGGTGACATGCAATGTCTCCAACGAATTATTCCTCATCGTAGCTCCATCCACGGAGTGAGCAAACGTCAATGCTAATGCTAATCAGTGCTACGTCTTAGACAAGGGTCAAATTAGTGAGAATAACCTTATAAAATAGCCAGGCGTAGACTTGTACTTCTACATCCCTCACTGGTTTTTTTTTTCGCCAACAAAATGGTCCAACTTTAGACCCCTTGCGCTGAACTGGCTGGCTTGACGTGCCGCAAGGGCTCAGTAGGGATCAAGACCCGAAGCTAAGAGTCAGTTTCATTGTGGTTATATCACATTTATTAGCAGAGCAGCACATCGAAATTTTAGGTTCATTATTCTTTATATGCTATACAATTTCAGATTATCCATGGATATCCCAAGTTTTATGAGATGATTTTAAATCATTTTTTTTTTCGCAGCTACCTTGTCTTAACTTTCAGGTCCACAAATGGAATTGTTATTTTCATTCTTATATTCATTCACTATATTATTTGTCATTATAATATTCATTCTCTATATTTATTATAATTATAATATTAATTCACTATATTTTAAAAATTACTTTATGAAATTGAATATAAATTGGGAAGGGAGGGAGCATCAAGGTATCACTCAAGCTAGAATTGGACAATGGAGTGGTATGACAACCGGCGTCTAGGAGGGAACGAACAGTATCATTTTCTTTATCCTACCGATTCGCTTGTGATGCTGTGAATTCTACTCCAACAGTTTCAGTGAGAGTGACGCGCCCTTCTTAACAAGCCATCCCGTAGAAAGCTTAATAAGTATAGCAAATTGGGTTATTCGATTTGTAGGATCGTATCGTTGGAAGGAGATTCTTATGTTCCCGCGGGTTTCGTGTAAGCGTCTCTGCTTACGGGTCCGCCCCACCGTTTTTGGCCCTTCATACAGCGTTACTGTGAATGCAAACCGGTAACTCAATTTGATCTTGCTATTAAGTGGAGCTGCATATATGACAAGGTCTTAGAAGGTGCTCGCAACGTTTCGGGATTCCTGAAGCAAAGTCTTTTTTTTGGTTCAAGACAGGCTCAAGCTGTAAAGTTTATTATTAATAATTAGCTTGAATTGGTAATTAATTCTATACTCACAATTTAGTGCCCAAACAATTCTAGGTGCGAACAATTAATTGTCTTACGGTTTAGCTTTAATATTTAGGTTTAGTCTGTAAATTAATTAGTTATAAGAAACACAGTAAGTAAATATAAGAAAAAAGATATAAACATAAGCTTACAAAATTCACTGAAGGCAAATTACAACTTCCTCACTTGATTATTTCAAACGCAAGTAAATTCAAAGCAAGACTTACACAATAGGCCTATGCATGCTATCTACCTCTACAGCTAGCTCTTTGTACCGGTTGGGTGATAATGTTTGGCTCATTTGTTCGAGGGGCTTGCACGCAACAGAAGGGATGGTGGCTACCTTACATACAGGGGATGATCAAAAAGGAGAAGACTAGCAAAATTTTGTCCAGATTCAAAGTGATACAGTTCAGTGAATAATAAACCGTTTTTAATGAAACTAGAAGCGTTCGACGGGGAATTTATTCTAGTTTCAGCATTTTTATTCAAAATTTGATTTGACTTCCAGGCACTGGAGATAGCACGGATACTTTGAGGTTATGTCAAATGTGCTAATTTTCTCCAGCTCGTTATTTTTTATGTTACTTGAAAATCGGAACTGTGATACAGTTCAGTGAATAATAAACCGTTTTTAATGAAACTAGAAGCGTTCGACGGGTAATTTATTCTAGTTTTAGCATTTTTATTCAAAATTTGATTTGACTTCCGGGCACTGGAGATAGCACGGATACATTGAGGTTATGTCAAATGTGCTAATTTTCTCCAGCTCGTTATTTTTTATGTTACTTGAAAATCGGAAATATTATATTTTTCTCAGAAACTAGAATTCATAACAAGTCTGTCAGTGGTTAAAGATCGTGAATCGGCCCATAAACAACCGAGATATGGCTATTTCAGTAAAATGTAGTTTTTTACCCAATTGCCTGACACTTCTTATGTTGAAAAACTCCTTTTTAATTTATCTGTAACTCTGCGTACCCTTAACCAAATTAGATGCAACTTTTTCCATACGATCACAAATTTATCCTAGCTTTTGGAAGAGTAGCGGACATTTCGTTATTTTCCGTAGTTCCGGATTCATTATCGGGAATCGTGAAGGAAGTACCCTACTAGTGTAATGGCCAGAGTTAGAACTGTATCAAACCTGGCTTGCGACATATCAAACTTCATGATTTTACAAACCAATACCACTGGTAGTCAACCTGAGAGTATTCTTTCACATTGGCCACACCTGGTGACGTTCCGGATTCCGGGTCGCAAATCAGATTTTGAATAAACATGCTGAAACTAGAATAAATTCCCCGTCGAACGCTTCTAGTTTCATCAAAATCGGATAATTATTCACTGAACTGTATCACTTTGAATCTGGACAAAATTTTGCTAGTCTTCTCCTTTTTGATCATCCCCTGTACATACATACATACAAAATGGTCCAACTTTAGACTGTCAATAATTTGCTTACTGTGACGTATGTGACTTTCCCTATCGCCATGTTTTTTTTTTTAATCTAGAAACTCTCCAAAATAAATGTCTGTATATGTCTGTAACATTTTCCAAATGTCTGTATAATGTCTGTAATCTGTATGACGTCTGTTTGCATGATGAAATGTCTGTTTAAATGCAGACATGTCTGTATATCTGGCAATCCTGGGTGAAACTTCAATTTGACATGTTAACGGGCGAAAATATGCGGTGAAACGATTTCTGATTAGGGCGTAATGGTTTCTTCACGTTTTGATAAAGAAAGGTATATTTACGCATAAAATCCGTATATACTTCAAGCTCAAGTCGAAATAAGTATATGATGATCAGGATAATGTTTGCCTTAAATATTAAACTTTTAGCCAGGATTTTAAGCTAACTGAAAACCGCGGTGGAACAGCCAAATAACTACACGACAAATAATCCACACATATTTATTGGCAACAATGCATGCAAAATTCCACATAATATTCATTTATTCACACATAAACAGAACCTTCTGAGAAACACAAATGAAGTTTATGTAGCAAATGAAAAGTTTGTGTGGCCACACATAGTGGTTACAGGGTGCGGCAGAAAATAATGCGAAAATGTTCAAACTTGAGTATTGGGTTAATTCGTGTAGCTAGTGACTAGTTTCTGTCGAAAGTGTATTTGTTTATGTTTACTTTCAAGTGCTGCACTCAAACATTCTATTTGTTTTATTGCAAATTCGTCAAAATGTTCGCGAAAGAAGTTATCACCAGTTTGTTGCTCGCCCAGAAAAAGCCGAAAGAGATTGCCATTTGGTCGAAAGGTGGTAGGGTGCCATTTGGCAACAGTTTACCGCATAAAAAAGTCCCTGCAGGATGGTCCTAAGCAGCGGAAGCCGGGAAGCGGACGTCCGCGCTTTGCACGCACGCCGAACGTGATCAAATCGGTCCGTGCAAAAATTGCTCGCAACCCGGTGCGTTCCATAAGAAAACTTGCAAAGGAAGCCAATATTTCGGAGAAATCCATGCGGAGAATCATCAAAGAAGACCTGCATGCATCTTCCAGAACCAGAGTGAAACGCCACTTGATTACGGACCGGGTCAAGGAACTACGAGTGACTCGTTCCAAGAGATTGCTTTCCTTGTTGAAGAAGGAAAAAAATGATAATCCTGTTCTCCGACGAAAAGCTTTTCAGCATCGATGCTGTGGCCAACAGCCGCACGGACCGGTTCATTTCACCGCAGAAAATGGAGAACGTTCCGGAAAAAGTGAAATTCAAATTTCAAACCAAACATCCGGCTGGTGTCATGATGTTTGGCTTGGTGGCGTCCAACGGTTTGAAAATGCCGCCTGTTTTCATTGATGCTGGAGTTAAAATCAATACCGAAGTGTATATCGGTATTTTAAAGGACCAAGTGCTTCCCTGGGTGAAGGCCAACTTCTCCGAGAACCAAAACGTTGTCCTACAGCAGGATGGAGCGCCGTGTCACACGTCCAATCCAACCCAACAATGGTTGAAAGATAACAGGAAGTTTTGGTTGAATTTGTGGCCCCCTAGCAGTCCAGATCTTAATCCGTTGGATTATTCGATTTAGGCATATGTTGAAGCACGAGCCTGCAAAACATCACACCCTAGTGTGAAAACCCTGAAGTCAACCATAACACGCACATGGCAGTCAATTTCGTAGGACTACGTCCGAAAGGCATGCTCTGGCTTCCGGCGTCGGCTCGAGGATGTTATTAATAAAAATGGAGGACACATTGAATAAATTTGTTTAAAGGGACTTTATAAAGATAACTGCACTCGAAAATGTTGATGTTATTGCAAGAATTAGTTGAAAATGGGATTTGAAAGAAATAGAACAAATTTTCGCATTATTTTCTGCCGCACCCTGTATAACACAATATGATTTGTTTACATTTTGGCTCTTCCACCCTTCTCAAATGTTAGTCTAGAAATGCTTGGTAAACACTGTGAGATTCTTGATGTAACGGTTCCAAAAGCGACATCAAGAAAAATATTAACTGCAATAATTGTAGCACAATAAACTAAGACGAATCTATATGTTTGTATGAGCAATTAGACTAGACTGACGAAAAAAAATCCAAAACTTTGAAATCCCTATATGCTAGAAAGCACAGATTCCGCGCCCAATACCTATGTCCAGCAGCTGACATCCTCCCCGAACATAACGAAAAAAGGCGTGATTGACACCCACCTGCACGGACTTGGCGTGACTTGCTTGAGACAGGTGAAAAACGCTTCGCATCCAATTTATTTCCACCCGTAAAATAAACTAGATCAACATTTCTAATCGATGACTTCCTCCACCTTCACAGTTCTTCGACGAGATGCGCTATCGGAGTTCATCATCTAATTTGATCGTTTTTTGCTTCCTGTCACCGAAAAACCGAAACAAAGCACGAATTCAACAAAGATGTAATTGGCTTACAACCCTTATCTCTTGTCGTTCAGTTCATCCCAACAAATCGAAAGGATGATCCTCTTCAACATTGATCCTACAAGAAGATCGCTCGCACGCTGTTCTTCTATCTGTTCTCCTTTCTTTTGTGGAAATCTGACCCTCCGGCAGTGGCGGCAGCGGCAGCGGCAGCAGATCAGAATTAATTGCTCAGGTGCTAATACGTCCTACGACTCCGGTTCCGAAGCACGGTTGACACAATTGGGATCCAGAAGGATATTTAGCTGAGTGTTTAAATACAAATTTATAACTGTCAACAGAAACACTTTGTCACCTTTTTTTTTTTACTCCAGCGGTGGACTGTTTGCTTTTGAAGCGGAAAAGGTCAAGCGTGAAATTCTCTTCGGCTGTGCTCGTCCTCAGCATTCCCATTCAATGTAGTTTTTTGTCTCTGAAAAGAAAGCAATGAATGAAACCGGACTATTAATATTTGACCGACGACGACGATCAATCGTTTGTCCCCGGATTGTGAGTGATGAGCTGAACATTTTAATCTAGCTGCTACTCTATCTTTCTGAAAGTAGTCGTCTAACAAATATGAACCGTTTGTGTCATGTCACGGTGGCGGGTGGCGGAGCTACAGCACAAGCCGAACCCCAAGCGCTTTGGCATTAATAATTTATGAATGATTGCCGGGAACAGTGAAAAATTTAGATGTAATTCCAGCATAAATCACGTTTCGCTTGATGCTCCTTTCAGCTGCAGGGAAAGAAAAGAAAAGGTAAGGTTCACTGTTCACAGTCATACATCACATCGATTCGTCTTGTTTGGTGGAGCCGAGCCGCGAGGAGCGAGCGAGCGAAGGCCAAGATGGATTGAGAAGCCAAGCTTATCGCAGATTGAGAAACAGCAGCAGGTTGCTTGTGAAAGGAAGTTTACTACTTGTGCGATAAATGCACGATTATTTATCCATTTAAATAATGCTACACCCCATTTATGAATACGTAATTTTTTGGGGAACATACACTGCGATAGCGAGGCTCATTACAAGGCAGCTCAACCATTTCCTCACCCCCTGGCTATTGTTGCTGCGACAACGGTGAGGTGGTGTTTTCTTTTTTTCGGTAGGTGATTGGGCGTTGGGTTGCCCTCTGGATGGGGGGTTTATGGTTGGACGGGCACATTATGGAAGTTTGCTACTACACACATGATACGTCGGATGGAAGGCATTCATATGGTAGGACCTTCAAGGGTTGAAATAAAGTAAGCAACGAGGGGCTAGCATTGTCACATTTGGGTCATTTGACGGAGGTTAGAGTTTTTCTGCAGTGCAGTGCAGAGGAACTTTGACGGTGGACCATATTTAAATATCCTAAAGTGTTGCGCCAGCACAAAAAAAAAACAGACACAGGATTATTTTTTCCGGTTTCGTAACTTTATTTCCCGTAGTTGTAGAAAACGGGATGAAGAAGAGTTATAAAATCCCTTGGGAGAAATAAGTAAACAATTTGTTAGACTAAGTTGTTTTAGCCCAATATCATGGCAACTACCCTATGGTATAACATAAATAAATGATAAGATATTTCGGTGCGTTGTGTTTAATCTTACTTAATCATAAAATCCCTTAGTGATTACTGTGATTACTTACGTCTAGCGTTTCTGTGCTACAATTTGCCCGTGCTGTCGACAACCATCCGTGTTTACTGAATGTTTTATGTATCTAGACTGTGGGGATTTGTTTTAGAATTAGGTTAGTTTGAAATTTCATCTTCATTCATGGTTTCATTACCTGATATGTTTGTATAAACAATTCTATAGCTATAGCACTAGATTTAATAACGACTCGATTTAAGCTAGATTTAGGTTTTATAAGACATTAATAATTGAAATAATAGAAAAAAAAACTCCTGACTTGCTCACCTATTCACGTGTACCGTATTTAATATTTTGCTTTGTTATGATTTTGTTTTCCCCTACAACAAACCTCTACGTAATCAGCGACTGACAGGGTGGTTCTTCGATTGTGCTCCAGTGTCAACAGTGGGTGTTGTTCTGGAACAAGGTTGCGGCGCGTAAGGTGCGTTGCAACCTGTAAGGTTGTGACACTCCCCCTCGGTACGCCACTGCTATTCTAGTGGCCTACCCTCTTCTGTACCGACATCAAGCACCGCAACCTTGGTCGCTGGCCTCTCCAGTGGAAGTCGTTCATGGTCTTCTTGACGGACTGGATCAGGCGTTCCCAGCATCCACCAAAGTGTGGTGCAGCTGGAGGGTTAAATTTTCACTTCGTATTTAAGCTGACGAACCCGGCCATAAGTCTTTCCTCGTCGACCATTCTCAAAGTTTCGCGCAGTTCTCGTGAGGCTCCGATGAAATTTGTTCCTCTATCACTTATGATCTCCAGCGGTGAACCGCTTCTTGCTATGAAATTGCGTAATGCTAGGATGCATGAATCCGTCGCATACACTGACTTCGATGTGCACGCCTCTGGTTGTCATGCAAGTGAGTAGAACTCCCCATCTTTTCTCAGTACGTCTGCCGACTAGCACTGGCATTGGTCCAAAGAAGTCGAGCCCAGTGTATGAGAATGGTCGTTGAAACGCTGCCAACCGGGCAGGTTGCCCATTGCTGGAGGCTTGGGATTTGCCTGACGAATTTTGCAACGCTGACAGTTTCTTCGGCCTCGGTTGAATTCTGAACGAAGACGAGGAATGTTGTACCTAAGCCGAATCTGGTTCAACGCTGTTTGGTGATTTTGATGCCGGTACGTTGCGTGATAGTCAGCGACCACCAAGTTGGTCACGTAGTTGTGCCTCGGAAGTATGATAGGATTCTTTGTAGCTTCGTCAAGCCACTCACACTCGCTAATGCGTCCTCGCATTCGCAAGACACCGTGTTCATCAATGGTCGGACCCAGCTTGTGCAACGAACTGGTTTTCGGCAAGGTGTGCTCCCATGTATTGGGTCTCCGGGCTGCTGTTGCGGATTAACAGAATTTCGTCTGGATAAGCCTGCTGTTGAACCAACCGGTAGATGATAATCTCTGCGAGGGTCAGCTCTTCCTGCGTTAAGGCACCGGATTCAACTGGTGCCCTTTTGGTGCGCTTACGTAGATTCATAACGAAACGATGAACATACCCAACCGATCTTAGCAGTCGTTTCCATTTCGAGAAGCGCTCGAAGCTCACCAGCAAGTCAGCTACTTTGTGTAGAAGAATACTGGGACAAATCTCTTCCAAAGATGTACCTTGATATTCACTATCGCCAGGCCATTTGTACTCCGTATCCCACAGAAACTCAGGTCCGTGGAACCAACGACTGCTTGGCTGAAGGTCCGGCAACCTTTGCCACTTCGTTCCTTCGTCTGCTACGTTTTTCTTGGATGGTAGCCATTTCCAATGAATTATGGAGAGTGTGAGCTGTTTAGTGGAATACCTGTAACTAGAAAATAAGAAGAATGATTAGTAATTTCCATTTAATTCTAACTACCTTTATTGCTTATCTTGACAGATACGCGTATTTCGTCTACAATGTGCAGACTTCTTCAGTGACGTGTACTAATAGTCGACTACTGAAGACACTGAAAAAGTCTGCACATTGTAGACGAAATACGCGTATCTGTCAAGATAAGCAATAAAGGTAATTGGAATTAAATGGAAATTACTAATCATTCTTCTTATTTTCTAGTTAGCCATTTCCACTCACCCACTTGCGTTATATCGAGTAGGTCGCTGACCCACAAATTGGCTTAATGGGCTGAATGCCACAAATTGGCTGTCACGCCGATGATCTGATCGTAGCCAGCATACCACGTCATGGGAGTCGGTCCTGAAAACACGGCGTGCGATCTTCATTCGGTGCGATTTCCCAATACAATCGGCAAGACGAGCTCCAATAACTGCAGTCTGCAGCTCAAGACGAGGGATAGAGAGAAACTTTAAAGGAGCCACATGTGTTCTTGACCCAATCATCGCACACTCCACTTTTCCTTTTTCTTCGAACCTGAAGTAGGCTACAGCAGCTATCCCGTTTTCACTAGCATCGCAGAAAATGTGCAATTCAACATTTGTCGCTTTAACAGACGTTGCAATTCTATAACAACGAGGAATCCTGACTTGGTGGATATTTGGCAACACCTCAATCCATGTCATCCACCTTTCGGCTAGCTTTCCATTAATCTCGTCGTTCCAACCACATCCGGAACGCCAGATTTCCTGTAACAGTATTGCTGAGTTGATGAGGAAATTGGCGATGAGCCCCATAGGGTCATAGATTGCCTCCCAAGTAACAAATTCAGTTTTAAGGTACACTTGAAGAAGTTTTCAAGACTTATTTGATAAAACCACGCATAAAACTAGATATTCTACATAACATCGATAAAACAGCCATAAAACCCTCATAAGTACAAAAAGGCCCATACTACAGGAGGTTCTCAAGACTATTTTCCAAGGTTCGCTTAAAACTTGATAGTTTTATCGGTACATACTTGTAATGACATTCAAGACATGCTTAAAACTATGATAAAACTACCACAAGTTTTGATAGTTTTATGATTTTCCTCTTTAAGAACACTTCCAGTCCGTCACAAATATATTTCGAAGATTCCATTTTTGGATTCGTTTTGCCGAATGGAGACTTTTTTAATTATAGTTGAGTGGAAGCTATTAGAGAAAAAAAAAACCGATATACATATGATGTTTCTTTTCCAATGTGGATACGTATGTAAATTAATTGTAAAATTGCCCATAAATGCATGAGTTTTTTGCCTGCAATTGATAAATGTTTCATGCGACGTTCACTTTATTGGTGTTTTATAACATAAAAGTTCGAAAATTTTAATGCGCCACGGAATCATTGCAAGAACATTGATTTGTTTAAAAAATAAAATATACTTGAAAATTCAAAAATTAGGTGACAAGGCTGATAAGTTGTTGGATCTTGAATAAATTGTGTCTACAATCCATTTTAAGTTTAAAAATGTATTTTAAACAGCAGAAATTGTTCGTAGCATTGGAAAAACGAGAGTTTTTTTTGCATACATATGTAAATGGCTACCATTCCGAGGGAATCCAGAATAGCCACGCTCGCCATTTTTTCAATGGTTTTATCTAAAACTACCATAAAACGCATATAAAACTAATATTTCTTGCACAAGGCTAACAAGATTTTTTTAGGAGCCCGATAAGTTCATCTTTACTTGTTCTGTTCTTGAAAAAGAGGAGTAACGCTTGAATAAAACTTGTTTGAATTTCTCAAGGTAAACAAGTCTTTCGTAAGATAGCCATAAAATCAGTGTGGAGAAGGCACATCATAAACAAAGAAAATGTGAACGTTCAAATCAAAAGTGCCTATGCATAATTGTTGTTCTTAATCATAATTCCAGCAGATAATTTATTGTTTTTCCTCACCAGCGTAAGTCGATAAGAATTAAAAAAAACCAAAATTCTAACTTGAACATGCTCCTAATGGTTTTGGGAAGAAGAACGGTTAATAATATTGCGTTGACGGCTGAAACATCAGTTGAGCGAAAAATGAATTTTCTCTTGATCTATACGCTATACCTATAGCTAAGTGTGGGAAGCCAACGTTGGGTATAGTTATGTTTACCTACCGTTGGGTACAAATGACTTACTTGTGGGTAGAATTTCACCCAAAAGTTAGTTATTTGTGCCCAACGGTAGGTTAACATGATTATACCCAACGTTAGCTTCCCACACTTAACTGCTCCGCTGGGTACTTTTTTCATGAGAAAAATCGATTTTCGCTCAGATATATACCAGTTTTTACTTGCAATGAGTATAAAGATTGTGTAGCCTGTTGGAAACTGAAATACATGACTCGGAAGAATTTACCATTAACATTTTACTACCGTAGTGCACGTTAAAGCTAACGTCGAAAGTACTGGGCTGTATTTCCACGGTGATGCGCCATATAACGCACTGCCTGGTATGTTAGGTTTAACTTGCACAACTGGCATAAAATCAATTATTATGAATTATAAATTTTGTTTTTCAACTGGCGACATAATGCACCATTAAATTTGATTCGTTACAAAATATAGCGCATAGACCCTTCTGATAAGTTAGTCTCACTAGGCTGTCGTTTGACAGCTATTTATTTACGGTCGAGCAACACTGCTTTTCGTTGTTCTTCTATTTGTTGGCCCAATTTACGTCATGTAAGTAATTTTTAAACTATTTTCATAGATAAGTCATTAATAAAAACTATTTCGTTTACTTTCAGCATGCCTTTCAAAATAGTGCAGACAATCGAAGCCGGGGAAATCTGCCTCAGTGTTGTACCCAGTAACTGGGAATTCAATGGAATCCTGCGATGGCCAAAAAAACATCTGGTGGGAAAATTGTCTCAGATCGAGACATCCAATCCGGACGATAAATGGGAGAAGATAAACTGTGTCAAGAAAAGAGTATTCAAGACACGTAAAGAAGCTGATGATGAGCTTGATCGGATGGAATCATGGCCTGATACCGAAGTGGAAGATATTCCGGCACTACCTCCGAAAAAGCGTGTTCGCCAGGAGCCTACAATGCAGCTATATGCTGCGAAAGACTTCAACAACCTTGTTGACATTGTTTCTAAGCGACCGGAAGAATTGCAAGTAGAAGTCAATGCTGAATCCAATCATGTGGTGAGTAAATCATACAAGTCATTATATCTTTATTAATTCCTTATTTCGGTCGTAGATTACAGCTCCTGTAGCAGAGAATGTGGACGATCAACAACTGCTCTATGTGACGGAAAACGTTGATGCAGGGGTGACAGCAGAATCAGATGCATCCCAGTTTATCGTCCTGTCGGACAGCGGTCCAACTTTGAGTCATACCACCAACTTGGACACAATATGGAAAAATCAACGTACCATCATGGAAAATCAGTCCAAAATAATGCAGGCCTTAGCGAAGATCCAAACCAATCAAGAATACGCTATGACTCATTGCCAATTCCCTACGACGCATACTATTTTGACCACGCAGGAAGTTCAGCATGTATTGACCCCAGTTGATTCTGTCGACGAACTGAAAGCGTTGGAAAGATCTTTGGAGGATGAAAAACTTGGGAAACAATTTTTAAACGGAATGAGTTTTATTTGCGGCATCGCTGGCAAATCTCAAGGAACGGACTGCTGCTACAAGTTAATTGATTATTTTTTCACTCGGCAATTTCTTACACAATGCTCATGGACAGGAATGGTGCGACTGACAGATGCGAATTTACAGCAAGATCCGTCCACCAGTGCCGACACTGGGGCGAAGGTACCATTGAAGTACTACAAACATATTCGTGCGTTGTTTTTGAATTTAATTATGCAAGCTGACAAGGATTTTTCGGAGCTTGCTTGTGAAAAATTCTTCAAAACTGTCCTCAAAAATAGTAAGCAGCGACTCTCCGCGAAGTTCCTGACGTCTAAACATAAGAACAGACCATCAAATATGAAGTACCACAAATCCGGAGCTGAGTCTGGTGAAGCACATACTTCTTCGATTGATAAGTCAAACCGTATTTCTAATGAGAATACCACAGAGTCACGAGACGCCTCCGATGACGAGTATTGAAGTGCACTAGGTAAGACAAGAGACAGTAAAAGGTTTTAAATAAACGTTCTGGCGTGTTTTATTTACATAACTGATTTAAAAATAATATTCGCAAAAAAAAAGAAGAATTTCAACAAACTGTGTGCAGCAAAGGTATAAACACAATTCCTACGTATCTTCTTGGTATTGGTATTCCTACCATCTTACATTTTATATTTTCCAGAGAGTATTGAGTTTTTACGGCTTTTTCACATCTAGAATAGAAGATGCTTAAATGACTTGACTTTATAGGAGTTTCAAAGAAATCGCTGATATGCTTCAATGGACTACCCATAACAGAAATATTTTCATTTTCTTGAATGGCATGATCGAAACAAACTACCTGATTGTTATTAGTAAGAAACCACCTATTGGCCATGTTGTTACATAATGAGTATGTTTTGAATTCAATTTTAGCGAACTTATAATGAGAGTCAGATGTAGGAATCGGTTTTTTCAACATTGGAGTTGCATGTTCAAATTCAGTTGGATAGCAATTTTGTTCCAATTGGTTTAATTCACTTATTCGTTTTGCCACTTGAGCTAAAGGTTTATGTCCACTACGAATCAAATTTTTGATCTGGTATAGTTTACTCTCGAAAGGATAAGCACTAAAACTTGGAAGAGTACCGAACATCTTCTATTAGGTGACTGAGATTATGTACGTTACTTGTAATGTAATCTGCTCCATATATATGAACAAATCGTTCAATGTAATGTTGAAGCAATGATTCTGCTAGGTCAATAAGATGAGAATGAGAATCAGATGTGCAAATGGTTATGGCACAAAAAAAGATCAAAAAATGTTCGTATATATCTTCTGGTAGAAAAGGTTTCAAAACAACTATGCCGATATATAACAAAAAAGTACGAAATTCCGTACCCTTCCAATGACTTAAGCAGTCAAGACCTCTAACATTCCTATGTATTTCTGTCGGTAGTTTCAGTTGACTCAAGCATTTTGTGATATCTGAAGCATTCTGGGCTGACCATTTGGTTCTGTAATTTCCGAATTTGCCATCTCTCCATCCGATAAGGCATTTCTTCATGATCCCTAAATCAATCAGATGAAGTGAATCGCCTATAGGAAAATCAGCTATCATATCAATTGGTAGACGAAGCAATGGTGTGTCCACTTTATGGTGTGATCCATACGATTTGGTTCGAAATTCAGCATCCGTTCTTCTTCTATTATTGGATAAAGGGAAATAATTACAGTGGGACAAATAAGAATACTCCCCAGATGTTGTGCACTTTTGGCAACCATTTTGTGCGTTGAAATATGCTACGCCTGTAATGACGATGGCCATCAGTATCATGAAATTGAATGTATATTATACATTTACCTTTAATAAACGCCCTAGCAGGTGAATCACATATAAAGCACCGTAGTTTGATCAATATTTTGTGGTCATTGATAATAATGCCATTATTCAAAACATCCTTCATTTCATTCACAAACTGGCCCAGGAAAGCGTTCAAATCAGTTGGCTTACTTTTCCCACAATAAATACCTATTACCATTGGCTTAATGTGAGGCATTTCATGGATATTAAAAAGAATTGGCCAGAACTCATCCTTGGAACTTCTATAAACTGGTAAACCATCCAAGTTGATGTTTATAGCTATTGTCCTTGATTCGTTTGTGTTTGCAAAAAGATTTTCAAGACATTGTTGTATACCATGGTGCCAATACTGACCATCTCCTACAGCTTGAATCGAAACAGTCTTCGTAGTTTGTAGAACAGTTCTAGGGTCTTTTGGCAAAACTTTTGGTAAGCGATCGTTGATGATTTGTATTAGATCCCTTAAAGCATTTTGCTTGATATTGTGTGATATTGACCAACTCCTGAGCGATGATAATAATGCTTCATCCTTGCTGTCCTTATCCTCCTCTTCATCATCGTCCTCCAAATGTGGAGCCTCAGGCTGCCATGCCTTGTCTGTGGAATATGGCCACTCATCATAGGGGGTATTTTGATGCCTTGGTATGGTGTTATTTCGTTCCGTCGTTACATTGTCTGGGCATTCCGAGAAAATGTTGTTTTGTTGTGATTCGTCCTTGTGGCAATGAGTATCGCTTGTACGGACATATTCGTTTTGTTGCGGTGTCGTTGGTGGCTGAGATGAAGGAGTATTCAATATATTGGATAAGTTTTTATTGAACTTACGCTTGAAGGATCCACTAGTTTTTAATTTCTTCCACCTATGGGCGTCCATTGTGACAGTTTGTTTATTTTTCATATAATGTTCTTTCTCAAGAATATGTGCTCCTATTTAAAATCAAATGGTTCTAAGAGAGTTTTATGGCAGCATTTCCAAGATACATTCATCTTAAAGAAGAATGTCATAAAACTTTTACAAAACTTCTATCAGGTTTTATGCAAGTTGCGAAACGATGTCTTGAGAGGGGGATCAAGTATCTTATAAAACTACTGATAAGGTGAATTACACTTATAAATGATGTAGTTTTATGGAGGTTTCTTCAAGTGTTCTTTAATCACTCTTAAGAACTGTTAATGAATTAAAACCACCTTAACTTGGAAAATGCCCTGATAAAACTGGATGAACTCCATAATGCTTTGATAAAACTACCATAAAACATGAATAAAACCAATTTGCATTTGAATTGTTACTTGGGTCCTTTACACACGAGCAGATGTGGAAACTGTGATAACCACTATAACCAGAGTTTGTTGTTCCGGATGGGGTCCATATACTATCGCTCCAAGGCGGGTCTTGGACACCACCGACTCGTTTTTGCCTGTGTAAGTCATGTACTAATACTTGACTAGTCGACTAGACAGTGTCGTGTTCTAATACACAGTCGAGTATTAGTACACGACACCGAAGAAGTCTGCACATTGTATACAAAATACGCGTATCTGTCAAGATAAGCAATAAAGGTAGTTGAAATTAAATGGAAATTACTAATCTGTCTTCTTATTTTCTAGTTCAATAATTACAGTTATTCATGAGTTTCCCATTTGCTAAGTACTGGATACGTCAAATTCAATTGATTTTCGTTGAGATTGCCCAAAAAGCGTCAATAACCTAGTCACCACACAAGCTCACAATAAAAACTGAACGATGACCCAGATTTAACAAATTTGTTGAACACGCACTGCATGTAACCAAGCATGCTACGTGTGTATGCTCTCAAGCAGTGTGATTGAGTCATAAAAGGGAGTCTGAACAGTGGAAACATACAACGGTCGTGGTGACTGCGCATATGCTTGGAAGCTGTTTGTGCATTAAAAACGATGTTGGTTTATGAGTAAGGTAACACGCATTTTCTTTTCATTACCATCTAACAACAGTTTAAAGCCCATCATCATTACCATCGAATGCTGATCGATGATATTTTGCTCGCAATTTTTGAATCAGCGGTGTTAAATAAGTCTAAGTCGTCATGACAACCCACCAAATTTGTAATGCAAACTGAAGCATTCGTTAAATCAGATCAATATCAATCGGCGTACTCCCAGCCGCTAAAAAGATATCCATCGATGATAACAACTGTGTGAAGAGTTTTGTTTTTTTTTCGGTCTACACCCCGATAATGATGGTAATGATGATTCATATCTTGAATAGCAGCCACTCCAGTCGAGTGTTTTACGTCTCCTCTTAAAGCTCTTGTCTGAATAGATTCCTAAGTATGTTCAGCTTCTGCTTTGGGTATGAGCGTGCGGCACTGCGGAGACTGGGGCAGTTATTTCACCAAATGTCATTCGTTACGCACGATTTCCACTGTAAATATTATTTGAGTTTGTAAGCTCGGACTGAAGAAAAAAAAACTGGCTCCTGACATTGACAACAATCGATTTTAGCGGTTCGATTGATCCGATAACAATCAAATCTCGAGCTTCAATAGTTGTTTGTTGACCGAAGTGAAAACAGGTAGCTTTGAAAATCGAGTTGAATAAATTGTCAGTAATTAAATTAGACGTTCAAAATTACTAACAAACTCATCATAATATGGTTAGCATCATCAAGCATTCAACGGCAGCACCTTGGGCAAATGAAAGCTTTGCTGTTGCATTGAACATTTGCCTTCCCAATCGGTAATTAAATTAACTACATTTGCATATTTATTGAAGCAAACGATAGCTGTCCTTTGACCTGGGTCCTAGTTGAATGGCCTTCTAAGAAATGCTACAGTGCACATCGTTCGAGACATGTTTTGCACACAAACATCCTAGTCTCAGCAGAAAAGCACACCACCTTCACATAAATAATTTCACCCAGGTTTTAAGATTTGCGATTATACTACTTCACGGAAGCTTTGACACGACCGAAACTGTTCTGCAGAAGGCAGTCCCCATCCGCGTGTCAACAGATTAAGGTATTTACCGCGCCTTGGGCTTTCCTATTTTGCAGCTTCTACCCGTACCTACTTATTAGCGTGTGAGAGGCTATACCTGCAAATCGCCGCGCTCGAGATGCGTGTTTCACTGAACAGAAACGACTTCCAAAAACAAACCGTTGTTGTCCGACTACCTATCCGTTCAGCAGACCCCACCAGGTAGGCTAAGTGCCCATTATGAGTCTCTCTTGTTTGGGTTATTATTTGATCAGCAAACCCGGCTGTACAGACCGATGTGTTGGGCATAGTTGTAATTTTGACAGCTAGTATGTGGTAAGCAAGCGCCATTTCGCAATTTTAACGGATCGTTTCCACGGCGCACGTCGACCCATCGCCGTCGCTTGCTTGGACGGGTGATCTACGCTCGCCTAGTTGGGGACGTCAGAGCGAGCGGCGGGAATTTCGGAAAGGTTGTTTCGTGCTTTATTACACCACGCTGCGGTTGCTCAGAGCCAGTCGAATGATTATAATCATGATGGGTTCAAGACGCGGCCGGAAATGAGCAAAAAACTACGATAAAACGAATACCTTCCGGCTATCGCGCTTTTACGCGTAATGAGATGGTGGGTTGCAATAAAGATGATATTGGGAATTCCGTGAAATTTTGAGTCAAGGTTAACGATGCTAGGGACTCAGAGTAGCTAAAAATCGACTTACTCACTAACCGGGAAGATCAATCATCGAATTACCATCCCATCCTCCCACGTTAAATCTGAAAAAAAAAACGCATTTTATTAGATCAACGACAAACGGAACTCCTATCTTCATCAGCTTGACTCACGCCTAATATGACAGAGACACGCCGCTTCTTTTCCCGCGAAATTGCTCCGTCATCGTACGACTAATGAATGGCGTCTGAGCGGCAAAGCCCAAGCAAATGCAGCAACATATCGCATTTATGCAAAACGCCTCTGCTAGCCGACGAACCACCTTCGCAATGATTCACATTGCCTGTAGGTTCGTTGTTCTGTGGCAATCGAAACGTTTGTAGAAATCTGCACCATCTTAAGAACAAAATCAAATACATGATTTTTCAATCGCTTCATACTGCTCAACTCAACAGTAAATAACTGTTTTATTGCACCTTTAACTTTTAACGTTTTGTTTGTCACTTGCTCTGCCCTAATTATTCCACCCCCTTTTGAATTTCATTGCAGTCATGCTTTCGCTCATCTCCTATCGTCAAAACATTGAAACTCTGCTTCAACTTAGTACAAACAGGTGTCTCGTCGGTTGCTTGGCTGCGTAGTGTCGAACAAAATTCACCATCGGTCGCTATGCCAACGGTTTGTCGAGTTATATCAACTTACTGTTGCACGTTTCTTCCACCCCATTATGTCGATTTGACTCACAGCGTGTATCATGGATTAGCCGGTTTACTTTGTGGTGGTAGGAAAGTGCTGAGTCTTAGATGATGGTTGGGTGGCTGAATATTCGAGCTGGTGGTGGTGAATGGTGCCTGTCGTTGCTTGGGCATCGTAAGGGGATTTGCCTATTCTAGACAAGCTAAACAGAGTCCACCCTTTTATGAGTATTTTCGATGCACGAATCTGGCGTTTCAATTTGATTACATTTATTTGCTCCGTGATATTCTATCTACATCCAAACAGCAAAAAATAATGAATATTAACTGACGTAGAAAAGACGTCAAAACAGTGTCCCCCGTTCAATTGCTAGCCAGAGAAGGTTACACGGCAAGATGAGAATACCTAAAATGAGGCATTTATTCTACCTAAAATTAGCTATTGTTGACAATACACAAAATATCGGTAAAATTACACAATAATAAACAGTTATTTTTACTGACATATGAGTGATCTTCATTTTTCAATATTGGACGTTACTATTTACCCAAAATCGAATAACAATTTCGTCACTGAAGCTACGCGGTCGCCATGTGTGACTCCACGAGTCATATGATCACAAAAGACTGCTAGCTGAAACATTGGGACAATAGTTGGCGTGGTCTAGGCTCGCCTGTTGGTAAATTCACAATAGACTGAAGATCGTGTAAATCATAGTGTATGTTTTCCCAACTCTTTTAATTAATAATTTCAGCACGGTTTGGAATCATCTTCGCATGTCCAAGGACGGGAGGTTGCCCTTCACTTTTTTACTGTTTAGGTAGACGAAATTTTGGCTTCGGCAGAACTGACTGTTGCCGGCGTCGGTGGTGTAGTGGTAAGCGTTACTGCTACTTGGCACCCCAGTGGATCTGGGTTCAATCCCAGTCGACGTCGGTGGTTTTTCTGAGGCGAAAAAATCTGGTCACGTCTTCCTTCGGAAGGGAAGTAAAGCCGTTGGTCCCGGCTCATATTCATGAGTCGTTAGGTAGGGTCCAGGTGGTGGAGTCGTCTTCCTGGCGTCGGTGATTGTCACCAGGTGAGGAAATAGGCCGACGCAAAATAAAAAAAATAATAAAAAGAACTTACTGTTACCGACAACCAGTTTAGGAACCTATTGTCCTGTGTATTCTTCCATAAATATATTTGTAAATATTCATTATTTATCTTTTTACGTATTTATTAATTAGCTTTTTATTCAGGTTTAATTTGATAACAGTTTAACTGCTGAGTCAATATTGTTGTTATGCTTGATGCTTTCATCGTACATTTTCTTTTATTTTCAATTACGTTGAAGCCCGTAACGTTTTTCGAGTGTTTCCCCGACTCCTTCTCTTCCTACTAATTAACATGGTCATCAACGTGTTGTGAACATTTTCAGATAAAAAGCGAGCCTGAAGGTCGTGGCCTTGTTTTCAACACTTTTAATGAAGCGTCAATTCTCCATTCTCATTTAATTATACTCTATTTATTATTGCATCCCATATATTTCATTAACTTTCAGGAGTAACGGAGAGCAACAGGAAAAACTTTTGTACAATATAGGGAAGATGTACCTATATTAATCTCATCACTTTGCAATTCATCATACTTGAAATAAAACGATATACACGTGACAGGATTAGTTAGTAATATTTGTTGTAGTTATTTAACGTGAGCAAACATTATTAGAAAACGAAACCGATCCTTCAACTGCTCAATTGTTTGATTCATCGTAGGATAAATATAGGAACAATGAGATTAATATGGGGACAGTTACACTATTTAGGTAGCGAACGGCAGCAATCGACAACGGACAAATTAATCACCAACATACTTTCTTTGAAACATCGCTTGCTGGGTGTATCCTAAAGCTTACCCTGCCTACTAACACAATTCCACTTTTTTCCCGTGACACTTATGAGTGGTCGTCGAGTTCTCCGCATCTCTCTTAAGTAAGTGTCGACTAACATTCCTTCCATATCCCCACTAGTTGCAAGGACGTGGCCAGGACAGCTCTGGTCTGTTGGAAGGGGACACATCTTTTATCTAAGAGGTAGGGATTATTCACAAATCACTATCTAACAGCAACGGATAAAGGCGCGTCTCCATTTCAACAACAGTTCAGAGCTTGTTCCACCTAAGCTATTGTGCGACCTAGTTTATGCTATACTATGAAGCAACGCGGTCGCCATGTTTTTCCTAGCGAAAACGTTATTTTTTTTCTCATTCATCTTTCAATAAATAGTTCATTGTCCCAATATTTGAAGCAATAACTTTTGCTTTTGTTTTTTTTCTCGCTCATCAATTTTAGCGGCATCAATCCGTAGCGAAATAATGAACGGGTCAAAATGTTGGGTTCAGACTCGTTTCGTGTGACCTTCTCTGGCTCAGCCCTCCCTCAATACGTCGAGTTGGGAAAACTTCCACTACCTGTGCGGTTGTTTGTACCTCGGGTCATGATCTGCCAAAAATGCAAGCAGATGGGACATACGACATCCCATTGCGGCAATAAGGCACGCTGCTCCAACTGCGGGGAGAAACATGAGGATGGCGCCTGTGCAGACAGCACACCAAAATGCGCTTTCTGTAAGGGAACTCCTCCTCATACTCTCTCGTCGTGCCCGGCGTACAAACAACACGGGGAAAAAATAGAACGCTCGCTAAAACAGCGTTCCAGGAAATCTTTCGCCGAAATAGTGAAAAAGGCCTCCCCATCACCCAATGCCAATACAAATCCCTTTGCTCCTCTGTCAGATGACGAGTCTGACTTTGATTCGGCTGAAGAGGGAACATCGTTCACTTTTCCGGAAGGTGCTTCAAGGAAGCGAAGACGCGTCCGCCCACGGAAAGTTGCTGAAAAGAAGCCCGAGACCAGCATGCCCATTTCAAAAAAAGGTGGGAAAAAGGAAAATCCAATTCCTCCTGGTTTTCGTAGTACTAACTACACCCAGGACTTTCCATCTCTTCCGGGGATATCCAAAACCCCTGATGGCCCAATTTTAAGAACAGAAGCCCCTTCCTCGACTGGGCTGTTCTCATTTGATAACATTGTCGAAGGTATCTTCAAGTACCTCGAAATTTCTGACCCTCTCAAAAGCATTGTTTTGGCAATGCTTCCAACAGTGAAGACTTTTTTAAAGCAATTGACCATAAATTGGCCCCTCCTTGTAGCAATCATTACCTTCAATGGATATTTTTTCCAAATGAGGTCAGGGATTTGATAAATGTTCTGCAGTGGAATTGTCAAAGTCTTGTTCCTAATTTGGAATCTCTCAAATTTTTTGGGTCATAATACCGGTTGTGATGCTTTCGCTCTTTGTGAAACATGGCTCTCTTCCGAAATCAATCTGCCGTTTCATGATTTCAATATTATTCGTCTTGATCGTGAGGATTCACGTGGAGGAGGAGTACTTCTGGGGATCAAAAAGTGCTACTCCTTCTATAGAGTGAATTTTCCTCCTATTCCAGGTATTGAAGTTGTCGCATGTCAGGCTGTTATTAAAAATAAAAGCCTTTGCATTGCTTCCGTTTATATTCCTCCTAGAGCCTCAATAAACCGAAGACAACTTTCAGATATTTGTTCGGTTCTTCCTGCTCCGCGGTTGATCATGGGAGATTTTAACTCTCACGGTACTGGCTGGGGAGAACTGTACGACGACAACCGGTCTTCCTTGTTATATGACCTCTGTGACAACTTCAATATGACAGTTCTTAATAAATGAGAAGTAACACGTTTGGCTGGTCCATCCTCACTTGGCAGTAGATTAGACCTCACGCTTTGTTCGAATTCATTATCGTTGGATTGCACATGGAATGTGATTCAAGATCCTCACGGTAGTGATCACTTGCCCATACAAATTTCGATTGCCACCGGGTCTAACCCGTTACATCGATTGGAGAAAGTTTAGGACAGCAGTAGATGAAGCCGTAACGACGGTAGAAGAGTTTCCACCGCTGGAGGAATATAACTTCCTCTCCAACCTGATCTTAGACAGCGCGCTTCAAGTTCAAACTCGACCAGTTCCAGGAACGTCATTTCGCAGGAAACCTCCTTCTCCATGGTGGGATCAGCAATGCACCGAGGTTTACCGTAAAAAGTCCGACGCGTTTAAAGTTTTCCGTAGACGTGGAACACCTGAGCACTTTGAAGTATACACTAGCCTGGGACACAATTTAAATTCCAGTTCCCTAATGATTTTCGGAAGCCATTTGGACCCTGTAATAACTGTGCACTATATTTTAGCGCTAGTGGTTTTAATTTTACATAGGATTTTCCATGGGAAAACTTACTTTTACAGATAAAAATCTGGCAAGGTGATCCATTGTCCTTGAAAAATAAATCAATACAACCACTTCCTGGGAAATTTTTCAAGGAAACTTTTCTTCGAAGACCGCAAAGCGATCCGACGTTTGTGGAAAAAGTTATTAAGCTGAAACTGATTGCAATCCAATCAAACGGTTCATTGAACTGTTTTCTCTTGCAGCACTGCCACCTGCAACCTGCTGCTGGCTGCGCGAAGCAACCACTGTGTTTTGTTTATGTTCACTCAGCATGGAGGAACTGTGCTGCTAGAAAAAACAGTCCAATGAGCCGTTCGATTGGATAGCATCAGTTTCAGCTTAATAACTTTTTCCACAAGTGTCGGATCGCTTTGCGGTTTTCGAAGAAAAGTTTCTTTGAAAAATTTCCCAGCAAGTCAAAGGATTGATTTATTTTTAGAGGACAACGGGTCACCTCGTTAGATATTTCTTTGAAAAGGTAAGTTTTCCCATATAAAATACTATGGAAAATTAAAACTGCGAGCGCTAAAATATAGTTTCACCGATCGAGATGAAATTTTGCACAGTTATTATAGAAACCAAAAGGCTCCCAGAAATCAATAGGGAAATAAAATAATTTTGTTTCATATATCAGTGTCCCAGGCTAGTATACACGGCTCTTGAACGCGAACTTAAGAGCCTCATCAAGGCCAAGAAACGCGGATACTGGCGAAGATTCGTGGACGGGCTATCGCGCGAGACGTCGATGAGTACTCTTTGGAACACGGCGCGAAGATTGCGTAACCGAACTACGAACAACGAGAGCGAGGAGTACTCGGACCAATGGATCCTCAAGTTCGCGCGAAAAGTTTGTCCAGATTCTGTGCTGGCACGGATCATTCCTCGCGAAACCGAGAATTCGATAGATGAGATCAGCCAACCTTTTTCAATGGTAGAACTCTCTCTCTCTCTCTTTTTTTTTTTTTTTTTTAAATGAAGCTTAAAGAGTTGCTGTCTTTGGTAAAGTTGTTGAGAATGTGAAATGTAGTCACTTGACATTATCAGATTAGTTACAAATTGCGCCGCAAAGATGGCGCTGCAGTCTATCTTTGCCAAATGAGGCTCTAGAGAGTTGCCGTCTTCAGCAAAGTTGTTGAGAATGTAAAATGAAGATATTTGATATAATCATATTAGTTCCAGATCGTACCGCAGAGATAGCACTGCAGCCTATCTTTGCCAATCCGCCGTCTCTTTGGCAAGATCTGGAAGTAACGTGATAATCTCACAAAACAACAAATGACATACTGAGAAACTTTGCCGAAGCCGACACCTCTTAAGAGCTCCATTTGACAAAGATAGACTGCAGCGCCATCTCTGCGGCAATATCTGGAACTAATATTATATTGTTAAAAAACGACATTATATACTGAAAAACTTTGTTCAAGATAGCAACTCTCAAGCGCTTCATTTGGAAAAGACAGACTGCAGGCCATCTCTGTGGCAAGATCTGGAATTAATCTGAAAATGACATAAGACGACAAATGACATAGTGAGAAACCTTTTCCACGACGGCAACTCTCTAGCGCTTCATTTAGCAAAGATAGACTGCAGAGCAATCTTTGCGGCATGATCTGGAGTTAATATGGTAATGTCAAAAGACGACCAATAACGTACTGAGAAACTTTATCCAAAACGAGAGAAGATATTAGTAATTGGTAATATGCGATGTGCCTGTGAGATATTCATGGTTATATTCTCAATACGGCCGTTCAGTACGTTTCGACAGATGCATATGAGAGATCATTCCCGATGAGTTTCCACGCGTTAACTAAATCCCTTCACGCTTAATTACAGAAGACAAGCACCATTTGACTACGTGCTACATTTGTGAATATCTGGGCAACGATCCTCCTTCGTACCATTAATTACCCCGACCCTCCACTAGCTTGGGATATATTACATTTCTATCCCCAATTCAACAGTATTCCATATTCCGACAAAAAATACAATACAAAAAAAAACAAAGCCTATTCTACTGTTTCAAATGGTGTTTCTTATGCGTCCTATTTAAAGTGCTTGACATCGTTAGTCTTAAGTAACACTTCGAACTGTCAGATAATTACCAAGATCAAAACATTCACCCTGTTCGAAAATGGTGCAATTACTTTATACCATGGGAAAACAAGGTATTTATGATTATTTATTCCATAAAAAAAGGAACAAATAACAACATAAGGCGCCACAATAATGAGGAGTGTTCTTTTGGTCATTTCGCTTCGATTGAAAGTAAGATGTCTAAGAGTGAGTAGCGACATATCCCATCAGTATCACACCTGATGTCAGCGCCTTGTCATAAACGTTCTACGACACGGAAGCGAAATAAATGAGTAGAATATTAAATGTAAACGTTATGCCGAAATGCTGAAAAACTAATTTAGCCTTTAATGTCGGTAATGCTGATCCATGCTCAAAGAAGATTCAGACGTCATTTGTAAACAAAAACTCAACTTTTCTAAATTTTCATTGATTAAATCTGCATTCAACAAACTATTTTACTACGGGAACTAATATCTGAATCAGTTTCTCATTTTTTATTTTTGAAAAAAATGAACAAGTGAAGTGTTAGTTTAAGTTTCCCTAGTTTTCCAGAAAAATAAATTAAAGCTTATAATAGACTTTTTTGCCAAATGCAAATTTGTGTTTTTGTTTGTTGTGTTTGAATCTTAACCAAAAAATTGGTCACATAAAATTGAAAACCATTTGAAATCATCATGGTGGTTGTAAGAAATTAGCCACGATTGTCCAATTTGCCAAAAAAAACTATTGCCTAACTAAAAATGTTGCTAGAAAATGAGAAGAATGATTAGTAATTTCCATTTAATTCCAACTACCTTTATTGCTTATCTTGATACGCGTATTTCGTATACGATGTGCAGACTTCTTCAGTGTCGTGTACTAATACTCAACTGGAAGTACACGACACTGAAGAAGTCTGCACATTTTAGGCTAAATACGCGTATCAAGATAAGCAATAAAGGTAGTTGGAATTAAATGGAAATTACTAATCATTCTTCTCATTTTCTAGTTACAGGTATTCCACTAAACATCTCACCCTCTCCAGGATTTAAAAATTTTGGTTTGTAACTCATCGAAGCTTTATAAACAGTACGTTATAGTGGTTTGTCAGTAAATTTGAACTATCCCATGTGATTAGGATCTAAGATGATACAATTATAGAGCTACGGGCAGAAATGTTGCTGTATAAATCAATGAGCACCATGCATATTCGACTAGAATCCAAACCAATTCGAACTGTTTGAAAAAATTTTGTCCTCCACAGTATAAATTTCATTTCAATTTACGACACAAAAACACCGTAGGTGGCATTTGAACAAGTTTCGCATTACTTTTCGCTGGGCTCACTTCCCATCTTTGGCTTTCCACACAAACGACGGCAGGTCCCGCATAAAGTGTTTCTCTTCTTCCAAGGGTGGATGATGGGGATTTGTGGGACTTGGATTTGTGGGTGGGGGGGGATGGAATTGGTGGTGGGTGGAGATGGTGGGGGTGGGAGAATGTGAGGTTGGGGAGTGGTGGTTGTGGTTGTTTGGGAGTAGTTTTTTGAAAAGGCAGGGTTGCCACATGCACAGATTTATCTAGATTGACACAGATTTTTTTTCAATTTTTTCATACAGATATCTGTATGTAAAGATTACAGATTTTTGAGATAAACCAAGATTTTTAAGATTTTTGAGAGTTACTTGTCCACTTAAAAACCTCAAATTTATAATATGTGTACATTTCAAGATCCAACTATTTACCAATTCTACTTTCATTGTGTTGTTTAAGGCCCATGAAGCAAAAGAAAACAATTGACACCGACACCAACAACCAATAGGAAACTACCGATTTAAAATTGGCACCTGACACCTTGCACCACGCAATACATTGTTCCGCTTTCCTGTAAAAGAATCTTTGTTTTTGCTTTGATTCGCGTAGTTAATTTAACAAAATAGGAAATTTCCCCTATATATTTCTTTTTTTGTTTATAAGTGGAGAAGAAAAGTGGGGGGGTGTGTGTGGTTGTTATTTATGGTGTGTGTATAACGAAAAAAACATATGCAAACGGCGTTTGCGGTGGTGGTGGATGGGGGGGGGGGAATGGGGGGTTATATGAAAGGTTTCTTCGATGTAAGCTGAATTTTTAGGGGCACACTAAAGTGACAGCTGACAGTCTGAAAGTCAGTTTGTGCGTGTGCCTCAATATGATTTCTTCATAAATTTTTTGAGATAATCTTTTAATTTTTTTTATAGAATTTCTCAAAGATTATATGAAAAGTTCTCAAACATTCCTTGAGATATTCCTTCTGGAGTTTCTATAAGTATTCTTCAGGAGTTTGTAGGCATTCCTCTAGGGATTTTTTCAGGAGTTTCTTCTGGAATTTCATCGGCAGTATTTCAAAACATTCTTGTGGTGATTTTTTTTGAAGGAATCCCTGAACTTGTACCGTTTTGTGGTTCTAAAGGAATCTCTGGAGGACACCTGAAAGAACTACACAAAAACTATAACATATTTCTTGGAGAAAATCTTGATTTGTTTGGAGAAATCTAAAACGAATGTTTTGCATAAATTCCATAATCTCATTCATTTAATTCTGAATTTCAAAAAAATCCGCAAGGGGGGTTGAAGAATTATTTTTTAAATTTTGTTTAAGATGTCTGAAGGCATTCTAACATATAGATCTCCAAAAAATACTTCAATATTTTTTTCAAGTATTCCGCTGGAGAAGTATTTTTCTCAATGTTCCTTAAGAGAAAATCCTACAGAGATTTCTACAAAAAATACTGTTCTTCCAATTGAGAAGCATTTTCATGCATTCACTCAGAGGAATTTTGGAAAGTTAGAATAATGTTCTCGATGGTTATTTTTGCTATTCAAAGCATAGTTGTATCGAACGCGATTTTTTGTTATATTTAATGAGCTTTGGATCAGATGGAGCATCGGTAATAATGGGTTTTGACCGATCCGTCCAGAAGCTGACTGTCCCCATTTTATAAATATCAAGTGTACTGGCTCCTTGTGCAATCTACGCATACGAAAAGCTGCCATTATACCTGGAACAGTAGATCCGTTCCGATACAATCCAAGGAATTACAGATGATTCAAAGTATCTTGGAATTTAAACCTTTAAAAGTTCTGCATCCATTCACCACCAGATGGCTATCGTTGGAGTCAATTGTCAAAAGGAATTTGGAACGGTTTTCGGAGTTCGTGTTGTTTTTCTCGTTCCAAGCTAACGGCGACAACAATCAAAACACACAGCGCATTTTCTGTCAATCTAATGACAGGATGCCCATTATCAATAAAGCTAAAGTCTCACCAATGGTTCTCCTTGTAAATATGTGTGAGGATGATTACCTAAGACACTACTGTTTTATATTTAGAGAAACATCTTCGTAAGAAATCGAAAATATATATCAGGGTAGCAGCAGGAGTAATGTTTAGTACCGGAACTCTCGATGATACCAGAAAGGAGGCTTTCTCGATCTGCTGTATGTTGGTTAAACATATCACTAAGCGCTTTGATCTGAACAAATCCAGTTCTGATTACTGCATCAAGCGTTGACCCCAAGATGCTGCACACTTTGAAGGAGTTCTACTGGATCAGATCTTCTTTGAAAGCGGTGATGAACAGGCCATAGAAAATGAGTTTCATGAGCTGAGGACGGCAATCATCGGCAAGGAAATTGAGGTGGAAGAATCGGTTTACTCGAAAGCTTGTTGGAGAAAACTGCTGTGTTTCAAACGAGCAGATGGGAAGAATGCTTTTCACTTGCTAAGAAAATTCATTGCGAACTTTCTACTAATTCCTGTACTACTAGTTTCCTTTAGAAAGAATATCCGTTTTGCTGTGTTGTGATGTAGGGAAACCGATAAATACACTTACTTAAGCCCTATTGAAAAGACCGTTTTGTATCGGCCAATCACAATAAATGTGTTCTGATGAGTATATCTCTGTTTTATTTCGCATTCAACCCAATAGAAATTATAAAAAAGAAATGCATAAGCAGGCACCTGAAAAGTTTTCATTCTACTTTTACAGCAAAAAGTTTAAAGTTAAGATTTTTGCCAAGATTTTCTACAGTTAAACACAGATAAACAAGATTTTTTTGGTAAAATTTAAAGATGGGAACGAAAAATAATGTGGCAACCCTGCTCATCGGAAGAGCTGTCGGTTTGGCGCCGAATGGAGAATTTTTTTGTGGATGTCAAATCTGTTTTGTCTTGGTTGGATTTGTCCACGACTGTTTTCATCTGTCCAGCGCGGTTCAATGTTGAATGTTGTATGTTCCAATTAGAAAGATGTGTTTCGTTATTAATCTTACTCATCGGATGATGATGGTATTTGGATATAAATGGAGCATTAGACACTGAGTTTTCAACGATCGAACCTGGTTTTTTTTTGTTCAAACATTGGTTTGTGTGTATGGAATGAAATATTTTAACTCATACATGTAAATAAAAACCTGATGATCAACTTAAATAAAAACATGATGATCAATGTGATCCTTGTCGGTATGAAAAAATCGTGTAATGTACACGTTTTTAACGCTAGATTAGACTAAAATATATGCAATACTTCAAGTAAATTTAAGCAAACAATAACACAAGGGGGGTTATTCCGAGAGTCGAAGTGACTTTTGTAACTTGGTGAGGTGAAAAAAGTCACCTGCAGTGACGTGACCCTTCTGGGTAAATCAAATAGAGAGTTACGTCATTGCAGATGACTTTTCCCACCTCATCAAGTGGCAAACGACGATCTGACTCTCGGAATAACCCTCAACTCAAAATTTGTATCTGTGTTCATACTAAATTAAATTTGAGCCAATATCTTGTCCTATACAGAAAAAAATCAGAATTTTCTTTTTGTGTTGTGGATATTAATGGGCGCAAAATTGTATTTCATTCCACTTGAAGCAGCAACATGCAAGACATATTTTTTGGAAAAGATAGACTTTAGGATACAATATTTTACACAATGTGTGAAATGAAACAGAACTTTTATTATGCAAACTTGTACGTTTTGAGAAGCTCCAGTTCTGTGCAAAATATATTGAACAGAAATTTATACTACTATTTGAAACTATGCATATATCATTCGACCACAGGCCACTCCCATAGCGCAGTCGGCAAAGGCGCAGCTACAAAGCAACACCATGCTGGATGTGGCTGGGATCCATTCCCGGTCTGGTCTAGGAATTTTTCGTGAAGGAAAATATCTCGACTACCTGGGTATAGGGTATGAATGTACTTGCCACACAACCATACTAGGGGTGTGAAGTAGTTCGCCTCCCGGGGTGCACCCTGGAAACGTTAAGCTCCCCTCAACGGCCAAACGAACTACAATGGAGGCAGCGCCATACGGCGCGGGATCCGGCAAGTAGCCGTAAGTCGTCGTGACATGGGGAACACGGACGATCTGGAGCAATGCCGCACTAGCAGACGTTCCAACCCCAGTCCTGGCCCTGGCTTTCTGGATCGGAGGAAGGACCATATCACGCGAGTAGAGGTTCCGACCCGGGATATCCCAGGACAAAAAATAACGGAATCTTGAAAAATTCGGGATTTCCCGAATACCGGGACAAGATTTTTCACCGTCCCGAAAATCCCTGGATTCCCGAGACACACATTTCTTACATATTTTTACGCTTTGATACTTCCCAATAAATTTCAGTGTACCGTTTACGCGCATTCAATATAACCCATACAACGCCAACATACATATTTACTGTACCTACATCGATGTTATACATCATTCATGAAAATGCATCATTCCTTTTGTGTTGGTTCAGTAGGTATTCGCATTTTTGCCTACACATTTAACACACACACGCGCGCGCGCCAATCGACGCAAGCTGTCATTTCCATTCAAAACATTGTTTTCATTCAATGATTACTGCTTCTGTGTTCATTGAATAATTTCGGATTGCCGTTACATCAAAGTAAGTAGTAATACAAAATTGGTGTTAATGTAGCCTCACATCCAATTATTTTAAAGGCATTGCCGAAATTTGGAAACACTTCGATAGAATTGCGGATGACAAAGAAAAAGCACGATGTCGGAAGTGCGAGCAAATTTTGTCGTGCAAGGGCTCTTCGACCAGTGGCTTGCTCCGGCACATGAAGAACAAACACGACATGGATTCCAAACTCCCCACAAATCCTAGTGAGTCTGCTGCAAAAGTTAAATCATCCACACCGAATGTCCCAGTGAAACAAGTATCGATGCTCAAGTTCGTTAAACGTCAGTCACTGGCGGAAATTGTAGCTCGGCTGGCAGCAGATGCAATCACCAACAGCAAGTTCATCAGACAATCGATCGCAGATCGTGGATATTCTCTGCCAACGTCGAATACATCCGTCATGAAGCTGGTCGCCGTACACTATGGATACGCTCAGCAGCAAACGCGGGATGAAATAGTGAAGCGTATCGATAGCGATGAACTGGTTAGTCTCACTTTGGACGAGTGGACAAGTCTAAGCAACAAGCGCTACTTAAACGTGAATGCCCATTTCGCTGACGGATCATTCTACAACCTGGGTCTCGACAAAATTCGTGGATCACTACCTGTTGAAAAGGTTTTGGAAATGGTCAAGGATATGGTCCGGAAATTCGGTATTAAGGATGGAAACATTATAGCATCAACGACTGACGGAGCTCGAGTGATGACGAAGTTTGGAAGATTGTCGGATTACCTTCATCAGCAGTGTTACAACCATGCAATTCACTTGGGGGTTTGCAATGTCCTGTACAAGGATCAGCCACCGGTACCAATTGAAAATGAGGATTCAGATAGCGACGATTCGGATAGTGATAACTACGATGATGAAGTTGGTTCTTCGGGTAAATATATTGGAATGTTCATGTTCATATTAAAAAAAGTATTTTTTCAGCGATTTGGAGGTCTCTATAAGTATCGAAGAGGTGAATTTTTGGAGCGGTGGATGTAAAAAAAAGTAAAGTGGGGGGAAGGGGAGGGGGTGTGGAAGGGGGTAGGTGGTGGGGGGGGGGGGGGGGGGGGGGGGGAGATTGCTGTGGTGGGGAGGGGTGGTTGTTTGAAGAGGAAGGTGGAAAGGGAAGGGTGGGTGTGTGTTGTTGTTTGGGTGTGTGATGTTTGTTTGGATGATAGTGGGGTGATGTGCGTGGGGTGGAAATGTAATTTAAATTTTTTAGTGTAACATTAGGTTTTTTTACATTTTTTTTTAATTTCAATTTTAGGTTTTTTGGCGGTTTTTTGGGTTTAGGTGGTTGGGTTTATTCTGAATTTGATGTTTTATATATATATTTATATTTATTTTATTTGTTATTATTTTTTTTTATTATTTTTGTTTTTTTACTTGTTATGCTGTTTGTTTTGTTGAGCGATCGGTTGCCGTTGCGAGGATGGGGTGTTGGGTTTTGCGAGGTGTGGTGTTTGGTAAATGACTGGACAATGCGTACCATTGGTACTTCGCGTACCTGCAGGTATAAAATAGATCCTACTGCGATCCTTAGCCTCTTGTCCAGTAACTCCTATCCCTACCTCCCCGTGGTGCCGACTGGGGTATGAGTAACCATAGGAAAGATCGGGTAACCAACCCCGGTAGGACCTAAGTCATATGCTGACAGGGAAAGGGGGGCTGCCCTCTTCAAAGGGCGCAGTCTATCTGAGCGTCTGTTCTCCATGTTAGGGGCGGCTCAAAACAGCGTCTGTTCTCCATGTTAGGAGCGGCTGATCATCGTCCTCGTGCCAGCGTGGGACTCTAAACAGTGCTGTGCACGATGGTCCTCCGGCGAGACAGGGGGTTGGGGAAGGCCCAACAAGCCGCCCTTAAAAAATCAATGTTACAAATAATACAGAAGTTAATACGGACCGGAACAATCGGCAAAGACCTAGGCGACGAATTAAGGACTACAAGTTGCTCTCCCAAATGTTATGCCGCCGCCTGTCACCAATTGCAAAGGAGTTCGTGGGGCAATACCAAGCGGGATTCATGGGTGCCCAAGCTATTACGGACCAGATTTTCGCGATTCGGCAAGTACTGCAGAAATGTCGCGAATACAACGTGCCCACACATCATCTTTTCATCGACTTCAAATCAGCGTATGATACAATCGATCGAGGCCAGCTATGGCAAATCATGCACGAATATGGATTTCCGGAAAAACTGACGCGGTTGATCAAAGCAACGATGGATCGAGTGATGTGTGTCGTTCGAGTATCAGGGACGCTCTCGAGTCCCTTCGAATCTCGGAGAGGGTTACGGCAAGGTGATGGATTGTCGTGTTTGTTGTTTAACATTGCATTGGAGGGTGTGATTCGAAGAGCTGGGATAGACACGAGTGGCACGATTTTCAGGAAGTCTGTCCAACTATTTGGCTTCGCCGACGACGTTGATATCGTAGCACGTAACTTTGAGACGATGGCGGAAACGTACATCAGACTTAAGGCTGAAGCTGGTAGGATTGGGCTTGTGATTAATGCGTTAAAAACAAAATACATGAAGGGAAGAGGCTCACGAGAAGACAATGTTAGCCTCCTAGCACGAGTTCAGATCGACGGTGATGAAATCGAGGTAGTAGACGAATTTGTGTATCTGGGCTCATTGGTGACCGCCGATAACGACACCAGCAGAGAAATACAAAGGCGCATTATGGCTGGCAATCGTGCCTACTTTGGACTCCGAAGGACGCTAAGATCGAACAAAGTTCGCCGAACCACAAAGTTGACCATCTACAAGACATTAATTAGACCGGTAGTTCTCTACGGCCACGAAACATGGACATTGCTAGTGGAGGACCAACGCGCCCTTGGAGTCTTTGAACGGAAGGTGCTGCGTACGATCTACGGTGGAGTGCAGATGGAAGACGGAACGTGGAGGAGGCGAATGAACCACGAATTGCACCAGTTGCTGGGAGAACCTCCCATCGTACACATCGCAAAAATCGGTCGACTACGATGGGCTGGGCATGTCGTAAGAATGTCGGACGACAGCCCTGTGAAAATGGTTCTCGAAAACGAACCGACAGGTACAAGAAGAAGAGGCGCGCAACGATCAAGTAGAAGGCGACCTGCGGACCCTCCGCAGACAGCGAGGCTGGCGAGGAACAGCCATGGACCGATTACAATGGAAACAACTTCTGTGTACAGCAGAGGCCACACCGGCCTTAGTCTGATTGGTAAGGTAAGTCGAACAATATTGGGCCATCGTCAAGCGGAACCTTAAGAAAACTCAAAAAGCGGTTGTGAGCGAGAAACAGTTCAAGGCAAACTGGCGTTCTGCGGCGAATAAAGTGGACAAGGAGACTGTACAAAATCTTATGGCAGGTGTTTAACGAAAGACCCGGCAATTCGCATTCGGTAAAAAGGAAGTTTAGCTGAATATTTCTCCTGTATTCTGTATTAAGTGAACTTGAAAAAGAAAAAGACTTTGACTAATTAATAAAAACTTTGATTGACTCACATACATATTTGACAAAATTTTGATCGGGACACCCTGTAGTTGCATCGCTACTTCGATTTTTCGAAGATACCAATCGAAGGAGCTACAACGATTTCACATCCACTACTTCAATTGTTTACATGCTGCTCTGCAGCATACTGGTCTTAATGATTTGACGTTCGGAAACTTTTTCTAGTTTCATCGATTTGTACATTCAAAAATTCGAAGGGACGATGCTGACCGGCCATGATGGCGGCCCATTTGTGTTACTGCCTCCTTTACCAGAACTAATAAATGTTGGACGGAGACTTTAAGATACGGAAAATGATGATTTTTGTTAGTACCAGATACTGAGAATACAAAATAGTTTCACTTAAAGCTCTAAAATAAAATCATTTGCGGCTAAACCAATTGCGCCAACTGACAAAAAGTTGATAGGGACAGTCTTATAACCTCAGATAGTCGCTCCAATAGAAGAGAATAACAATATGTATCATTCATTAGCACTATTCTTATTTCAAGCAAGCCATCTTCCACTATCATCTGATCTGGATTTAATTTACCTTGTTGTTGAACAACAAACAAACCAAAACATTCATTCGTTGTTAGACCACATTGTTTTCAAAATTTTCGTTGCAACTGACGTGAGAAAAAAAAACTCCGCGAACCTTCACCGTTGTTTTCCAACCAGAGCGTGAAACCACTCACCAATTTTTGAGGCAGCCGGTATGGCAGGGAACCAAGATAATTTTAAACAGTAGCCGAAACACAAAAAGTCCAGCTACAAAGAAGCAACACGATAGATAACAACTGATTTTTGATCTTGCCGGCTCTTGCTTGATCCGAAGCGAAAGCGATCATTAATCATTCCGAAACAAGGAGAAAATTGAATGATTCGTTGTTGTTCAAACAAACACAAAACGTCACCGGGCTGATAAGACTGGATCTATTCCTGCCACTTCTATCGACAGCGAAATTTGGAAAATGTGGGTCATCTGTGTGATTCGGGCGGGACGATGCTTAGCTTCGACATGGCTTCAGAGTATTGGAGGTCGTCATTTCTTAGGAAAATAACAAACAGAAGGAAAAGAAGGCAAGCGTGACAAACGGCGCGATCGGCTTATGTTTCGCTTTAGGCGTGTAAGCTGCGGACTTGTTTGAGGTCCCATTGGGAGATTTGTGCAACGCTGCTGGTGATGCCTAGCAATTTGTCGTAGCTTCGCTAAATGTCGCTAGGTCCAAATAAGGCCCACTAATTGGAGGATTAAGTTTGTTTCGTCGTTTCTACTGTAGACGGCTTTGTGGAGTCCAATTTAACTCACGTTCGGTGGGGGATGATGAAGAGAGATAAGTTCTGGTAATTTGTGAGGTCAAACACGATGCTTATGGGTGAAGTGATAGACAGCTTTCTAAGGGTGAATATTTAACATTCTCATGTCAAATATCCGAAACACACCGGGGCCAAAAATCAGCAAAACAAATACCCGATAGCTAATTACATTTTCCGAGAGCAAATAGACGAAGACGCTGCAACTAAGTTCAGTTCAATGCACCCAGATCCCAGCCCAACTCCATGGAAGCGGCAAAAATACGAATGCACGGCAGTAGCATCGTCATCCTCATAGCTGACGTCAAATTATCACAATATCCTGATGATGCTGCTATTTACTCAATCATTTATCATCAGTTTTAGTCCTACTATAGGAAAGCTCAACCAAGCGAGTGTTTGTCTGGCTGTCTGCAACAGTCATATTTTGTATTGCAAAGCTCCTCTTGCTGAAAATCTGCATCTGTCCGTTGCAGATGATGCTGCCGGGAAGAGCGACGACGACGACGACGACGACGACGATGACGCTTAACAGCTGGTACCTTTGCTTCGGTTCGGCTCTGGAAAGTGGAACTGCCGGAGGCGTTCGACTGATAAAATCGATAAAACACAACCTCCGTACTTTGCCAACTGCTGCCACCTACTCATGCTCTTGTTCCCAGTTTTTCTCTGAAAACCAATTGTCTAGGCAGGAAATCGATTCCGATGCAAAAACCCTCTGCACAGCGTGCATCATCTCAAGAAAGGCGATTAACCTCTCCGACCAGTCCAACCCACTCTTAAGCGAGGAATGAAAGCTCGTCGTTATTAATTTTGCTCTAATTAGCACTCATCAAACTGGAAGTGTAGTAGTTGGGGTAGTTGTGCAAACAATTAATAAAATAAAGAACTAATTTCAAGTGACTCCCAGTCATTCTTACTGATTCCAACTTTCGTCTCATAAATTATTAATACCTAAATTCTTCGACACGGGTTTATGCTGCAAGGGTCGTAAAATTTTTAATACTCCTTTATTAAGCGTTGGCGAACGGTTTGTGGAAGAGTCTGAGATCGGACAAAGAGTATGGCAGCGTAATTGGCTCTTTGTTCCGAGAGTTTGCATGTTGTAAGAGTTTTTTTTAGGCGGGTTGCGAAATTTTTTTAAGTGTCGAGTAATTTATTGGCTGGACACTTTTGTTTGGTGATGGAGCTTATCTAAGGTAGAAAACTTCAACGTTATCGTTGTTCTTCGAGTAAGGTTATAATTGAATTACGGAAATGATAATCTCAGAGTTTTATGGGCCTTTGTGGATGCAGAGGAGATGGATTTTGTTTGAACATTGGTTGAAAATAACTTTGGTGTAACGTCTTTTCTACAATGATTAGGTGATGTCTTATCTGTTGGGCTGAGTTTTAATCTAATAACGGACGATATGAAAAGTTTGCACTTATGAAAGCTATATGATATGAAAACTAACAAATTGATTTTATATGTTGGATAACATCCTTTGCAACATGTGGGCTGTAGATTGGAAAATCTAAAATTGGAACCGTCACGAAAATGGTCAATTTTGGAACTGTAATAACTCATTCATTCCTCATTAAATTTAATTCATATTTGCATCAATCGATTTAAAGTATGGAAAATGTTCCGCGTTCCAGAATTGGGTTTGTTTCGTTTTGTGAGCCAGCATCGAGTCCTGCTGTAAAATCCAATCCCTGGAATCAAAATTACGACGTGCCCACGGTTCGACGACATTCTGTAAAACTAATTCCCGATATGTATTTCGGTTGATCTTCACTCTTTCAAGGACAAAACCCAAGTAACAATTTAAGTTTTATTTTATAGCATTCCTCCCGGCTTTGTTGATAAAACTACATTCAAAACTGTTTTGTCTACCAACACCTCCTCTATGCTTCTTTGAAGCCAAAATTTGTACAAAGTGGCCCATTCTATAGACGGTTGTGAAAACAATTTAATAAAACCTTTATAAGATTATAAAGATTCTGAAACTATTCTAGTGATAGATGCTATGACCACTCGAGAACCTTCATAAAACCTATTGGCTGCATTGAAAACCAGAATGCGGCCAAATGGCCACAGCTGTCAAACTTAACTGTGATATCGTGGTTGGTTTTTGTTGTTCTGCTTTGTTCGATTCTCTGCTCTTCTGATTCATTTAGCAGTAAATAATATCTGAGTAGTAAATATCCAAAAAAAATTCAGTTTTTTACAGCGTAGCATGCTCCAAATCAGATGCGCATTGAATTTTATGGAGAATATTGGCACGATAAGAGCTGAAAATTAATGCGCCTCGGAAATTATGCACGTTTACAACAACAAACACAAAATAAAAACAAATATATTCGATAAATTAAACATGAATTTCTTGAAAATTTATGAAATTCAATAAAGTTATCTAAAAGAATGAAGAAATTGGTCTCCGATATACAGTACATTTGCATTACATATAAAATTTGGTGCTTTTATTTCTCCACATTTCAATTATTTCTAATATTTCAATATGGCGATTTAAAACAAAATCACAATTCTGCCATAAGGCCAAGTTATCTTCGCAATGACTACTTTAAAACTATTTGGTTCTTTGGTGGATTTCCTCAATGCCAATTTGCCGCCTCATGCCTTTACTGGAGGCAAAATGGTTTTAAAATGCTTTTTCAACTGACCATAATAAGATAATATCAATGAGTCCTAAGACGGCATTTCAAAACAGCATATTATGAGTTCATAAAGTCGAAATAAAACCTTTGATAGGAGTAAAAGAAATTTGAGAAAGCGAGGTGTTAAGATCGTTTTAAACAAGCTGTGTAGGTTCTCATAAACCTGACTAAAATATGAAACCTATTGGCACCTCTTGGTGTCATAATAAAACCAAATTTATTTCTAGTGGCTTTGATAAAACCTTAATAAAACTTAATAAAGCTTGATGGTTTTTGGCAATGTTACTTGGGAATTCAGCGGAGTCCGGCCATCACTGGTGATTCCGGCCCAAACCATCACCGCTGTTGGTTTCTATCGCCTGGTGGCCGCCAGCACGTCGCACAGTGGGCAAGAACTGATGAAAACTAAGGAAAAAATCTGTAACTTTTGTCGCTTTTAAGCGCGGCTTATAAACAAGGCCATTTCCGCTTGGAAATTGTCTGGGAAATCGTATAGAACTGGTTTCAATCACCGCACGGATATAGTTGTGGAGTTATAGAGCTTATTTTACCCCACTTCCCCTTGTATTCTTGAATAATGTTTAGATATCTTTGCATGGAGTCGCTCAAGATCAACAAAATAAAGCTAATCCCATGTGAAATTTCCTGGAAAATTGAATACAGGTTGTTTCAACTACCGCACGGCTCTGTGAACGAAGATATGGCTGGTTTTACCCCACTTTGTTTGAACTGTGTTGATTTGCACTTCAACTGAATGAACTTTAATAGAGATGAAAACAATTCACCACGTTCGAATCATTATCAGTTGAACACAAACAATCATAAAGTCAACAAGTAAAAGCTAAAAATTCATATTTGATAAATTTTGTTTCTTCTTTTTCATCTTCAAGATCAAAACAGAAAAAGGAGCTTTATCTTGTCGTCGACAGACCTGTCCGACAAACACAACCCGTCAGGTTCAGCGTATACTTCGTTGAAAGCACGTGGTAGGGATCACGTGGAGTTTAATAAGCTCAAAGAACAAACAAAGCAAAAATATGCTCGATCCTTGGCTCGCAATCATTCGCTGGAGGAATTCATAATTGCAGCCGAAGCGGCTGCTTACCAAGATGCTAATAATGCTACCAAGAAGATTTTGAAATTGTTGAGAAATGGAAGCGAAAAATGGGCTAGAGATGCAATACCAAAGTTATCATCACAGAAAACCCCATCGCGACCTTCGCTGGAGAAGTCGCTTATGTTGAAGACCCGACTAGGGCTTTCAAAACACAAATACAGATGAGTTACAAAATTCTTGCGGCAAGAAATGGGGCAGAAGTTGGTTCCCTGGGAAAGTATGATGAAGTATCGAAATCATATAATTCCAAGTTTTCTCAAACCGAATGAAACTAAAGGTTATTTGAGCTTAACCGTTTCGGTACGCGACATGGTCAAGAAGGACGTTGAGCGTGTTCTGGAGCTCGAGGAGGTAAAGGATAAACAAAGTTGCGTAGCATCTGAAGGTATAGTGAACTGCCTGATGCATGTTTCTGCAGGTATTTATGTTATTCTTAATCACATAGTCCACCTAAATTTTAAAATCTTATATCTTGCCCTTTGTTGCGTAGCCATCACAAGAAAACTTTACAAATATACTACATTCACACAGGTCCAGATTCAGCCACAGGATTCTGCCACTATAATCAGGCTAAATTTCTTGCTCGAGATGACTCATTACTCAGCGAGCATTTTATGAGCTTAAGACTGGAGACGGATGGAATCCACCTATACGTCAATCCGAATCCGCAGTCCGACATGTTTTGTCGAGTCAGAAGCATGTGTTGGACGAAAGAAACTGATAATATATCACGGGAAATGTTCGACGACTTTTTTAAGGAGATTGAAGACATCAACCAAGATCCAAGAGTGAAAGTGAAAGGAATTTACTTCATGGTCGACGGCAAAGCGGCCAATGCCATCGTAGGCAACCGTAATACGCATGCTTGTCCAATGTGTGTAAAAGGTGCCGATTCAAGAGTTGGACCGTCATATTTCCATTCCATGCTGAATATAACAGAGTGGATCATGCGAATGGCGGCAAAGAAAGCAGTGCCCAACAATCCGGCACTAACACACCCTGAAGTTATAGCTGAAGCTAGACGTCAAGGTAATCAACTTGAAAAACATTTCAACCTCAAAATTAATCGACCGAAAATTGGAGGAAGTGGAAGTTCGAATACCGGGAATATGGCACGGAGACGCCTTGATCAACCTGTGGTATTTGCCAAGGTTCTCAACATCAATGTAGAGCTTGTAACGAATTTACGTTTGATTTCTCGATTGGCACTATCATCAAGGAAATTGGATCCTGAAAAGTTAAGACGCTGTACGAACGAATAGAAGTACAAATTATGGATGAATTTCCATTTGTGAAACGGCTCCCACCAAGCATCCATAAGTATAAACAGTCTGCCGCAGGTCGTTGAAATTCTGGTAAACCTTCTCATTCAACAAAATTTCATTGATGCTAAATGAACCAGTTCCGTTTAATTTTACAGCCATTTTCGTTAAACTGTATAGACGAGCAGGCCGACGAAAGGTGCCATAAAAGGCATAAGTTTTCTCGAACGCATCTTTCAAGAAAGACTTCCACAGTGGATAATTTGACGGATATGATGCGTGTAGCTTTAGCATGGTCAAACCCCAAAATGTCGTATTTAGCTTACACAAGGGGTCTTGGAGTTAAATCCAGGAAAACTAAGGATTAACATTTCGAAGCTCTAATGAATGAATATGTGGCCATTGAAGCAGGTGACCTTCCAAGCATGTGATCAAGTGTGGAGATTTGCTCAGATGGCTATTCCAGTGATAGTGACAAGAGCAGTAGCGATAATGTTGATGGCAATGAAGACAGTAGCGATGATAATAGAAGTAATTAATAGGTACCAACTACACCGACGATAGTGACGATGTAAACGGAGGTGGTTATGAGAATGACGATGAAATAAAGAAAATAAATATAAAAGCTATATTGAAGAGATGGAAACTTTTTATGTTAATCAAAGTATTCGTGAATCAATTAAATTCAATTTTCTTGAAAATATCAAATTGAACTATCATTAAATTGTTGATCTTGAGTAAAGATATTTATAAACTATTCAAGAATACAAGGGGAAGTGGGGTAAAACCAGCCATATCTTCGTTCACAGAGCCGTGCGGTAGTTGAAACAACCTTTATTAGATTTTCCAGGAAATTTCACATAGGACTAATTCTATTTTGTTGATCTTGAGACACTCCGAGCAAAGATATATATAAACTATAGAATACAAGGGAAACTGGGGTAAAATAAGCTCTATAACTCCACAACCATATCCGTGCGGTGATTGAAACCAGTTCCATTCGATTTTCCAGACAATTTCCAAGCGGAAATGGCCTTGTTTATAAGCCGCGCTTAAAAGCGACAAAAGTTACAGATTTTTTCCTTAGTTTTCATCAGTTCTTGCCCACTGTGCGGCGGCATGGGTTTGTGACCTTTCTGGCAACCAAATTATGTCGTTCTGTTCATGCACGAACTGCTGTACGGTGAAGAGTTTCTCGTTGGTAAACACGATTTTTTTCCCCCTTTTTTCGGCGGGCTTTTTCCGGGGGGTCTTTTCTTTTTTTCGCCCTTTTTTTTTCTGGGGGGGGGGGACAAAAAAAAAAGGGGGGGGGGGGGAAAAAAAATTTTTTTTTTGTGGTAAAAATAATTGGGGGTGTCCCCTTGGGTTTTTTTGGGTTGGGTTGACTGTACGGTGCACAAAACTTCTGCATACACGTAAATCGGACAGCTCGGAACAGCCGTTTTCCAGCTCGGAACAAGGAAACCACAGCACTACGTTTCTATTCGAGTTCCTTTTTCCCGGATAACACTCGATTATACAAGTAACACATATATATCCACTGACAGCCAAGACACAATGTGATCGAAGGGTCGTTCAATACAGGTTCGTGACGAATTAATTACAGTCAAAAACTCTGAAAATGGATATTTTTGATTCAGAAACGGCGTTAAAAGGTGAAATATCGATTTCTGACACCAGATTGGAATCCAAGATGGCTTTTCCTGTTTCGAAAAAAGTGATAAATACTGTCAAATACCCTGCAATATCGATATTTTCAATAGCACAGCATAGCACTTTCCGACCATACTCAATCCTGGATTGGCTGTTGAAGAGACGATGGAAGCGCCAGAAGAGCTGCCTTGGATGTGACATGCTCTTCATCCATCGATTTCTTTGCACAACACCTGGCCAGGTCCTTATGATCAGCAAGGGATGGGAGGGAAGTGTTGATTAGATGTCTACTTAAGAAGATGCTGAAAACTCATGCTACCTTCATCGACATCTGGAGTTGGAAGTTGAATGGGATTGTGCGGGAGGCTCTCCTTGGCGAGAAAGCATATGTAGGTATAATGGTCGTTGGGAGTGACGAAGCTAAGAAAGTTAATGCACTCCTTTGATGTCCACACAGGCGTTTTCTACTTGTTAACATGCTCCAAATCCAAAAAAAAAATTGTGTTTTATTCTGCAGTAGAATGGGATGTAATACCATCAGGGAAGATGGAAGCATTCGAAAGGGGTTGAATGCCGGATTCGGAAAAAAGACTATGTTTTTATTCTACAGTGCCGACATAAATGGATTTTATTAGACGTGAGCATATAATCCAAGTTAGGTTACAAAATAAATGAAAATGAATGCCATTGGTTAAGATGCCTTGGAGTTACGTTTTGAAATGAACTGTGCACTGGAACGTTGAATCCATAGAAGGGAGAATATTTCGAATACAAATATTTAAACGTTGTGGAGAAGTACTGTACATGACACGGTATTTTTCAAGATACGTGATTAAATGGATTTTGCGTAGAATTTTATTCACATAGCCGTGTGTTTTCCAGAGCTAATTAATTCATAAGGTTTTGTTTGTAAAGAAAAGGGTTGAAAACCGGATTCATAACAAACGGGGGAGTAAGAATAAAATGCAAAAGTGATTCAACATTAGGTAAGGGAATTGAATGCTATCAGGTACGATAACATGAGAGTAAATGAAATGGGCCAAACGCCATTCAATGAAAACTGTAATTATAGCTTTATTCTGTAGTGGAATGGTTAAGGTACCGGATTCACCAACTGTTACTGTACTGACTGTTAGTCATTATTGAAACTAATACAAATATGTACAAGATTAATGAAAATGATTGCCTTGGTTGCAAAAATATGGAGTTATATCATAAAGTGGGCTGGACGCCGAGTTCAGAGTCTTAACTGTTTTGAGATTAAGAATATTTTAAACACTGGCCACAATTTGATACGGTACACCACACTTATCAAAACGCACTAGTAAAATATAGAAGTTTGTAAAGGAAATGGACATTAAAAAAAACAAAAAACAAAAAAAAACAGAATTGCGAAATCAGTATGCTTGTGGTCAATGGCGCCCCTCACATTCCGGAAACAGACCTGAGATCCTTGGCCCATCACGGCAATCAAATCGGTTTTCAATTAGGCCGAAAGAAAGATCGGCTGATGCGTTCCAGCGACGAAACTATGAAGATCACAGAATCTGTTTTGGATGTGGTCGTCGTGGACATGCCAAAGGAAGTGAAAGATGTCCAGCCAAGCAGGCTCAATGCCGGAGTTGGAATCGGTTAGGTCATTTCGCTAAATGGTGCACGAAGCGATCCGAAGATTATAATGATACAATACCCGCAAAGCGAATCAAAGCAGTATATGAAACAGAAATGCATCAGGACCTAGAGAAGAAGGATGAGGAAATTTGCTATGTGATGGGACAAAATACGTTTTAATTCAAAATCGGTAGAATTGAGATCCCCATGGCTATTGATTCAGGAGCGGCAGCAAACATAATAGATGAGATGACATGGAAGAGGCTACTATCGGCCATAGCAAAGATGTGTTTCGAACCAGAAGTCGACCGATCGTTCAAAGCATATGGATCCGAGCAGCCTCTCAAAATGATCGGGAAGTTCACCTCAGAAATTAAAGCAGGAACAATAAAACACATGCCATGTTTTACATAGCAAAAAGCGGCAGACAATGTTTGTTGGGTGATGAAACAGCAAAAATGCTAAACGTGTTAAAGATTGGGTACAACATACATTCTTGCGTTTTTCCGAAGATAAAAGGCATCGTTGTGGAAATACCGATCGACTTATCAGTGAAACCAGTACAGCAACCCTACAGACGTGTTCCGTTTGCGTTGGAGCCCAAAATTGCTGAAAAGCTGCAATACCTATTGAATCAAGACATAATTGAACGTGTAGATGAGCCATCCGCTTGGGTATCGCCAATTGTTCCCATCGTCAAGGATTCAGGAGAAGTTCGCCTATGTGTTGATATGAGACGCGCTAATTCTGCAGTGTTGAGGGAGACCCATCCACTACCAATCATCGATAAATTATTCAGTGGGATAGATGGAGCGATTCGTTTTTCAAAGCTGGATATTAAGGAGGCCTACCATCAAGTGGAAATATCAGAGCGGTCCATAGTAATAACGACTTTCATAACCAAACAAGGCCTTTTCAGGTAAAAAGTCCTAAAGATATTGTAACATCTTGAAAAATGCAATAAAAAAAACAATTATTATTTTTCTCTTATTTTTAAAATATTTTTACTGAAATCTAGGTACAAAAGATTGGTGTTTGGAATAAGTTGTGCTCCCGAGGTTTTCCAAAAAATCATGGCATCGATTTTGGCTGGGTTAAATGGTGTGATAGTGTACCTTGATGATGTGTTAGTATATGGAAAATGTCAACAAGAACATGATCTCAGATTGGAACAAGTACACAATCGTTTAAAACAGTATGGGGTTCTCCTAAACGAATCTAAATGTGTGCAAAATGTGTCTAGGTTGGAATTTTTTGGGCATGAACTCTCAAGTGATGGTATCCGCCCGACTGAGAGCAAAATCACCGCTATAAAACGCTTTCGTGAACCGCACAATGTCTCCGAACTAAGAAGTTTTCTCGGGCTGATAACTTACATTGGGCGATTCATTCCACAACTGGCTGAAAAAACAGACTCATTAAGAAAACTACTGCGTACTGGAGAGCATTATAAGTGGAATTTGGAGCAACAAAAATCTTTTAATGAAATCAAGGCTGCAGTATGTAACACCAAGTTTTCGGGTTATTACAATCCTATGGACCTTTGCATTGTTATTGCTGATGCAAGTCCTGTAGGACTCGGAGCAGTTTTATAGCAAGAAGACGAATCGGGTAAAACTAGGATCCTATCGTTTGCAAGTAAAGCGCTTTCTGACGTTGAAAAGAAATATTTCCACTCCGAAAAGGAAGCATTAGCGCTCGTTTGGCCAGTAGATAGATTTCAACTGTATTTACTGGGAAAATATTTTAAACTAATAACTGACTGTAAACCACTTCAGTTTTTGTTTAGAGAACGAACAAAACCTAATGCCAGAATAGAACGATGGGTGCTGAGACTACAGGCGTATTCTTTCGAGGTAGTGCATGAGCCAGGTACTGGAAACATAGCGGACGCTATTTCTAGGCTCTCAGTATCTAATGCGACAGATTTTGATGTAGTAGGTGAACATATATCAGTTAGTACTAGCTGCTATACCTAAAGCTATTACACTGCAAGAAATAGAAGACGAAACTATGAAAGATGAGAATATTCAACAAGTGATTCGGAGTCTTGAAACGGAAACTTGGCATGAAAATACAAAGGTTTTTAAGATGATTAAATCGGAGCTTTGCAAAGCTGGAAACTTTTTACTGCGAGGGGATCGATTAGTGGTACCAGAAAAATTACAAAACCAGATCCTCGAAATAGCACATGAATCACATCCTGGAATAGTCGTTATGAAGAGGAGGCTTCGACAAAAAGTGTGTAGCAGCCGATTTGGTGGGGCCACTACCCTCAGGCCACAATTTACTGGTTTTGATCGACTATTATAGCCGATTCACTGAAGTTGTCATAATGAAACAAATAACGGCACACTTAACTGTACGTGCTTTACATGAGTCATTTTGTCGTTTTGAAATGCCTGAGCACCTCAGAACAGACAATGGACCACAATTCATCAGTTCCGAATTACAACAGTTTTGTGAGAAATTTGGTATTAAACAAGAGGAAACGACGCCATACTGGCCCCAGGCAAATGGAGAGGTGGAACGAATTAATCGCTCGATCGGCAAAAGACTCAAAATAAGCCAGGAGACAGAAGGGTCTGATTGGAAATGGGACTTAAGAATGTTCATTCTTATGCACAACTCCACGCCACATTCTACAACAGGGGTTCCCCCATCTAGTTTGATGTTCGGACGAATACTGAAGGATAAACTTCCAGGTCTGTTGGTTAAAAGTAAAAAGGTACTTGAAGAAATCTACGATTGCGATCATGAGAAGAAAATGAAGGGTGCGGAATACGCAAATCAACGGCGGAATGCCAAACTCTCCAATAGAGCAAATCTTGAGACCAGATAATTCTCAGCTGAATTCCCTGCATACGAATCGCAACATCAAGAAAATTCTTGCACTAAGACTCCCTCAGCAATGGAAACAAACGAACGAACTCGTCGGGCACCCAAACTACCAGGTCACTTAAAAGAATTTGAAGTTAATGAAGTTCAATAATAATTTTAAGGAAAATGAGGGATGTAAATGTAAATGTATGATGTAAATCAGAACACCTTCAGTATACATCTTGATAGTATGATACCTACAATAGATACACTTTGTACCCGAGAAGAAGTAATAAAAGAGACAGTTTCATTTCGACTAATACCGTGAATAGATGTCCGTTATCCGAAAGTCCCACTCGCATTCAAGAGTCTACACTATGGAGGTAGTATGTTTCTATTTCCAAAATCTAACCGAACATTGGATAAACCATCCAATTATTTCTTTGTTTATCAAATTGCTGTTCAATTGGGCTCTTAAATTGAACTTTTGCCCCTCCTGCTGCTCTTTTCGTCCCATTGCACCTTTATCGGATGCAAATTAAGTTTACACTTGTCCCTTCGGAGTGGATCATGATGCAGCGGCAAGTCCTCCTAAGCGTACAATAGCAGTGGAGTTGCTCCTGGCTGTCTCTGGACCTGGATGATGGGAGAGCAGCAAAGTGCAAACACAGAAACAAACGTGCCGGAGCCGAACTTTGGCTTCGTGCTTTGCATTTTAAACACACCGATCATCGAAAGAAGCTGACTTCACAGCCCGAACCGATGAAATGCTTTATGCATAATCATAACTTTGGAAATATTGGCACTGCACTGGCTGTTTAGTGTGTTGCTTTGCTTCAGCTCGAAATGGGTACATTATTGGAATGGTTATAAATATGCGATACTCAATTCACTGCTCGGTCTTCAGTGGGCGTCGTTCGTTGCGGAATTGGAAAGGAGTTGTTTAAAGTTTCTGAAAATAGTAAAACCAGCAGAAGCAGTCGCTGCAAAAGATGAAACATTAAACTTTTCTTTAGTTGGGTTATCGACAAATTCAATCTTTGCTTATTTACTGAATGCCAATGCCACCATCAGCAGCACCAGCAGCAGCAATGAGCACGTGAATCGAAATCCACCTGAGCACAAAAAAGGGCCGGATTAAATGGCATTGCGGTTTTGCTGAAGTTGCAAGAGACGAGAAAACGGTGCGTTTTGATCCCGTCGCTTTGTGCTCCCTTCTTGGGGCAATGGATTGGAAGCGTAATTTATTTCCTAGTATGGACTTTCCAACTTGAGAAAGTTGACCTTGAGGGAGGCGTTGACCATCGTCGGATACGCACTTTGGGTCTAGCGGTTGGTTCTCTCCTGAAGTTACTGAATTACTGATGATATCATTTTCTTCTGTTTCTCTAAATTGCAACACAAGTAGGTAACAACAACGATTCATTATGATCACTGTTTGACCGTTTTGCATCATCACTGCGTCAACAAGAACCACTTTCCAATGCAACAATGGATTCCATTTTAAAACAATAGAATGGATCATAAAAACCAGTTCATTGCAATGTCACCGTTGATGATATTCTGTTTCTCAGAACAAAGTTGTTCCTCCAGCGGCATACTGCACAGTTTCCGTTATTTTATTTTATTTCTTTGTATGTTTTGAGCTGATTGGTTTCTGTTTTCAAAAGGGTCATCAAATGCATTCTCTCCGCCACTGCAAGCAGTTTGAGCAGAAATTGCATGAAGGGAGGGGGGAAGAGAGGAACAATCGTCGAGATTCTTGCTACTTTGTTGCTTTTTATGGCCACATTTCGTCTGGTGGTTTTCGTCCATTTAGAATCAATGAGTTATAGAAATTCTTCTCCTTTGGGAAGGAATGAAAGCACCATTTGCAGTCAAAATATTTCAACATCAAACAGTGTGCCACCGCCGATGTGGGATTCAATTATGCAAATAGAACCGAATCGTGTTTCGATAATTGATTTATACTGTCAAATTTCGCTTAGAAATTGCTTTTAAGATTCAAAAATAGCACTGTCTGGAAATTATTATTGCAGAAGGTTAAATAATGGAATGCTGTTGAGTTTACAGTTTCTTCTTGTGCTGGTCAACACACTGCGATGAGCTGATGAGCTCTATTTTGCTAAATATGGGCAATATGTTAATGCAGTAAATTAGCTTCCCTTCTCTTTCCAGGTACTCTTCTACAAATGGACCAGGACCAAAGTTGTCACTACTTACAAAATAAACTCCAGTACTATCAGTCGCTATTAATTCATTGAAATTTAAACAGAAATAATCCACAATTCAAGCTACAATCGTCACTTCACTTTTCAATTCGATTTATGTTTTTTGTTTGATATTTTCTCCGTTCGTTCCGATGATAATCAGGATCAAGTTCTATGAGCAATCAGGGTACCCTTGGTTTGTTCCTACGTGTGGTTCCTCAACAGGATGCGTTTAAAATAATCTCCCTAATCAATCATCAAAATGCTCTGAAACAATTTTGTTTCTTACAATTTACTTCCTGTTAATACAATGAAAAGTGGTAAAAATGTATTCTCATGCGATATTGATTTGTTCAGACCTTCGTAAAATTGGGATACCTCTTCTTTCTCGTTCAGGATGTCAAAACTCTAGTTCAATCTAAAAATAAAAACACATATCAGATTTTATGACGAGGAGCAATATCCAAAATTGTGACAGATCAAGTTGCGATTTTTTTTTTTTGGTTTAGATGTTGTCGCACACTATCACAAGTTTCCCCATGCAGACACACGGCATATCTTGAGAACCAGAGAATTTACGCAACACGAGGGGCGCTCGGAACATTGCGCTGTTGGGTCTGATCGCTGTTTTCTTCCGTCTGAGCTGGCTCTGAAGAACATGCGTTCGCAACTACCCTGATCACACCATCGCTACAGGGATGGACTACAACTATTCGGGCCAAAGGTTTTAGTGGCTTCAAGGAATCGCTTATTTTGATTGTGCAGTTGTGAAATGTATTCCCGTCAATATGCACAAGTTATAGGAACTTCTAATCATTTTGTTGCCTGTTAGAAGGAATCCCCGAATAGTTCAGATCGGAAACCGCTAGCAATAATGAGTCTGTTAAAAAAAAGTCCGGAAGTGAGCATGTTTAACTCATCAGAGTTTTATGGTGTATGAGGACGATTCCCTTTATTTGAATTAAACCATGACCTCCATTGTCCGCAAACGAAAATTTCCGGTGCCATTAGGTTGGTGCCCTTGAAGAGATAGATTTCCATAGAATGCCCTGGGTAATCTTATTATGTTAAGAAGTTTCATTGCTGATTTGTGAGTTTGCGACCGTATCACTCAGAAGACCGTTCAACTCACGTTCGTGTTTGCTGGCTCCCTGGAAGATCAGACCATTATCTGAAAGAATTTGCAAACCTCGATGGGATATAATCGTTGCTGGGCAGCCATGGCCAGGTCCTGCTCGATATGTACCACTTGCGTTACATAGTTTCACAAAGAAAAAACTCGGTTGAGGGCTGCTTGTCTCCAGTTCTTCGAGTATCCCACTCTTCCGAGATCGTACTGCACTTGTTCTAACCATCTAACGGGTGGCAACTAAAATTTTGGAATTTTTTGAGGCGCCTATACAACAAACGAGCTAAGAGCGAAATAAGAATGTGTATGAGTTAGCTCTCTCTCTCTTCTCTTTCTGCTAGTTTTGTTTGTTTTGTTTATGCTTGCTCAGTTTTGCTCAAAATGCCGTCGAAACCAGAAGCATTTCGCGAGCGCGTTGTATAATTCTACGAACTGCACAGAAATCTCGGCAAGAAGTATACGGTACAACCTTTTTAAAGCAAAAATGTTGTAGCTTCGACTATTTACCATATCCTTAGATCGCCAACAACTACTTGCAAGCAAGAAGGTGGAAGACTAGCCAACATTATGGACGCAACATGATTTTTCTTTCTCTTACCTTCAACAAGGATTCACTGAGATTCACGGCAAAAAAAAAAAAACATTGAAAACAGTTGGAATAAAGCTACGAAAGAAGACAAGAGCCCCGAAATACAATGAGAAACAGATTTCGATGCTGAAATCCAAATGCCGCTGGTAGATAAAAAAATATTCCGGAAAATGTTTTGTTTTGGACGACGAAAGTTACTCCCCTCTTTCAAAGACGCACATTCCTGGAAACGATCGATACTAAAGGGCGAACACGAAATTATTGCGACACATTCAACAGGGCATAACTTTTTTACCATTGGGTAAAAATCAACCAAATTTTGCACACTTTCTCATTGATGTGTATTGTTTACATGCTGTCAAACTCGAAGTCGTGTTTTTCGATTCAACGAAAATGGAGGTGAACCAACGCGAGTCGAGAGAACATATTCTTTCCAAACACCTGGAATTTCCTGACCTTCGCACGGCAGTTGGGAAAAATGTTGAACATTCACCATTCAACCGTCTCCAGAGTGTTGAAGCGGTTCCAGGAGCGGTTGACGTTGGACCACGGCAAAGGAGCTGGAAGAAAACCGGAACCGGAGAACAAAAAGACGGAGGGAAAGGTGAAGCGGATGATTAAAGCAAATCCCAACGTCTCAAGCCGTGATTTGGCTAAAAAGATCGGCATGTCGCAGAGCTACGTCCAGAATGCAAAGAAGAGAGCTGGACTACATACATACAAGGTACAGAACTTCCCAAACCGCGATGAGCGGCAACAATCGACGGCTAAAACTCGGGCACGGAAGCTCTACGAGAAGATGCTGACAAAATATGGCTGCTGTGTGATGGACGACGAAACGTATATAAAAGCCGATTTTAAGCAAATTCCGGGGTTGGAGTTTTTCACCGGCAAGAGCATGTTCTATGTGGACGACAAATTTAAGAAGAAGAAAATGTCGAAGTTCGCCTCCAAATATCTCATTTGGCAGGCCATCTGCTCTTGCGGACTGAGGAGTGAGCCTTTCGTAAGTTTAAGCATAAGTTTGAACAGAAAGTGATGCTGTACATTGCCATTTCATAGAGAGGTCTTAGCCATGGTTCAAGCCCTCCGGGTTGGCTATCAATCGAGATGTGAAGCAGAACGAATGTTTGAAGAAGTCCTAATATTACACACAAAAAAACACAATCTTTCTTGAATACCCATTCGATCCGATTTGTACCCAAAAACCACAACCCGACAAATCTGCCTCATTGTCGCTCAATCGAAGATTTTTTCAGGACATTGAGCTCATTGGTGTACAAAAATAATTGGAGATCCATGAATTGCAAACAGTTGATTGGAGAACCAAGACAAAGAGGACGGTTGGTAACGTTGTGAGCGTGGGCGGTTTTTTTTTGTTTTTTTTTTTTTTCGTGTGTTTTTTTTTTTTAAATACTCTTTTATTTTGGTTGGTTTTTTTTTTGGACGTGAAAAAAATTAAATATCCCCCGTTGTTTCTGGCTGTCTGTGTTTTTCGTGTGGGTGGTATTTTTGGCGCGTTTCACAATACATTGCATTTCCATTACATTGATGCCTAAAGGGCGATACGGTCAAAATTTGGTCAATATCAACTTGACGTATTTCTTTCAATTTTGCATTTAAAAAACCTGAACACCCCTCATTTTGAAGGTGTGTGTGTGTGTAGAATGTTGCTCCTATTTTGATTTTGGAATTCACTCTTCAGTTGTCAAAATGCCGTCCAAGCAAGAAGAGCAGCGTATCAAAATTTTGCTCGCGCATCGCGAAAATCCGAGCTACTCGCACGCAAAGTTGGCAAAATCGCTAAAAGTTGCCAAATCAACCGTTACAAATGTAATTAAAGTGTTTGGGGAACGTTTGTCGACAGCCAGGAAGTCTGGATCGGGGGGGAAATCGAAAACCGGAAGCCGCTGAGACGACAAAGAGAGTTGCCGGTAGTTTCAAGCGCAACCCTAACCTATCTCTCCGAGATGCCGCAAATAAGCTGGGTGTATCGTCTACAACCGTGCATCGAGCCAAAAAACGAGCCGGACTATCGACTTACAAGAAGGTAGTGACTCCAAATCGCGATGATAAACAAAATACGACGGCCAAAGCGCGATCCCGGAGGCTGTACACGACGATGCTGACGAAGTTTGACTGCGTGGTAATGGACGACGAAACCTGCGTCAAAGCCGACTACAAGCAGCTTCCGGGACAGGAGTTTTATATGGCAAAAGGAAGGGAAAGGTAGCAGATATTTTCAAGCACACGAAACTGTCAAAGTTCGCAAAGAAATATCTGGTTTGGCAAGCCATCTGTACCTGTGGCTTGAAAAGCAGCATTTTCATAGCTTCCGGGACTGTCAACCAAGAAATTTACGTGAAAGAGTGTTTGAATAAACGTCTGCTGCCTTTCCTGAAGAAACACGGTTGTTCCGTACTGTTTTGGCCGGATTTGGCATCTTGCCATTACGGTAAAAAGGCCATGGAGTGGTACGCCGCCAACAACGTGCAGGTGGTTCCCAAGGACAAGAACCCTCCCAACACGCCAGAGCTCCGCCCAATTGAGAAATACTGGGCTATTGTCAAGCGGAACCTAAAGAAGACCAAAAAAACTGCTAAGGACGAGCAGCAGTTCAAGACAAACTGGCTTTCTGCGGCGAAGAAGGTGGACAAGGTGGCTGTACAAAATCTGATGGCAGGGGTCAAGCGTAAGGCCCGGCAATTCGGATTTGGAAAAGCGGAAGCCTAACTGAATATTTTTCCTGAATTTTATACTAATTGAACTTGAAAAAGAAATTTAATTTGATTTTTTAAATAAACGATTTCACCGATTTACACGCGTTTTCCCTTGACCAAATTTTGACCGTATCACCCTTAAGAGTTGCGCCAGCTTGTGGATTGTGCCTTCTCCTCCATACTCTGGTTTCACAAACACTGTCAAAGATGGTCATAATCACTTGTAGTCTGAAAACACCAAGTGCTTGCAAGTCCTCCTTGAGCATTTTCCACGAGTCATGCCCGTAGATTTATATTGGATTGGCATTTGGATTGGATTTGGATTGGATTTGGATTGGATTTGGATTGGATTTGGATTGGATTTGGATTGGATTTGGATTGGATTTGGATTGGATTTGGATTGGATTTGGATTGGATTTGGATTGGATTTGGATTGGATTTGGATTGGATTTGGATTGGATTTGGATTGGATTTGGATTGGATTTGGATTGGATTTGGATTGGATTTGGATTGGATTTGGATTGGATTTGGATTGGATTTGGATTGGATTTGGATTGGATTTGGATTGGATTTGGATTGGATTTGGATTGGATTTGGATTGGATTTGGATTGGATTTGGATTGGATTTGGATTGGATTTGGATTGGATTTGGATTGGATTTGGATTGGATTTGGATTGGATTTGGATTGGATTTGGATTGGATTTGGATTGGATTTGGATTGGATTTGGATTGGATTTGGATTGGATTTGGATTGGATTTGGATTGGATTTGGATTGGATTTGGATTGGTTGGATTGGATTTGGATTGGATTTGGATTGGATTTGGATTGGATTTGGATTGGATTTTGGATTGGATTTGGATTGGATTTGGATTGGATTTGGATTGGATTTGGATTGGATTTGGATTGGATTTGGATTGGATTTGGATTGGATTTGGATTGGATTTGGATTGGATTTTGGATTGGATTTGGATTGGATTTGGATTGGATTTGGATTGGATTTGGATTGGATTTGGATTGGATTTGGATTGGATTTGGATTGGATTTGGATTGGATTTGGATTGATTTGGATTGGATTTGGATTGGATTTGGATTGGATTTGGATTGGATTTTGGATTGGATTTGGATTGGATTTGGATTGGATTTGGATTGGATTTGGTTTGGATTGGATTTGATTGGATTTGGATTGGATTTGGATTGGATTTGGATTGGATTTGGATTGGATTTGGATTGGATTTGGATTGGATTTGGATTGGATTTGGATTGGATTTGGATTGGATTTGGATTGGATTTGGATTGGATTTGGATTGGATTTGGATTGGATTGCTTGAATATATAAGTACAATTGAATAATCCTACAATTTTGTCTCAAAGAATGTAACGAGTACAAGTGCTCTGAGTACTAGGGACCACGGTAGCTTTTTTGAATCTCGGGAAGCATAAGATACGCCCTCAGCAGGGATCCCACGATGGAGGCCGCAGTAGTCTGCTTACCTAAAAACTCCCACCAATCCAACGGCACTTAAACACCAGAACCATGGACCCGCCAAACTTAAGAGAAGGTTTAGAAGGTCTCAACGAGGCGAGTACCCCCCCCCCCCCCCCCCCCCCTCATTCTTCTCAAACCATAACGATACCAGTTATTGTTCCAAAACGTACCAACCAACATAACACCAACTGAATATCTGACCAAGGACTATCTCCAGAGCCCCCAACCTTCAAGGACTGACCATACGCTTGCTTGAAAAAGGACAAACTCTAACTGAACACAATTGAACTTGTTGCCAACAGACCTCTCTCGTCAGACCTAATCTCCATTTCGATATTTTTCCTTTAAAGGCAATGACATTTTTATAACGTTAGTGCTTGCGTTAGCGTTAGCGTTAGAGTTTTTTTTTTCTACCCAGTTTTTAAAAAACATTTAATTTTCTGAGTTATCTAATGCACATAAAGGGAATGCTAGATTTGACATAAATTAATGACATCTTTTATGTAAATCTAAGCCAGATATCGATGGAATCAGGGCTGTTGTATTATATAATGCAAACAATAACGTTTTTTATGCTTGCCTTGGCGTGTAATTAAACAAGGGGCAATTTTAAACGGCTGATCAAATTCATAGATTTTTTCTGTGTATGCACTCCTCATTTTGTTACAAGTTTTTGAGAGCTCCAATTTAGCTAGAAAATGAGAAGAAAGATTCATTTAATTCCAACAACCTTTATTGCTTATATTGACAGATACGCGTATTTAGCCTACAATGTGCAGACTTCCTCAGTGTCCTGAACTAATACTCCATAATAGCTCCAATTTGTTCCACATTTTATGGTGAATATAACCATGTGGAACATATATGAGGCGTTTTGGCAACTGTGTAAAGTGGTGAAATTATTTTCATAATGAAATTCAATACATTTTCTTGCGACTCTGCGGTACTCTGTTTATATACGCAACGAAACATAATATATGGGGAGAGGTTGTTTATCAAACGATTTGGCTGGTTTTTAATCGGAGAAGATCGACGATGGTTTGTTCAAAAGTGAAACCAACGATAAGGAGGATATTATTCCGAGCTTTCGCATTCCTCTTAGTGCAACTGAAATAGTTTTTGACATATCTGTGACAGTTATTTCGAAGATGAGGCTTTTTTACGCAAAGATTGACAATTTTTTGCGAGACTTTTTGGTGGAGTGATTGAGTAAGAACTACTACCGCCATGTTGCCCGTGAGCAGTGACATCTGCTTATAGGATTTTTCCAAAGAAGTTAAAAACTAATAAGTTAACGTGGAACTCATCACAGAAGAGAAACGTTAGATTGGGGAAGAGAGGGTCATATGGGTAAGACAGTAAGACTAGTGGGAGCATAACGTTTGCATTTAAAAAGTTGGACAAAAATTGCCGATTTTTCATGGATTTACCTTCACCCGCACTTATGAAACTACCCATGCAGCATCAATCATAGTAACCCATGAGTCAGCAGACAAATTTTGACAGCTCTATCAGTCGAACTCTAACCGTGATGGCAAAAACAGTGAAGCAACTCCGTTCAGAAGTGTGCGCGTTCAAAGAACGGCACCCCGCCGCGTCGAAAACGGACATCGTGCGACACTTTGTGGACGCCGCATACGCCCGTTCCGGCATCTACAACATCTTGGCACTATTAGACAACAAGCAGAGCATCGGAGGAAAGCCCGGTTCTTGACGGCCGACGACCCCGAGTGACAAGAAGCTCCAAAGGATGCTGAAGAGGAAGACCGAGGGAAAAGTGGCTACATCGCTGCGTGCGCTTGGCCGGGAGGCAGTTTCAACCGGTCAAACAGTGATAAAGTATCTGGCAAACATGAACATACATGTCAGGAAGCGGAACTCGCGTCCACTGGTTTCGGAGCTGCAGGCAATGACGCAGCGGCAGCGGCTGAATAAGATGGTCAACTCGATTTTCCCGGCGAATCGCCACGTGGCGGTTGTGATGGACGACGAGACCTATCTCACCCTGGATAGCAACGACTGACAGGGCACTTCGTATTTTACTTCCCCCACGAAGGAAGTGAGCTCCGAGGTGAAGTTCATTTCACACACCAAGTTCCCCAAGAAGGTGCTGCTGTGGCTGACAATCAGCGAGAAGGGAATGTCAAAGCCGCTCTTTTTTCCCTACGGACTGGCTGTGAACGGGGAAATTTATAGTACGAAATGCCTGCCGGAAGTTGCGTTCTTCATCGAGAAATACGATAAGGGCAAAGACGCGGTGTTCTGGCCGGACCTGGCGTCGGCCCACTACTCGAAGCGATCGTTGGAGGAGATAGAGCGGCTGAATATCGATGTGGTACCCAAGTCGGCGAACCCGCCCAACGTCCCCCAGCTGCGTCCCATCGAGAATTTCCCGACCAACCTGAAGCGTAAGATCTACTCCAACTATTTTGTCGCGAAAACTGAGGAGGAATTGATAAGTAAAACGAAGAAAGAACTCAAAAACATGCCTACACGCATGTTTTCGTCCGCCATGGCGAATGTTCCGGTTAACTGCCAAAAAGCCGCTTGCAAGGGCGTAGAATTTTTTTTGCAAGTTAGCTTAAATAATTACCTTCCATGGTAAATTTATCAAGAGCAATTATCTGTTTTAGCTTTTTTTATCACCATACGATAAAAATCCATTTTTTTCAATGCAAACGTTAAAGGATGTATTCGATAAAAATGGCACACCAATATTCACTCACCAAAATCAAACCGATAATCTGATTTTCTTGAACCTTTCGGGGAATGAAAAACTACTAATAAGTTATCATTTAAAAAATTGGTTTTGTTCAATTTCTTTCCTTTTCACTCCAGCCATCAAATTTTGCACACCCGATTTTCCGAGTGTTTTTGTCGTTTCTACCCAATTTTTTTTCAACTCCAGCTCTATTTTAATAGTTTGGGGATATTTGCAAAGTTCCGTCTTCATAATTGCACAAAAAAATTCAATTGTTCTAAATTCCGGTAAATTTTTTGGGTTCATATCTTTTGGCACAAAATTAACTCCGTTGGCTCGGTACCACTCCAACACGTTTCGAGCCTAATGGCAGGATGCTAGATCAGACCAAAATAGTGTTGATCCGTTGTGCTTTCTTATGAATGGCAAGAAACGTTTTTTAAGGCACTTTCCGTGTAAATCGCACCGTTGATTGTTCCAGAAGTGATGAAGAGAGCGCTTATTTCACCACATCGACAAATCAGCTACCAGATCAGGAACTTCTTTACAAATTTCGACAATTTCTAGACAAAATCGTCAAAAGGTCGAAAGTAACAATTGTATACAATGAGTTAAAACATATAATTCCGGGAAATGCCGGGTTGCTAACACCTATTGACGGGAAGGTAATAACTCCCTGTATCTGTTTCTGGTGCTATTTTGTTTGTGGGAGCAAGCAGATCCTAGAAAAATACGCTAGAAGTAATTTTTCTGGAACTGGAACTGAAAGTCTTCACAGGCGTGGTTTACGCTTCCACCATAACTGACGATGTCTTTAGATTCGCTCTTTACTAGTTGAAGACACTGGAACCGCTTCCGAAATGTGGATGTTTGAGTTCCAAAGATTTTCTTGAGGATCTTCGGTAGAATGAAATTGAGGTAACGGCTATGCGAAGGAGTGTCCAGCTTGCGGAGAAGAAGACGGACCTTGGCGGCATCTTCCAACTGGCGGGCATCGTTCTCGAAGAGATCTTGATAGCGGTCAAACCAACGTCCAAACGTAACTCCGTTTTCTTCGTCGAAGACAAACTCGGTGATGTTTGAAGAGAGTGATTCCAAAATCTGCTCCTGGGATTGATGCTTTGGATTCTGCTGCTGCTCTGCCATCCATTGTAAAGGGCGAACACGAAATTATTGCGACACATTCAACAGGGCATAACTTTTTTACCATTGGGTAAAAATCAACCAAATTTTGCACACTTTCTGATTAATGTGTATTGTTTACATGCTGTCAAACTCGAAGTCGTGTTTTTCGATTCAACGAAAATGGAGGTGAACCAACGCGAGTCGAGAGAACAAATTCTTTCCAAACACCTGGAATTTCCTGACCTGTCGCACCGGCAGTTGGGAAAAATGTTGAACATTCACCATTCAACCGTCTCCAGAGTGTTGAAGCGGTTCCAGGAGCGGGTTGACGTTGGACCACGGCAAAGGAGCTGGAAGAAAACCGGGACCGGAGAACAAAAAGAGGGAGGGAAAGGGAAACGGGAGGATAAAAGCAAACCCCAACGTCTAAAGCGGGGATTTGGCAAAAAAAACAGCGCGGCGAGGAGCGGCGAGAAAGAGAAAAAAAGGACGCGAACAAAAAAAAAAGGAACTCCCAACCCACGGGGAGGGGAACAACAACGAGGACTAACGCGGACGGAGGCGTAGCCGGGGGGGGGGGGGGGGGGGGGGCCGTTGCCCCCCCCTAAGTTTGGATTTTATTTTTAGAATTTTATTATTTGTTTCAATATATTATTATTTATTTTTTATCTCTAGAAGGTTGCAAGGTAACTTGTTGCAATACAGTTGATGTTACTCCAATACTACTCAATTAAGTCACAATCAAGTCACTGTAACCAAATATGACGATTTTGTGTTGCTTGGGATGTTTGTCAGATTGCTCCTTTACCTAAATAAAAAAGCCAAACTACGCGAAGTTGCCTCGATTTTGTAACAAGTTGTAGCAAAAAAGCGTAAAAAATTGACATCCATGAGAAAAAAGTTGTAATTATATAATAGTTTTTAAATAGTAACAAGTAACAATTTTATTACAATATTTTTCCTTTAACCTAGAACCCAACCTATGTAGCCTAAAGTATCAAAAAACCCCAAGCAGCACACAACAGTCAAAACTGGTTTCAGCAGCTCTATTGTGACTTAATTGAGTCACAGAGCAGTCACCTTTACTGGGTTGAAACAAATGTGCTACTAGGGAAATATCTCTTAATCTGTAATGTTAGCTATTAGATAAGCATTGATTGATTTTTTTCCCCGCTAGCTGAAAGTTGTAGAAGCTATGCTCAATAAAATGTTCAGTTCTTGGTTAATCAAAAAACTGAATATTCAAACCTATGCTATAGCTTTCAGAAGCCAAATAATACTAGATTAAGAAACACAGTTGATAGTTAGAAAAAGTATCAACGAAAAATATTTATTTGAACTATTCATGGCATGGGTCAAACCACCCCGTTACCCCGCTTTCCCCGTTTTAGGGTACTGTAGTTTCGTATTATTGAGAATATATGTCGATCATATCTTACAGTTTGATTCAGCGTGTGAGAAGCAGAACAGCAAGCTAGTCAGAGCGAGAAGTTGCAGTTGTCTTATCCTATTCAAATAATTTATCCGTTTTTATGAGCATGAGCAGGATAATGAGCATGATTGACCGCCCGAAGTTGTTATTCCGTTACTGCCAGTTCAGCTGTTATTACTCAGAAGATCAACAGATGATGCAAACATGCTCAATGTGTAAAACTGGTGATCCCAAACTAAGGCAAAACCGGCGCTGGCCTCGCCCGAATGCAGGTCAAATAAGGAAAGGGTAGGAATGCGTTAACGTTTATTTGGACGTTTTATTGGAAGACCACCGCCGCACTTCCCCGAGAAATCACTGGGATTTTGGATGACAAGATTGGGTGGCAGCAGGGTTCGTTTTGGTAAACAATAAGCTGAATTCACGCTTCGTTTAGTAAAATATTTAAATACTAGTACCGATTTCTGATTCGAACCGATTTAAACCAACAGTAAGGATGCTATTGGGGCCACACACAAAGTGTAATGGTGTTTTTTCATCGGAAAAACAAGGTGATTTTTTATAATGTTGGAAATCCGATTTGATCTGAGTTAAACCAATAATAAGGATGCTATTGGAGCCACTCACAAAGTGTAATGGTGGTTTTCCGTTAGGAAAACAAGGATAATTTTATGAACGCTTGAGAGACGCTTTGTTGTTCTCTTACTGTGCTCACTCGATCACTCGTTACACCGAATTATAGATAACCGAAACAACACGAAACGCGCCATGCTCGATAGGAAAATAGTGCGTAATAAAGCATCGACACAACCTTTCACAGCCGATGCTCGAACCAAACTCTTTTTTCGTAACTTATAATTTTTACTACTGTATTCTACAATCTATTGCACTGCTGTAACTAATAGCTGTATCAATCAAGTTGAAGTGTCTAATAAACAATCTATGCTAATCCATTAAAAATTGAAATTGAGGGATTTCGTAAAAATAAGAGTCCGTAGATGCATTTTGTGCCTTCTGGTAACTTTATGTTTCTATTAATATCCATGCTCACCGGTTTAATACCAACCGGGAGAGACCTGGCCTTATACAAATGGATTTCATTATCTCCAGTCCGCTCAACCAATCGCAACGTTTTGTGATAGATTGGACGGATTATTATAATTTGAGATAACTCCATGCAGATGTCTTCCAAGTTTGGCAGATCGACAAGCAATCGGTGGAGAGTTTAGAGGAGGACCGGAAGAATAAGCGATGGTTCTGCGCGTGTTTATAAACAGAAGAACCTTCATAACAGAACGAATCATCGGGTAAAATACATACGGTTTTTTTTTAATTTTAAGCAGTCTAAAGCAGTTATTTGATTCATTTTATCCAGAAGTACCATAAATGGACATTCGAAAGTTTTTCAAAAGTAAGTATAATATTTTCCAGCATGTAATTAAAAAAAAAACAAGCAAACAAAACAAAACGAATGTTTTTTCATGCAGCTGAAATAACCACGAATAGAAAAATATGCAAAATGGTTGTATTTCTCGAATTTGAACAACAATTTTAATGCAATTCAATGATACACCGTTTCGGTTTCATACTACTCAGATACACATGATTGCTACATATACCGTGTTTCGACAGAACGTGTTTCAGTTGGATCATATCAGATAAATCGGTTCAAATTTCAAAACGCAGATGCAGATGTGTATATAAATTATTTTTAAAATATTGAGGAGTAGCTGTTGGAACGCATATGAATTTCTTTTCGTCATTGATGAATAAAATTTCTTAAATTATTTACTAACTACTCGTGTGTTGAGAATGCAAGTAGCAACAATTCAGCACAAAAAACACAGCTTGCTTACATTTGTTACTTACGTCGTTTTAAAAGGTTATGTTTGATGTTCGTGTTTAGAAAATATCAGATAAAATAATTATACTAAAGGTGAGCAAAGGGGACACAAACCATAAGCTATAAACCACCAAAACTCAAAATGTATGTTTGTTAAAAGCTAATCACTTATTATTTGAACAACCATTAAAAAAATATAATCTATTCAAACGGTGTGAGCATGGTGAGTAAAAAACGGTGTTTCTTCTGTGTTGCTTTGGGTGAGAGGGTCGCGGATGAAAAGTACATTTTCAGTACAAACTGCAAACAAATTCGGTGGTTATTCTATACAAAAATCCAACATGACCCGTTAAATGTTTAGCATTCAATGTGGTTTGATTTAAAAACATGGGAAAAATCGAAAGTTTTTAAAATCGTTATTTTTTATTCCAGAACAAGCCTAGAATTGTTTAATCTTGTTGCAAGAAACGGACGGGTATTGTCAAATACTTTGGGTGGGAGTAGAGAAGATAATCCACCCGCATTCAGGCGTAATGTCACATAAATGGGGCTCCATTCCCGCTCCATCTGTCGGAACATGAAAATGACCCTACTCTACTGGTCCACCGGGCGTTGTATTGTCCGTTAAGTGTCCGTTAATGTTAATTGTTTAGTATGTGCAACCACTGGTTGGAGACGATGTAATTCTCTCTCTCTCTCTCTCTCTCTCTCTCTCTCTCTCTCTCTCTCTCTCTAAAAAAAAACTCGCCCCCCCCCCCCCCCCCCCCTATTTGAAATCCTGGCTACGCCTATGGCACGGAAGCTCTACGAGAAGATGCTGACAAAATATGGCTGCTGTGTGATGGACGACGAAACGTATATAAAAGCCGATTTTAAGCAAATTCCGGGGTTGGAGTTTTTCACCGGCAAGAGCAAGTTCTATGTGGACGACAAATTTAAGAAGAAGAAAATGTCGAAGTTCGCCTCCAAATATCTCATTTGGCAGGCCATCTGCTCTTGCGGACTGAGGAGTGAGCCTTTCGTGACAAAAGGCACAGTAAATGGCGAGATATACAAATCTGAGTACCTCGAGAAGCGCCTTTTGCCGTTCTTGCAGCAGCACGACAAAGCTCCGCTATTTTGGCCAGATTTGGCATCATGCCACTATTCTAAAAGTGTCCTGGAGCAAGAAACAGTCAAAGACAGTCAAAGACGAGAAGGACATGTTATGAAAATGGAGAGAAAAAACTGAGAAACTGGTACCGGATGACACTGTAAAGACTTTGATGGAGGGCATCAAGCGAAAATGCGTTCAATTTTACACTCAAGGCTTCATCGATTAACTTTTCTTTTGATTTTTGAAGTAAATATATGTATAAAACTACCCTAAAATTTTGGCAAAAACATTATAAGAAAATTGGCATGACATTTTCGGTGTCGCAATAATTTCGTGTTCGCCCTTTAGAAGCTGGGTCATTTGAAGAATAACTGCTTGAATTCCATCTTCATAATGATCCCCTCCTGGCATCTTCGTGGATTCTTAATTCTCGTCGCCAAATGATAAGTCCTTAGAAATAAACAACTTTTTGATTCGGAGGTTGGACATAGAATGATTCGATATTTTATTTTACTGTTAATGATGAAAAAGCATGGGTTGCCTCGATGTAACATTAACGTTGCGAATCAAAGGTCGCCGTTGGGCAAAGCTGTTTTTATAACCTGTTTCATGTAGTCTTCTGCGCACAGTTCCATCGGATATGTTCAAGTTAACGTTTTCCTTGATTACACGGCTGGTGATCGACGGGTTTTTAGTCACTTCGCACACTTCCGAGATCCTCGTACTTCTTGCATATTTTTCGCACTCCTGCCTCACTTAATTCATATTTCCGAGCGATTTCTCTGTTTGAACGGTTTTTAACGATGTTTCTCTCTTGACGGTTTTTAACGATTAGTTTGCTGATATCTAGAGAAATCCCATCTTATCGGATTGAAACGCACTTGATATGATATGATGATTTTTTTTGACGTTTCTGTGCGTTTCGTGGGGTAGGAAAGCATTCGGACGCTGTACGCCAAGATTCACAGTTGTGGTTGCAGTAGTGCGTACTTTATTTTGTCCAGCTGAAAAGCGACTCATGCTGGCATTTTATCAAACTATTGAAAATATATGCAATATTAAGATGTAATGATGTGGTATAAATTTTATAAATTAAAAATACTTCATTTTATCCATATGAACTGTATAGAAGTATCCAGTGCCGATAAAGTGATAGTGACTTGAATTTAATTACATCAGGTGCGTACTTTATTTTGTCCAGTACTGTAGGTGGGTGGTATACAAAATTGCCTACGATTTCGTTGTTCACGTTTATATGGGTTTGCAATTGAACGAGGGAAATTTTTACGCGGCTTTGATTATGAATTTTATAATTTTGTCTGTATAGAATTCAAACAGTATTGCCTTGAACACAGCGTTCAATAATATCAGAAATTCATTGTCGTAGAAATCAATTAATAATAAATTAACTTCACGTTTAATCGCAAAGTAGTCTTGCACAAAGTAGTTGCTGTATACATTTCCCGTTAGCACAGATAGAAATCATTTCCTTAAGTCCTTATGCCAAAAAGTTAGTGGGATAAGAATGAAAGGTTTGGTTTTCCCAAAGTAATTCCCACAGAAACTTCGAAGGCCCAGTGCAGTTCGAGTTCAGAACTAATTGTGCTCAAATTTAAGTAGAAGAGTTAAGATCAGAATCGATTGAGTGGGTGCAGCTGAATCGATTGTTTGATCCACCCTACTGCTTATCTTTCGAAGTTAATCTACTCTATCAAACATCTGAATCACATGCTCATGGACCTTATTTAACGATCAGCAAAAACCTACCCCGAAAGTCCCTTAATTCGAATTGAAACGATCTTCTCCGTCATCCATTGAACATAGACCAAACCATCGGAGATGGGGAAACTTTTACATGAATTTTAAATACAACAATTAAGACTTCCGTATCGAAAAATGAATAACGAATGAAGGATTTTCCGGATTAAAACCATCAACCGAGGCTGACAGAAATGTGCATAAAACTCAAACTCCATCATCTTCCAAAAACCGTCTGGATGGAATGAAAGTGTGTATGTTGTGAGTGGTAGCTGTACGCCACCGAAGCATCCGATTATGATATGCTCTGATATGTACGTTGCTGTCGTGCACGGTTGTACGCCCCCGCTCGGTTTAAAGCCCTCTTGGGAGCTTTCGCTTTGCAGTTCCATCATAAACCCGCTGTTGGTTGGTTCGAAGCTGAATCCTTCTCTTTCAGCATAGGGGAGAGATTCATGTGGATAATCCCTTTGCCGGGAGATGAGAACTCTGGATCTGGATGGTTGTTTTGTAATTTATCATTTAATTTAATAGGTAGCTGGCTGGTACCCAGCTGGCAACCAGTCACTCTCTGGTTCTTTGTTCGTAAAATATTTGCTATGATATGTGATCCTTTTGCTGGTTGCTGCACCTGTTTAATTAAATATGTAAAAGTGCTGTGTTTTCAAACAAATTTAACGAGTCTGGAGCATGAGAAAGTTTTTGAGCTTGTTTAGCAAGTTGTGTTCACTCTAGTGGAGCAATGCTATATGCACTTGTCAATCTGTGGTGTTTCTCTGTTAAATTTTGAGTAACCCACATTTATCTCTCAATTGATCAAAACATCACGAATCTACATCAAAGTATAATTTTCTTAACAACAACAAAAAAAAACTTTTGTCCACCAGCATTTCCCTATCTTCGGAATGAAGAGTGCCGATCAATTAGAGCAGAGCCCCACGGGGAACTTCGATTCAAGTCTCATTCCATATTTCATCTCCCCGTTTGACCCGTCCAGCAGTTGGCGCCGCATCTCGTAGTAGGCCATTTCTGGGCAGTGCGTTTAAATTGAAGATGACCGCCCACCACCGACGCCGCCTGCTTCGTTCCATTTTAGGAGAGTGACCCAAACAAAAACAGTAAGCCGCAGGAGATTTATATCGCTTTGCTCTGACCTGATAAGCAAACGAATTTCAGTTTCGGGTTTTCCTGTGCTTTCGCTGTCCCTTCGGGAATAATTGCTCTGGACTCTGATAACCGGCCAACTGCAAGATAAATTCTGACGTTCCCTGCCGTTCCCCTAACTAGATATGGTGATAACGTTCTGCGAATGTTTGGGACGTGTTCGACGACGGAAATTGATAGAAAACCACCATCAACTGTCGCAGCCGTCATCGTCATCGTTGATGGTGAAATTAGAGAAGAATCATTGAAACGTGGTACAGATGCAATCAATTTTATCGGTTTTTTGCAAAGGGCAAACAAATTGGAAACCGATCTGAATTGGGTGGAATGGTTCTTTGAGTAAACAGAAGTGCTGTAATAGGAAAGAAAAATGAGGAGTTGAGTGGTTTCGTTTGATAACGAAGGAACGGTCATGCAATTGGAATGCGATTGAATGTTGGGACAGGTATCGAGTTTCAAGGTCTCTTAGAATTCAATCATTTGGTCAATTTTAAGATATTAAGCATGTAAGTAATTTACAATTAGTTAGTAAAGTCAATTACTTTAACTCTTTAATTTATTGAAATGAGAGTTGTTTTCCCTTCGTTTCGACTCCGATTAAAGCCTTGAAACGTAAGGACGAGTTGGAAAATATTGCTTTCTAATTAAAATCTAGACTTTCAAGACGAAACTCAATGAATAGTATCTCTTTAACGATAAGTTCTTCTACAGCATCATTTTACTCGGGATCCGCCGGGAAGAGCACATAATATCTTTCTTCTCTATCGCTATCAATATCGAAAATTATGAGCTTCTAAATTTATCACAATAGCATATTAGCGTTAAACCTGAGAGAAGATTATCCATCGATTTCTGCTACAATTCCAAGTTAGAATAATTTGCCCATTTGCATGTTGGGCGGTAGGAATTTTCTCTCCATTTTGGAATCGGCAGATTGTGAGTTAGGTTATTACAGGATGCGGAAGGACTGATTAGGGAAATATACATTGAGAGTAGCTGAGTGGAAGAGATGGTACTGAAATGAGTTTGTGGATGATTTGTTTATAGATCAAACCAATAATTAATCTTCAAACATTATGACAGTACTCACTGTGAATAATAAAAAGGGTGACAGTAACAGTATAGACCAGTAACATTACAAGATTAAGGGGCTATTTAGTAGAACAGCCGACTGAGGTCATCAGATATAGCTTTTCATTAAAAAAGGTTTGGGTTTGGATTGTTAAGGGGAGTGCTTGAAGGAGAATTTATTGTTGGCCAAATGCGGGGCGCCTTCTGCTTTCGTTTTGTTGTTGGAATAAATGTTTAGTAATATGGGTTTATGGAATGCTACTAAATGTTACCGTTTACACACGGGTTTTCGAACTTTGGACACATTGAATTCGTTTGAGTATAAAGATTACTATCACAGAGCAATAAGGAATTAACTTGTAGGGTCAAATAGGTCAATAAAACTCATAACGTTAATATTTTTGACTCTGAGAACAATTTAGATCAATCAGAGTATTTGGAATACAATTTAATAGGACTCAGGGGTCGATAATAATCATTGACACATCTCAACTCATTAATATAAGCATGAAATACCTTTTTTATCAGTTAAAGGGTCGTTTAGTAATATTTAGTTATATCAGCTATTAATGATAAGAGGAGTAGTCCGGCTTGTTTCAGTCAGAGGGGGTAGGATCACCACTTGTAAAGGAGCATTCCGTCGCTCAGTAAAATATGCACTGGAAAAAATATCAGTTGTGCAGCCGAGGAAACCAGGAAGGGAATTTCCGCCAACGAGACATGAAAGCATCCGATACCGACCTTTTGAAAGCATTTGGATGTGATGAAGTTTCTTGGGTTTGGATGTATAAGGGAATGGCTGTACAGAGAATTTGTTGGCCAATACAGGGCACCTTCCATGCTGCCATCTTATTGTTAAGAGAGACAATTAATGAGCAAAGTTCATGTAATGTTACTAATAATCCAAAATCTAAAAGGTACAAATATGGACATTAGTCCACTCTCAAAAGTTTGTAATATTTTCGGGAGGTCGGAATAAAAATCTTCATTATAATGGCCAATTGAGCGCACACAAATTACTACTAGTTAGTAGTGCGTTTCTTCTTATAACTTTTTAAGCATTAGTACTTCATTCAGGCATACAAAATAGATAATTAATGTACCAGAAACTGGACGGACACTTGTGCCTACCCAGTGAGTGACCCGGATACGACCACCCATGTGAGTCTAGAGTATCGCATGAGCTGACGAGTGCAACGGGAAGGACTGTAGGTGTTAAACTCATTTTATACCGATTTGAAATGATTTTTTTCGCCGATCGTAATCGCACAACTGAAACAAAATATGGCTGACGTCTAACAAAAAAAGCGTCGCTGCGATGTTGCTAGATCATTCTAATTTTACACGAGGTCGTGTAAAATTTTGGTTGATTAAGCTGAAAATTAAATGCAAAACGTGAAGCTTTCATAAAAACACTGTAAATTTCCAACGAAGCAATTAAGCTAACAATATCTTTAGGTTTTCTTCAATTTACACGATACTATGCAAAAATCTACGCTTGAAATACGGTTACATGATACATTATTATGCGAAAGTTTGAAATACGCTGAAGATAATATTCATATTTTTAAACAAAGAAAATTAAACGGTTGCTGTTTAACAAAAAGGAGTGAAATAGAAATATTAACGATATAAAGTCGGGGAACGTAAACAAAGATTTCGTGTAAAATTATGTCTCCTGATACTGACACATACGCAATTCGACGAAAGATGTGTTTGATTGAATTTATTTTCTCATCTCTTTCAACTCATTCTTATGTGCTAAAGGACGCTTGCATGTGTCGGTCTCAGGGGACAGAAATTTCCATGACATTTTGGTAGTGTGACATTATCGGTAATGTATGGAATGTATCAAAACTTTACACGACATCTAATGTTAATTTGTATGTTTTGTGACGCTCCATTTATGTGCATGATATTGAACAGAAATTCACACTACTTTTTCGAGCTGTGTACATTTGACGTCAACGCTTACCTCATTGGTAGGGGACCTCCCCAGCCATACGCTATCGTTCAGTGTCTAGTAGGTCTCGTCGTCCATAATGATCTGGATGTGGTGCTTCACCGGAAAGATGTTTTTCTCCAGCACCTTCAGCTGTTCCTTCTGCCTGCTGCTCAGACACGGCCAGCCTCAACTAACGCTTCCATAGTACCTCATGCACAGGTACTTCTTCACCGTTTGGCCGGTTGCCCGAATTTGTAATCTGTGATCTGAGAACACTGTGCATTTGGTGAATTTAGTATTAAAAACGTAATTATTAGGCATGATTACACCTCTTTTTATGTTGTAGAAGGACATGTTCGCTCATCACCATGAGGCCCCAAGAGTTGACAGTAATGTTTGCTAAACAGATAAAAAGAAACATTGAATTTCCTGCGGTATTTCATGCACATAAAGGGAATGCTAGATTTGGCAGAAGATAATGGGATATTTCTTGTAAAGTTAAGCCAGATAACGCCTGAATCAAGCCTGTTGTATGAAAGATTGCAAACATTGTTGTATGGCGCATGAAAGATTGCGAACAATTTCGTTGTTTACGCCTCCTTTGGCTTGGAATTAAACGAGGGGAAATCAAAAACGCCTGTTGAAATCTGTGTAGAACTGAAAGATATAAAAAGAAAGGTTGTAGGTTGGAGGAGGTGTGGAAAATGGAAGAAAGAATAAAAAAAAGGAAGGGGTGGGTTGCGTCTGAAACAAGGAACTTTTTGATGTGTTGTGTGTAATTTTTTAAGTTTCACAGCTGAAAAATGTATTGTGAATTTCTGTTCAATATCATGCACATAAATGAAGCGTCACAAAACTTACAAATTATCATTATAAAACGTGTAAAGTTCTGGGACGATTCATTGCGGATAATGTTGTATACAAAAGCTCGTCTTTATTACCACTATTTCATGCAAGTTGCTGCTTCGTGAGGAAGGAAATACAATTTTACATGCTCTGATATTTACATCACAATGAAAATTAGGATTTTTTTCTGAGTTGCTATCAAGAACACACAGAAAGAAAATAATGAATTTTAACAGACGCCTAAAATTTCCCCTAGTTTAATTGCAAGCCAAAGCAAGCATAAGCAACGTAATTGTTTGCAATCTACCATTTTTTTTCCTCTGTTCGGGACATAAACCACTGCAACCAGTAATTTGATCTATTGTACACCGATAAAAAGAAACATTGAATTTTCTGCGTGTTCGAATGCACATAAAGGGAATGCTAGATTTAGCAGAATAAAATGGTATATTTCATGTAAATTAAAGCCAGATAACGCCTGAATCTAGCTTGTTGTATGAAATATTGCAAACATTGTTGTATGGCGCATGAAAGATTGCGAACAATTTCCATGTTCACGCCTCCTTTGGCTTGGAATTAAGCGAGGGGAAATTTTACACGCTTGTTTAATTTTTGTGTGTGTAGCATATCCCGTATCCTTTGTTTAGTGCATGTCGAGTTACTTCATCACTATTGAGAAATGATGAAGTATTCGGTGTTTTTTACAGTTGTCTTTGTTGGCAATGAATCGACTTTTATTGAAAGTTTCCGCTATTAAAACACTATGGAATTTAAAACACTCTTCAAAGTTCCCCCCGTTTATTTTTCAAACCAGGCTTCATTGAAAAACGAAAATGATTGCCACTTTTATACACATTATTCAAAATCCGGGTCATTGGGTAATGCATGAAGTTTTGGGGGAGAGAAAATAATGTTTTTTGGGGGGAAAAAAGGGTAACTATTTCAAACTATAGAACATTAAATAGAAAATGAGAATTCACATAAATCAAGACTAACCATGTTTTCCTTATGCCAAGCTCATCCTCGGTGGAACAATCCGAGTATTGTCACTTTTCACAAGGCATAAAATGTAATAAGGACTAATATGATGATGATGATGATGGTCCCGCCACTTACCCCTACAAAGGTTTGAGCTAGACGATTCATCTATTAGATAATTTATTTAAAAACCATTCAACCAGTTATGCAAAACAAAAACCGAACTGATTTAATCTACTGATGATGATGATGATGATGATGATATAATACTACCATCTATTGTAGCAAGGTAACTTCCCATAGCAGTGGAATAATCTGAAAAACGATTTGATCAGGATTCTATTATTGTTTGTGATCATCAAGCTCCTGTATGAAGGGCCAAAAACGTTTGGGCGGACCCGTAAGCAGAGACACTTACGCGAAACCCGCGAATATAGGGAAAAGAATCTCCTTCCAAAAGCAAGTTCACACTCACAGCACTAGAATCGAGCCCTCGATTGACAGAATAAACCCAATAGATGGGGTCGAAGAGCCCGCCCTCGTTCCGCGAAATGTTAACAATAGGGAGGAGGCAGACCCATGCTCCCTATCCAAATCGTTTTACTTGGGTGCCCTGATGTTCCCTCCCTTTCCCCCGTTATGTGTTATTTAATATTTTGTATATTTTGTACACGAAAAATTAGGATACCATTATAGACACGAATGCAAATTTATTCAAATTTCAAACTTAAATGGTACATCCAATGGATTGTTACTGAAAAATAGATAAAAATTAGCTATGTATTAATATCCTTCTAGTCCAGGAAAACCTGAAAACAGAATAGATCATTCCAAATATCTGAGATAAAATTTCAATAAAAGATATTATTTTATAAGACATGTTGTAAAATTTTTCTTTATACTGTTCTAGTAACATTTCAAAGGTTGCAATCGGAGTGATCGAAGAGTCCGGTTTGATGATTTCTGAAATAATGGCTATGTTACCATAATACCACTAAACACAATATTAAAATATAATCCTACATTGCTTATAAGCACATGCCAGTCTTTTATGAATATAGTAGTTGAAGTTTAGAAGTGCAATTTTAAATTAAATATTATGCTAAAATGCTGAAAAACAAATTGAGCCTTTGATGCCTGTCATGTTGCTCTAGGCTCTTACATGGTTTTGGAATGCAGATGATTCTAAAGCGTTATTATATAAAGCATTTCAAGCTTATTGCTTTCACAAATTGCTTATTGCCTGCTCTCAACTCAGTGTTCCAAATGCACTTCCACAGTTATTAATTGAGAGCTTTCGATGCCGATGATTCTAATGCGTGCTGAAATTATTAATAAATTGAAAATGGAAAATATGCAACATGACATAAGGTACATGATCTTCAGTCGCACCCCCTCACTTCGCTATTGTCAGATTGACAACATTGCCCAGGCTACGCCAACCAGCGTCTCCATGTTTCAGCTGGCAGTCTTTTGTGATCATATGACTCGTGGAGGCGTGAGGTAGGAACTTGTGAGGACGAGAGATCGGTCGCACCCTCCTTCGAAGTTGTCAACTCACCATTTGAAGGCCACGAACTGATTTAATCTACTTCTTGCAAAACTGTTCATTTGCATTACAGTGATATAATTGTGAAAAGATATATGTTCCTTGGACTACAAAAACAAAAATGTTCCCTAGTTTGAATTAATTCAGACTAGGGTTCGGCGGTAGATCTGATATCCCGTAACGCACCACGAAAAGGTGATCTACCAGCGTTACGGGTCAACAATCTACCATACAATAGACCTGATTCCAGCGATATCTGGCCAAAATTCACACGAATGATCCTATAAATTTATGCCAAATTTAGCATTCCCCTTCTGTGCGTTAGATAAAGCAAATAATTTGTTTTTTCATACTGTGCAATGTTAATTGAATGTTTTAGAAAGATTTCCAATCGATTGCTGCAAAAGTCAATCAATTTCATCGAAGGATGTACAGTGCTGTTAGAAATAATAGCAGCGCAAGTAAGGTTCAATGATTTTCGTGACACAGCTCGAAAAAGTAGTGTGAATTTCTGTTATTTATCATGCACATAAATGGAGAGTAACAAAACATAAAAATTTGCATTATGCATCGTGTAAAAATCTGGGAGATTTCACACATTGCCGATAATACTGTATGCAAAAGCTCATCTTTGATAGAACTATTTCGTGCAAGTTGCTGCTTCGTGTGCAATTAAATAAATTTTTACATGTTCTGATATAGTGTAGTCGTAGTCGTGTGAGTGTAATTCATAGCGGACTTCTTACGTGCAAGCAGGTGTAATAGTGAATGAAGATTGCAAAACACGATCATCTTCATTGATTTCTCGTTTGTGTACAAAACTTGGCTGTCATTTGCAAATGTTTCCAGGCTGTTCTTAAAAATAGCAGCGCCGGTGAAAAACATTATTTATTCCCTCAACTTTTTGAAAAATTTCCATTTATTGGTGTGTATTTATTGTGGAATGAGATGTATAACATAAATTAATAGTTTCCTCTACACAGATAAAAAGAAAAATTGAATTTTCTGCGTTATCTAATGCACATGAAGGGAATACTAGATTTGGCAGAAAATAATGGAATATTTCATGTAAATTTGATCCAGATAACGCCTGAATTTAGCCTGTTGTATGAACGAATGCAAACACTGTTGTATGGCGCCAGAAAGATTGCAAACAATTTCGTTGTTTACGCCTCCTTTGGCTTAGAGTTTTTTTTTTTTTTAATCTTTATTTTACGTCGGCCTATTTCCTCACATGGTGACAATCACCGACGCCAGGAAGACGACTCCACCACCTGGACCCTACCTAACGACTCATGAATATGAACCGGGACCAACGGCTTTACTTCCCTTCCAAAGGAAGACGTGACTAGATTTTTTCGCCTCAGAAAAACCACCGACGTCGACTGGGATTGAACCCAGACCCACTGGGGTGCCAAGTAGCAGTCACGCTTACCACTACACCACCGACGCCGGCAATTTGGCTTAGAGTTAAACGAGGGGAAATTTTACGCGCTTGTTAAAATTAATTATTTTTTTTTCTGTGTAATTAAAAACAACAGTTGCTGTGTAAAGTTCCTGAATAAAGGGGCGCTCGCAACACTGTACGTTTACGGAACGGGATCAAACCAAAAGACTCATTGTAAGTGGAAAAACATACCGTGAGGTGCAGGAAATTTTGCACTGCTCTGCTAAGTAGGTTACTAATGCACTACGGTGGAAATACTAATGGGATTTTCGGAACAATTAACCGGAATAAAACTTAACGCGGTGTTCTTTCTAGTCGATTCACGTAAGACATCTTTAATTTAAAAACGTTTGTTATTGTTATTAAAAACATAGAATGACAGAGAATACATGAGCCCACATAAATGTAAAAAGGTTGAACACACTAATACTACCATATAGTAAGGGGTGGGAAATCGGTTTCTCAACAAATACAAGGTTGAAACTCGCGGTAGAAAGCGAGTTACGACTGCAAAAACTGATCTTCAAATGGTCCGGATGGTCTGAAAGCATCCGCCTATCAGTTCAAGAGCACTGCAAGATGTACTGAATCTTCCTATTAGTACGCCAACAGTACGAAAACGTTTGATTGATGCTGGACGTGCAGTGCAGCATGGAGCCCGAGGAATGTACCACTACTCATATCACGGCATATTCGTAATCCTCTAAGTTTTGCCAAGTTTGCGTAGCCGTTGGAAAAAGGGGGATACTGTGGGGGGACGGGTGGAAGGTAAGGGTTTTTGTTTGGGGGGGGGGTTGTGCGTTTTTTTTTTTTTGTTTTTTTTTTTTTCTTTTTTTTTTTTGTTTTTTTTTTGTTTTTTTTTTTTTTTTTTTATTTTTATTTTTGGTTTGTGGGTGTTTGGGGGGGCTGGTGTTTTTGTGTTTTTGTTTTGTGTAGGGCAGTGCGCGGGGGGAGGGGGTAAATTAAATTTCCTGTAAAAAAAAATTCCAGGACAGGCGGGGAAGGAGCCGGCCGGGTCTGGTGTGGTGTGGTGGTGGTTCGGTGCTTTGGGGGGGAGGGGGGGGGAGCTAAGACGTCCCTGGGGTACTGAATTTCTACCTCAGTACACCGTTAAAACGGTTAAACATGGCGGTGCTAAAATCATGGTATGTGGTTGTTTTTCATACTACGGTGTAGGACCTATTTATCGTATTCCTGGGATTATGGATGCAGTCGGTTATGTGGAAATACTTCAAAATATCATATTGCCATACGCTGAGGAAGAAATGCCCTTGAAATGGGTCTTCCAACAGGATAATGATCCTAAACATACGAGCAGGCGAGCAAAATCATGGTTCCAAGATAATAATATTGAAGTTATGGACTGGCCGGCTCAATCGCCTGACCTAAACCCAATCGAAAATGTGTGGGGAAACATCAAGAAGGCAGTTTACGAAGCTATGCCGACAACTACGGAGCAACTATGGACCATCGTTCAACGTGCGTGGGCAGAAATTCCCATCGTAAGGTGCCAGAAGCCGATGGACTCAATGCTACGACGATGCGCTGCGGTTATCAAAAATAACGGCTACACTACCAAGTACTGACATTGTCAATAAGATAACATAGAAAATGCATACACAGAAAAAAATCTGATTTTTTCTTTTTTTGTGAATATAAGGGGGTATAAAATTTTTTTTTTTTTTTCCCAAAAAACAACATGTTATGAAATTATCGGCAATGTATGGAATGTCTCAAAACTTTCCACGACTTATAATGTTAATTTGTAAGTTTTGTGACGCTCCATTTATGTGCATGATATAGAACAGAAATTCATACTATTTTTTCGAGCTGTTTATGATTAATTGCAACATTTGATTTATTTTTTAATTGATTGTTTTGCTGCTATTATTTCGAACATAGTCAAAACGAGCTATTGATGATTCTTAACCAGCTCATGATATTTTTAATCCAAAATTAATATACTTTTATAACACCATTCTAATTTATTTTAAATTAAGAGAGAATTCAAATAAAATGAATAACACAGAAAAAAAATCAGAATTTTTATTGTGATGTAAATATCAGAGCATGTGAAATTGCATTTCATTCAACACAAACCACCATCTTACATGAAATAGTTCTTACAAAGACGAGCTTTTGCATACATCATTATCGATAACGTATGAAATGTCCCAGAACTTTACACGATTTATAATTTGAATGTGTATGTTTTGTGACGCTCGATTTATGTGCATGATATTGAACAGAGATTCACACTTCTTTTTCGAGCTGTGAAGAGTTAGATAATATGAGTATCATTTTTGATTCTTTCTAGCCTCTGCTATTATTCCGAACAGCACTTTATGAGTTGATAACATTCAAAAGCTGACCATTTTTGTGAAGCGCTCAATTTTAGGTTTTCCGATTTGTTTTCCCATATGTTGTTTAACAATGTTCTCCTACATTACAGTATAAACCGATAGATGATCCTTATAGACGAAATTCTCAAGAACTATTGAAATAAGTGATCAATGTTAGTCCGTTTATAGTACTATAAACATTATTGATGCCAATGAATAAAGTGTTCCGCCGCAGGTGCGAATTAGTAGTTAGTTCAAGTGATCCAATGAGTGAAGCACAATTAATTGTTTTAAAAATTGCGCATCACAATGGGCTGGTTTTCAACATGTAGTATAGTATCAACGTCTTACAAAGCGCATTTCATCACCGCTAATCGTATAATTCCGCGTTTGATAAATTTACGACTAGTGCTGAAAAAAAATCTTTTGAAAACAAAGCTCCGAAACTACTATTATTTCTAAACGTTTCCGTAACTTTTAATGCAACATTTGTTAAGAGTATCCGATGCTGTCAGGTTCATATAACGTTGCAACATTAGGCATCATCATTTTCTGCTGTGATGTTACTACCATGATGTTGTATCACAAAGCGGATGTACCGATGCGAAGTCGAAGCGGCATCAGTATACAAAAGGTATTTCAACTACCCGGTTTGTGTCTGAGATTAAATGAGTCGATTATAACAGCGAGAAACTTCGAACAGAGCCAATACGTACAACTCAACTACTAGGTTATATTCTTGATGTAAATTCTTGATATTTGAATGAGCCCGATCAAAATTCTACTCAGACTAATCACGACAGTTTTGATCATCTACAGCAACAATCAATTGTAATATGCATCAAGGTATTTTATACCAGACTTTCGACATATAGATGCAATCGGAAAAGCAGATGTATAATAACGTCCATTCGATGAAGTATACCTGCTTAGAAAAAAGTACGCAACCTAGCAGTTAAGTGTGGGAAGCCAAAATTGTGTTTATTTTTTTTTTTCTCTGTTGGACACAAATAACTTTTTTTTTTGTAAAATTTTTTATTGTGGTGTGTATAAAACAATTAATAATTTATTTGTTTTAAAATACTCTTTTTTTTGTTTCAAATATAGAGTAGAGTACCCTTTTTTTTTTTTTTGTGGTAAAAATTTTTTTTTTTTTTTTTTTTTTGGTGTTTTTTTTTTTCCTGATGATGATGATGATGATATAATACTACCATCTATTGTAGCAAGGTAACTTTCCATAGCAGTGGAATAATCTGAAAAACGATTTGATCAGGATTCTATTATTGTTTGTGATCATCAAGCTCCTGTATGAAGGGCCAAAAACGTTTGGGCGGGCCCGTAAGCAGAGACACTTACGCGAAACCCGCGAATATAGGGAAAAGAATCTCCTTCCAAAAGCATGGTCACACAGACAGCACTAGAATCGAGCCCTCGTTTGACAGAATAAACCCAATAGATGGGGTCAAAGAGCCCGCCCTTGTTCCGCGAAATGTTAACAATAGGGAGGAGGCAGTCCCATGCTCCCTATCCAAATCGTTTTACTTGGGTGCCCTGATGGTCCCTCCCTTTCCCCCGTTATGTGTTATTTAATATTTAGTATATTTTGTACACGAAAAATTAGGATATCATTATAGACAAGAATGCTAATTTATTCAAATTGTAAACTTAAATGATGCATCCAATGGATTGTTACTGAAAAATAAAAATAAAATTAGATATGTATTAATATCCTTCTAGTCCTGGAAAAGCTGAAAACAGAATAGATCATTCCAAATATCAAAGATAAAATTTCAATAAAAGATATTATTTTATAAGACATTGTAATATTTGTAATATTTTTCTTTATACTGTTCTAGCAACATTTCAAAGATAGCAATTGGAGTCAACGAAGAGTCCGGTTTGATGATTTCTAAAATAATGGCTTATCTTACCATAATACCACTAAACACAATATTAAAATATAATCCTACATTGCTTATAAGCACATGGCAGTCTTTTATGAATATAGTAGTTGAAGTTCAGAAGTACAATTTTAAATTAAATGTTATGCTGAAATGCTGAAAAACAAATTGAGCCTTTGATGCCTGTCACGCTCCAGGCTCTTACATTGTTTTGGAATGCAAAGATGATTCTAAAGCGTTATTATATATAGCATTTCAAGCTTATTGCTTTCACAAATTGCTTATTGCCTGCTCTCAACTCAGTGTTCCAAATGCACTTCCACAGTCATTAATTTAAGGCTTTCGATGCCGATGATTCTAATGCTGAAATTATTAATGAATTGAGAATGGAAAATATACAATATGATTTAAAGGTACACGATCTTCAGTCGCACCCCCTCACTTCGCTATTGTCGGATTGACAACATTGCCCAGGCTACGCCAACCAGCTTCTCCATGTTTCAGCTGGCAGTCTTTTGTGATCATATGACTCGTGGAGGCGTGAGGTAGGAACTTGTGAGGACGAGAGGTCGGTCGCACCCTCCTTTGAAGTTGTCAACTCACCATTTGAAGCCCCAGTGCTATTTTGTCTTCCTGAGGCAAAAACAAAATACATTTATTTGGTTCTTCAATATCTAGCCCCTGGTATTACATCGCATGTCAAATCTCGATCCACAAGTCACTTAGGATAAGCACATTTGTTCAACCAATAGTTGATTCAATGTTTGTAGGGCAATCAGCTATTCGAGGTGGTTAACTTATCTCAATTCAGGCTCCACCCCATCAATTCAACCCAATATATGGTCAAAATTTCTGTCCACGGAAAAAAAATCCGTGCCCAGATCCGTGAACTGCCGTCATGAATTCGAGAACAAAAAATCATCAGCAAATACGTCTTGAATCGATCCTGAACGCGCGAAACGAAAATCCCGGTCTTTTCGCTCTAGAATTTGCAAAACTTTAGAATTTTTCGAATTCCACGGTGTGTAACGTTCTGAAACGGTTCGTGGAAAGTCTGATCACCACCCAGAAATGCGAAAGAATCAGACTGGCAAAGCCAGCAGATTCTTACACACATGAAAAAGTTATGGGTCTTTTTGAGCGGAACCGGAAGCTGTCGAGGGAAACAGCGAGAAAGGGAAATATGTCCTATACTACGAGCAAAAAGCGTAGATCAGGCTGAATTAAGAAGTGTTATAGCTCTGATTTTGCCGGTCCGGAATGCAAAACTGAATTTGGAGGCGTTATTATGGACGGCGAAATATACCATTTTTCATGCGATTATACTGCCACCTGGTGATGGGTCCACGGGTGAATCATCAATAAATATAAGTCGGCTATATACAGAAAAAAAATTGACAGCCCCATCAGTTCGTTTACGGCAGCTGGCACGGCAACGGAACGTTTCGGACCCTCAATAGCAGACTAAATTTTTCTTTAGAGTAAGCTCTAGGCTACAATAGTTTTAATTGATGTTGCATGATACAGTTTTAAGGTTACCTACATTCCTTAGTCTTTTACGTTCTATGTTCGCTCCTTTGTAACAAGAGTCGATATGCGTACAATCTCTGACCTGTGTTTTACAATAAGTATTTATTTATAGGTTCCTCCCTTAGCTCAGTCGGCAAAGGCGTGGCTACAAAGCAATACCATGCTGTAGTTGGCTGGGTTCGATTCCCGGTCTGGTCTAGTTATTTTTCATTAAGGAAAAATTCTCGACTCCCTGGGCATAGCGTATGATTGTACTTGCCACACAATCATACTAATGCAAACATGGTACCTGGCATCGAATCTCAATTAATGACTGTGGAAGTGAATTAAGAACACTAAGTTGAGAGCAAGAAATAAGCTAATTACGACAACAATAAGCTTGAAACGATGAGAAGGTTAAGGATTTTTGTTAAATTATAGCCCTAGTAGCGCACTTGTTACGAATCGGTTGAGGTGACTGATTTTTGACTCAATTAAGTCAAACTAAAGTTACCGCAACCAGTTTTGGCCATTGTGTGCTACTTGGGAGGCGAAAATAGTTTTAAATACATACATTTTGGGAATAATATTAGAACAATCACGTTTGACGTAATTTGAAAAGAAAACAATGATAATGCGAATAAGTATTGGTCTATCCAAAACAGTAGCTCAGTCACATTGACAATGCTGTATGCTGCTTACCGAATCCGAATGTACATCAGCCACCACTAGTCAAAGCCATTTTCGACAGCACGAAGAGCTTACCGGAAGTTTCAGCCACCTACCGAAAACGATGTATTCGGTATTTCTCTGATCAATGCTACCCCGTTTAACGGTACCTACTAATGTACACCTGTTACATTGAACAATGAAAAATAAACAGCATGCTAAAACCTCAACAAGATAGTTCTGTCCAGATTTTTTCTTGTTCATCCTTTAAAAAAATGAGTTTTTCAACTGCATAGCTTTTTCAATCACCAATCGCCGTGAACAGTTCGAGAGAAGCTGTAAGGTGCTTTTCCATCTGACCATCTCTCATTGCGGAGAATGAGTGACTTCAGTTCGGATTGAGAGCTTCTTGCTCTCGGTTTGAAAACTCTCTAACAGCCCATCGATAAGAAGTGCAACGCATTCACTGTTAGCATATGCCATCAGAACTTAGATGTGACCGACAGTTTGATTTTGTTTTAATTACTTGAAAGTTCAGTCATAATCCACTTCTGTTTATAGATTGACCAATGCAATTCTTTCAATAAACTTAAGATACATCATAACTAACAATTCAATTTGCTAAGTTATAAACAAACAGAGTCCTTATCTGCCAAATGTCACCATCAATTGGCACCTCGAAGAATCGTAATTGTGTTCTCATTTAATCCCACTTTGCCTTCCTATTTTCAATTTGCCCTGACCCACAAACGAGCAGCATCGTTTTCACGATGATCGGCCCATCGTACTTCGTGGGTAGATGCTTCAGCTGAAGGAAAAATGCGATTAATAGTTTAAGACAGCATGGCACGATCTCATGGATGATGTTGAAGTAAATTCAATGCCTCGAATCCACGCTTGACCTGCATGCAACTGGTGGTGCTTGTGTGGAGGTTTGGTTTTTATTTAACTCGCCTAAATGTATGTTGGTGGCGGTTGTTTTCAATACTTTTCCGCACGGTTACTGAGAGTAACTTAAAATGCTATAGAGTTTGACTCAAATATTCAATCAATAGAATAGCTCTTATAGTGAGTTAATTTTATTTTGGTTTTATTGTTTTATTTTATTTTCTTTAATTTTTTTTATTGACGTATAAGAGGCAAGGCACCAAGTCACCAATCTGAGTCCTAGAACACAAACCTTACATAATACACCAGGGGATAGTTAATTAGGCTTCGCAACGTTTCTACTCATGGGGGATTTGAATTTTGCGGGATACACTCTTGGTGCACACTAGAAGTGTACAATAATATTGCATTACTAACATGATTGGGGTATGGTGGGATAATTGTTGATGTGTTAGGCTGAAGGAAGAAAATGTCTTTTACTAGGTAAAATCAATTATCTTTTGAGAAATTTCGAATAGTATCTACCAAATTACCTGTTTAGCTTGAAGTTACTTCTGTTGAGAGCTTCTTCATGCGTCAGTGAATTGTTTCGTAAGTAATTTATAGGGGTTTCCATTCAGTTTCACTGGTTTGTTTGAGTTTATCGTATTTTCAATTCGTTAGGATAATTTCCTTGTGATGACGTATTATATAGTCCATTGTTGATGCTTCAAAACTGTGTATCTAGAATCATATAAGTAAAATCGTCTAACGATAAAATACCTCGATACAAGTATAGCATCAAGGGTTACCATTCCCATTTTCATCTCATCACTCTACAGTTTGTGATATTTAAAAACAAAAATTGACCCTCAACCACCGATTTGTTCCGTTTGGTTTTAATTTATTTTTTATTTGATTTATTTTTATTCGTTGTTGAAAGTAAGCAAACTTAAAAACAAAAGAAACCAATTGATTCATACACAATCTTCATTAGTATGATGATCATTACAGGGTGTCTGACAATAGGTGTCACTTAAACAAAATGGGACTACAGCAAAACAAATCAACGAAATCAAAGCATTTATTTTTTATTTGAAAGATACATGTTATAGAAATGAACCATATTAATTTCATTTGAATCTCTTGTTCTTTTCCTTGGTCACTTTGCGCAAACACTTTGTAAACCCATCGCAGCTGGCACGCATGATTTCCTGAGGGATTTGGTCCCAAATATCAACCAAATGTTTCTTGAATCGATCTAAGGTAAGCCCTGTCGTGGGGCCTATATGTTGAAGCATATAACCTCAAACAAAGTAGTCAAGTGGGTTGAGATCCGGTGAAAATGCAGGCCATTCTTCGTTTGTGATGAAATCAGGCAAATTTTCCGCGCACCACGCTTGTGTCTTCTTTGCCTTGTGAGCTGGAGGTGAGTCCTGTTGGAAACAATATGGTGTATTTTCATACAGCGTTGAAGCGTGAGGAAGCAGATGGTTCTGCAAAACCTGCTCGATGTATTATTCAGTGTTGATTTTTACATTAGGCTCTATGAAAAGAAGATAAAGTTTTCCTTTTCGTGAAACGGCGCCCCATACCATGATTTTCGATTCATTCACATTATACAGCTAGTTTATCTCTTAGAATATTGGCAAGACTTTTGCCATGCACACGATCATTTTGTTGATTATGACTGTAATGAAGGAGGAAGAGCTTTTCATCCGAAAATAAAATCTCGCAGTCACCGTACCGAACCAAAAGATTTCTGCTTCTTTGGACCCTGGCTTGCTTTTGACGCTCCGTCAACCCTTGAACGCGTTGTTTCTAGTACGGCTTGTATTCCAGATCATGTCTGAGGAGCCAGTTCATTGAAGCAGGGGACATTTGAAATTGTTTGCTCAATTTACGGCCAGATACGGCCGGATTACGTCTTATTCGTTCCCTCACACATTTGATCTTTTTCTTCGTTCTAGCAGTTCGTCTGGCACCTCCTTTGTGTTGAATATGGACATTTCCAGTTTCCTTTAACCGTTTCAAGGCACGAAAAACAAAACGCTTACTCACTCCGAACTGCTTAAGACTATTGAATATCTGACACGGTCTAAGCTTTTGCAAAAGTAATTTTAAAACTTGCTCCCGTATGGCTTCCATGGTAGCCGATCAATATAAACAAACGGAATCGCTCATTTATCTTCAGCGATAAGCTGTCAAAAGAATACACTCAAAACGGGTATAATCAATTCCGCTGTTAAAATTACCCAGCTGAAATAAACCAAGACTGAAAAAAGGTGACACCTATTGTGAGACACACTGTTGATGCATAATGGAACAGTTCCCCTATGTGGAAATACTTTCCAAATATGTGCTGATTTGTGATACACTGGCGTAAAAGACCTAATGATACTTCATGAGCCCACTGTATTTAGATTAGATTTCATAAAATCCATGTGAGCAACTATGCTTCTCTCAGTTGTTCGTAATGATCCTCTCAAGTTATTCTTATCCTTTTCAAAGAACTGCCTTATGAATTTCATGACTGTTGTTTGTGCATTATAGTCACAATGTATATGTATTAAATGGCAAAAGCCGATAGACAAGTTATTGTCTTGGTTTCTCTTGGTGAGTTCTGAATAATTATGTTCCGAGTTATTTTCGAGCTGAAACATCATACAGACGTAGAAAGTAAAACAGGACGACGTAAATCGAGCAATGGAAACCCTACTGTTACTGTTACATCTATCATAATCGACCGTCGTCGCGCTAATTAATTGTTTTCAATTATCCGATTCGAATATGTTTGGGATATATAATCACATGAGAACAATTTAAACGTGCTTCGTGACGCGCATTCATTTTCGTTGATTTTTTTCGCATTATTTTTCATCCTAATTAACTTAATTTAATAAGTGCCTTCATCATGACGTTCAACTTTAGTGAAGATTAAGTGTATTACTAATGTTCGTAATTTAAAAACAACGATTTTTCCTATTTCAGCCGGTAGTCCGACAATGCTCGACGTCCTAGGCTTTATCATGTACACATCCAGATTCCCTGGCACGCCGAAGGGTGTTCTCATCTCGGTTCTTTTGTCGTATGCCATCTGCATAAAATCCAAGAAGAACTTCTACGACATGTTCAGGATCTACGCGGACGACATGCTGATCGGATTCCTGCCCCTGGCCCACGTCTTCTAACTGTTTGCTTATAGTGAATGCTTGATGACCGGTATCCCAATCGGATATTATACCGCCCTGACGCTGACTTTTTTCAGGATGTACAATATTGTAGGGATCATCACGTCATGCAGTACCGAGTAACGAACAAACCCTACCCGCTAGGGGAGATCGTCGTGGGAGGAGCAACTGCAAGATCGATGAGGACTTCTTCAACGAGGCCAATGGTGATTACAAACAGACGATATGGGAGAACTGCGTCATGATGGCGGGCTCAAGATTGTCGGTAATAACTCCGTTCGATATCCAACTGCATTATTTTGCATTCATAAACACTGTATTGTATTTCTCACTGAGTAGCATTGATATATTTTTTTTTACATTAATTTCATAACCACAATTATAGTCTGTGTAACGTGAAAATACTAGTTACTGAATTCAATAAAAAAATAATGTACATAAATTAAAATAATAATAAGTATTACCAACGCATATGAGTCCCATATCACCAACAAATTTATTTCATAAGAATGTACAATGAAACTCAAACGCTTGCCATAATTAAATCATTCGGAGTGTTAATGACACCAATCATACAATTTTAAAAGGTAATGTTATGAAATTGAATCCGTTTCTTTGTGGCTAATTTTCATAGGGATATTGAACTTCAATAGGTTTTTACACTAGTGTAATAAACCATTTCAGCTTTTTCAACGGAATTTATAAGATCAAATGCAACATTTCAACTATTTGTAAATACTGTCCTTGACCATTGATCACCATCTCAGAATTATAATCCGTATCGATAAAAACTTCGGGAGGATTTTCAGAAGCACTTTTGGGCTGCGTTACCAATAATCTGGCAACACTAGTGTGCATATTTCCAAAATGGTAAAGGACCAGACCCAGCCTTGGGACCTGGTAGTTGAAGTTAAATCACTGCAAGGTTTTGCCGGTACCCAGTAAATTAGCTTTTGATTTTGTAATAAAATCTGATAAAAAAAAATCAATTATGAGAAAAATCAATATTTCACAGAAATGTGTGGAAAGTCATTGAATTTTGGTAACTTTAACATAAATATGAGCCAGTTTGTCAGTAGAATGCAAAAATTGTATTCGAGATCCTGTACAATTATTCTGAGCAGTGCTGTAAATAGTCCTTTCGACTCAATTGGATACATTTACTGATAACTTGATTCAGAAGCTAAATGCATGAATATGGTGAATGATAAAATTGTAGCTCTTGACTAATTCTAAAATTTTGTCAAAATGTACATAGCCCTAGCTGGTATATAGAAAGTGTAATATTCACTGGCATATTCAAATGATGTTCAATGATGAATATCATGCGAATATCTTCATGCTGTGCTAATCATTCGTGATACTTCGAAAATCAGCATCTTGAACGAGTTATGGGAATCCGGCAGAATTGACTACAGCGCTTATTCTGAGTCGAATTTGTCACTAAGTACAGGTCTTTTCTATTCACTACAATGAGCCCTGTCAATTTCATAAACAACGCTTAAATTAATTTTATCATCTCAACTCAGTGGTTAACAGCTTTGCTAAGTATAATCTCATCGCCTAAAGCTCCTCACTTACCATACCAATCAGGCTAGGGCCAGGGTGGCCTCAACTGTATACGGAAGTAGTCTCCATTCTAATCGGTCCAAGGCTGCACTTCACTAGCCTCGCAGTCTACAGAGGTTCCGCAGGTCACAGTTTACCTTGCTCGATGTGTGCCTCGTACTTTACTTTTGTGCTCGTGCCGGAAATTTGGAAATTTTCTCGATTTCCCTGATTGCCAGGGATATCCGGTCAGCCCAAAACTAAGGTGGCGGTTCAATTAGTGTTGGAACCTCGTTGGCTGCGGGGCGGGCAGGATCGGATATTGGCTTGTCTTTTCATAATGGCCATGGACGGAATTCTGGGGTTTGAATGGTAATAGGATTTCCGGGGGGGGGGGAAAACTGGGGAACATGTGTGGGGGACAACAAAAACTTATTAACAATAATATGGGGGAAAAAAAAAAGAAAGGGTGGGAGAAGATACGCCGGGGAAAGACTAGTAGCATACTAATAAAGTGTTACCGGCGGGTAACATTTGTTTAAAATGATGCGTAATTGAGTACGGGAAAGGAGGGTAAACATTATATAGTTTGATCTATTTCCAACGGTCATTTTGGATCGATGCGTTGGGCAGTCGACATACGGTAGATGACGAACAGCTAAAATGGTTGTGTATCTAGTGGGTGGCTGGATGCACTGAATCCGAACGGGGTGGAAATGGAAAAACGCTAGAGGGAGAAAGTTCGTGTCTTCGGGATGATGGTGATGGTGAAAACGAATGCGAGTCAGTGGGGTTCTAGAATCCAACCTATCAAGTGGTTTTAAGAGGTCGCTAAAAAACAACACAATACGAACGGAGAAAAGTACAGCCGAGTTAGGTCGTGGTCAAATCGTTTTGGCGGAACTTGACCCTTACGATTGTGGCTGAGTTTTCAAGCCGCCGAGCCACCGTGCGACCAAAGTATACGGCGATATTCATCGCACTTGGTTGTTGGGGGACAACGCCAAAAGTCAGCACACACCGGGTTCCCACGAGGGGTCACCGACGGTGGTCCGCTCGTCGCCATCTTCGTGCAACGTCCGATTGCCGCATGGTCATCGTTAAATTTTGAGCCAGATCACGCCTTAGACCGCACTTACGCCCACCTGACGTCACCGATATCGTTGGCCGTAATACCGTCCACCCACACCGGCACCAACCTCACGTGCGGTGCACATAGCCAACTGCGCGCCATCGTGTCCATCCTTCACTCCCTTCCGAACGGTCACCGTTGCTAAGAGCCGAAGCCCATACCGGCGCCGTCAGTCACCAGCGTATCCACATCACCATCACTTACACCGTCGTAGCCGCCATTGGCCAGTTCGACGAATAAATAAATTTGTAAAGCCAACCGTGAGTATTTGATAAAGTATAGGTTCCCGTACTCCGAAAATTCCCCCACGTCCGTACGCCCTGAGACCTGGAATCCAGAAGAGGTCTTGAGTACACAACCCGGAGGCTGCCGTTGGCTCAAGACCAGCAGCCTGGGTTTTTCCGGCGGTTCCCGTCTGGAACTAGGCCAAGAGATTCCAGGGTCAAAAAGGGGGTCTTATAATAGAAAATCAAGCAAAGATGGAACTGATATGCGTTTCACGGCCGTTTACATCTGTATCTGTATACATAACTTGTTGAATTGTTTTTAAATAAATTATCTAATAGATAAATCGTCTAGCTCAAACCTTTGTAGGGGTAAGTGGCGGGACCATCATCATCATCGTGGTATAATTAACGTGAATTAATTTAACTGGGCTGTTTGAAACATGCCCAGCCCACCCGTTGTCAACCAGTTTTTGCGGTTTGATCTATGGGAAACCCTTCTCCCAAAAACAAACGCAATTCGCGGTTTATTCGCCTCCTCCAAGTTCCGTCTTCTTTAGGACAACTGGTCTGATTACTTTCTTGTAGATGGTCAACTTTGAAGTTCGGTGAACCGTGTTCGATGTTAGCGTCCTTTTGAATAGGCATAATTGCCAGCTATAATGCTCCTTTTAATCTCTCTGCTAGTGTCGTTATCGACGGTCACCAATGAGCCTTATGGATCTTATGGTCTTAAGGACCGCGATTTCCTCACCGTGGATCTGAACTCGTGGGAGACTAGAATTGTATTTTTTCTTTGACGTTGGTTTCTGCATCCTGACAGCTTCTACGTTTGTTCATTGCCGTTTATGTGCTCGTCAAAGTACTGCTTCCCGTCCTACCTAAGTGTTCATGTCCTGTCCTACTTGAGAGTTTTTTGTCGCCGAAGACAATATTAACGTCTAGCCGCGAGCAGCCGTCTTATATAGGACTATAATCAATGCTGTAGGGAGTATGCTGTGCTTTTGGGCCCAGAAGACGTTTTTTTTTTTAGAAAATTAATAATTATCGCGCTCTTGACCAAAATTAATATCTGAAGTGTACCAAAGTGATTCTGAACGGGTTTTGCTCACTGATGTGCCACAATCTATGGATTCTCCGCACGTTTTTGAAGGAGCTTTCGTATTATAGAATAAAGGAAGAGTGTTTTATCACTTAGTCGCGAGTCAATTGATGATTAGTAGTTTCGAAGATTGACAGCGGGGGTTCTTAACTATTGGCAAAGTGTGGAATGAGAAAAATTGTTTGTAAGAAAAAGAAAGTTCAGTTTAGTGTAATGTAGATAACGGCCATACTAGTCAAGTGGAACGAAAAAAGCTAACGTGCATGCGCGCTTGCGAGGCTGGCACATAATTTTATTTGCATTCACCAAATGGTGTAGAGTTTTGCAATGCTGGTTGCCTATCTCACGGGCGGCTTAGCAACGTTAAATTTCGCACATATTTTGTCGCGAGTGCTTAAAAATAATTATGAATCAACGTCAAACATTTTCGTTTTAAGGAATGAACAGCCTTGTATTATTTTGGAGACAGCCTTTGGTGAGATCTATCTGATTATAAAGATATTACAAAAACCTATTTTCAAATATTACTAAATACGTGCCTGGTAATGAATTTTTACATTTACAAATCTGGAAGTGTGTTGCTTTACCCTTATCCAAGTAATATCGGTTTCGGTAACGGGTTGTTTGATCTCCAGTAGAGCTATAACTTTCTAGATCCCGGATTAATGCAGCTTCCAATGGTCACTAAGAGTATTATTGCTAATAGATTTCTTCAATAATACCATTGCTGGCCAATGGGTGTTTGATTGTATACACACACACATGTACACAGCCGTGGGCGGCTTACACATGTACTAGCTGTACGCTTCGTTTCGTCATCGGGTCTCCCTTCATGTGGGCAATAAACGTCGATAATGCAGTCGTTGAAGAAACGGCCCTTGATCCTTAGGTTACACATTCTCGCATTGATCAGAAGCTACCCAACCACGCCACTATGGTCTGAATGGCCAAATTTCGCGACAAAAATTGATAACTCGAAAACCATTAACTTTAGACATATGATGTTTTCGGACGATTTTATCTTAAAAATAAGATCTATCTTTTTTTGGGTGGTGACTAGGGTGGTCCTTTTATGTTTATTATAAAGATTGACTTTTTATTCTTATGATTTAGAGGAATTTTCGCTCCTACTGAATTGTAGATAATTTTATTTAATGAAACTTGCTGAAAGTTATTAACTTCGATCTCATCTACGTATCGTTTTATAACAGTTTTTCTAACTTTCCTTAGGGCTGGACTTGAAAAAACAGTTGTTTTGCTCTTTAAATTAAAATTTGAAAACTTTTCAAGAATGACTATAAGGGCATAAAAGTACACACATTTTGAATATGCAAGATGGTTGCTAGTTATTGTATAGCAAAAATTGTGGTTTTTTTAAAGATATTTTACTCACTTATTTGCAAACATTTGCAAACACGAAATACGTGAATTGAGAGTAAAAATTTTCATCTACAAGACCTATACAAAATCGTTTGTCCCCATTTGTCCCATTGTGCAGTAAAACTCATATTAAAATGGGTAGTTTTGCATTATTTCTGCATAACTTTCGATCAGCAGCATCAACAGTTATCATCAAAGTACCTAACAACGTGAGATTTTCATGAAAATGTTTAAATTTTTATGTTAACCCATCTCCATTTATTTATTATCATTTATATCACAGACAAACAGACATAACACATAGAAAATTTTGCACTACAAATCATCGTCACTAACACACCTGCGCCATCTGTTGAACACATTGTGATGGGTGATAAAGCTGAACAGATGAGGGTACTGTGCTAACGTCAAACGTATGGGAATCAACTGTGTGCGCCATCTGTGGCGATGCTACCAACTAAGAAACATTTGAATTGACTGTTTAAGGCGTAATTGTTGAAGAAACTGCAATAGTTGTGTCTGTTTATCTGTGCTGACATATTAACATTTGTTTACCTACATTTTAGTTTTTACATCAATATATGTAAATTAATCTATTTACATTAATATATTTACCTAAATATATTTACATTAGCATTTTTAAATTTGTAAATCTACACATGCAAATAGCTGAATGTAAATATATCAAGATAAATAAATGAATGTAAACAAATAAATGTAGGTCAACAAATGTTAATCAAAGCTTCACTATGTCACAATATCTGCATCAATGAGAAAGTAGATTCTAATTTTAATTCTACCTAATTGCCACTGGGGATTTCATAACCTAGTGAATAAACAAAAGATGTACCCCTGTTGGAGATATGCGCTCGGTTTTTGATTTATTCGAGGAAATATCACAGATTCTCTGTGAACGGAGTGAACTGGTTCTTACTCCAAAATATATCAATTTTGGATCAAAATGCACTCTAGCAATACTTTCAAAGAGCATGTAGTACAGTAAATAAATACGCCTGGTTACAAATGCGTCTAAACCTTAGTTGGTAGTTTATTTGTGCTTGATTAGGCAAATTGATTTTGAAATCAAATCGTCTAAAATAGTCCCGTATTTTTTAAAATGATGTTAGAACATCTTTTTTAAAAGAAGAACAATTAAATTGGAATATTTACTGAGCATTCTATCAATACCCATTCATGCCACAAAACGACTCAAGATGATCTTCGCCCACAATGATCGATCGTTGCCATCCACAGTCTCCGAGTTACATGGCAAGCGTCCGGCGTGAAAAAGGCTTAACCTTTCGTCTCTCACTCTATAGAAGCTTATCGTTTCAGAAGATCAATTTCATTTCGGTCCAATCCGATTTGGAGTGCATCTGTAATAATGACGGAGACAACACAAAGGTTACACCGGTCCCAAGCGGTCCCAAGCGGTCCCCCACTGAGCTTCTAAGAACCAGAAGCTACTTAGCATCTTGTCGCAGCATCTTCATCACGAATTTCTCCGGAATCAGCGATCTGGTGAACCACGACGGGTCGTGTGTGCCTGAAAATCGTAGACGATGTTAATAGGATTAAACTGTACAATCGTGGGTTTGCCCATTCGTTGCTTCATATTATGTAAACGCGTGCTACTGGTGTTAAAAGTTCAATATTCAAGGTTCTCTCGTGCCTATCGCCGCTAGAAAAAAAACCTATTTTCCATCAGCGAAAATGCTTCCGGTTGAACGAGAAAAGTGAGCTTTTATCGCATATTTCCAGCGAAGGATGCTCTCCGCATTTACTTACAATGTCGCTCGATGAACATGAGAATCGTGCTAAAAGCCTCAGTCACGACATGCTGATGTCAAGCACGCGACACATTTTAAAGGCGATACTTTAACTAAACCAGCTGACACTTACCTCGAAATTTTCGATCGCCATTTCGGGATGGTGTCCCGGTGAAAAATTACTTGCTAATTTTGTGGGCTTTAATATTCATTGGGAATTGGGAAACAAATTTCCCATACAAACACATTCGCTGTCATAATTTGCATAGGTTCATGAACGGTGACAGCTGTTGCTGCTGTGGCAAACAACACGTGCTTCCCTTGCATGGGCCGAAGCGTTTCGTGAACATTAAACATGTTTGATGGGAAGAATATTTACTTGCACGTATATCAGCTGGCTTCATCGCTCACACGTATCCTTCCGTTTTGGTTTTTGTCGTACCGTCGATGATGGCAAGCGGAGGAAAATGGAATGTAAATTATGATTACCTGTCTGTTATTAGCCAGCCTACTGTATGTTATGGCTTAATGAGACACGGGAGGGAAGATGCACGAAATTGTCGTTTATTAGGTTTACGTTTAGCAGGTGTGTCGCTATTTATGGGCGCGTTTTTGCAGTTCGCTTGAAGGCGATATACAAAATTGAACGTTGTCTTACAAAGTTCGGATAGAGCCCACGCGAGAAAATTAAAATTGAGAACGATTTCTATTTCCTGCAAAGATGTCATGAAGTTAATCGATTATTGTGAGCGTTCAATTCATTGAATTATATTCATGTAAGATTTGATGTAGGATTAATAAGGTCAGGTATGTACTAAATCCATAAGAATAAGTTATATGATTGAGTATTGAAACATATAATCCTTTATTTTACTCACAATGACGTCAATGACGCAATGCTTTAATGAAATATCAAGAAGCCTTAATATGTCATTCAAATATTACACCATGCAATTATTCAGGACTTCCATCACCTTAGTTATCATTTTTGACATTCGAGGGATAAGTGTTAAAACATTTCACTCTTGTTTTGTCAATTACATGAATGTTTTTGTTGTTCTGAAAACCTCATTGGAAATCTGTTTCAAAGTTGCAAGTTTGAAAAAAAATCGGAGAAAACTATTTATTAAATTGTGGACAGTAATCGATCTCTATCCACTGATTTTATCTTGAAGTTTTCTGATCTTCTGGTAAAATATCCGAACTTTTTCCTGAGTTTCTTGTATTCTAAGTGGGAAGGTTTTCTTAATTCAGGATTATTGTTTTGAATTTTTGGAGGATTTTCTGAACTTTGGAAGAACTCTCGAAAACTTCTTTGATATTTTTCTGAACTTCTAAAAACTTCTTTCCTTCACTTCTCTGAACTTCTGAGAAAATATTTTTTTAACTTCTATGCTAAACTTAAGGATTTTTTTCTTACCGACGAACTGACATGCCATAGATGGTCATTGAATCGATCGCCTGAATAAGCAATCAAATCTGTCAAACGAGGTGAGATGGAAACTGACGAATGGTATTTTTTATATGAGATTGTGTCTTAGATCATAGTACGATGCGAACGGTTGAGGATATGGTGGAGGTCTTTACTATATTTTAATATGTTGTCGTGGGCAATGAATATTATTACGGTCAAATGAATGAAGTTTGTATAGGTCTTCAATAATTATCTCTTGAATTTCAGGCACGTTTTCTCCTGTTATTCTGCGAAACTCACAGATGAAATTCTGGAAAGATCCCTACTGAACTGTTGGCAAGATTCGTTATAAACTTCTGAGCAGACACTCCTGAATTTCTTGAAAATTCACTCCTAAAGTTCGGAATAGTTTCTTCCAGACATTATAAGAAGTCTGATAAGGGAAATTTCTTTCAGAACTTCTAATAAGTCCTATCCTGAACATGGAGGAAAATCATTTCAAAATTTCGGGGAGTTCTCTTCTGAACTAAATTAACTAGGTTAGTTTGATCCTAAACTTCGAAGAAGTTTATTCCTGAACTTCCGGGAACCTTAAACTTCACGGATGTTTGTTTTTGAATTTCTTAGATATTCTTGCTTGAACTACTAAGAAGTGCCCCTTATACTTAAGTGAAGTCCCTTCCTGACCTTCGGAGAAGTTTTTTTTTTGTACAGGAATTATTTTTCTGATCTTCTGGAAAGTCTCCTTCAGTACTTTGAAGAATCCCTCCACAATATTCCTTTCTGAATTACTAGGGAATTCCCTAAATTTTCTAGGGAGTTTCCTTGATTTCAATAAGCTTACAGAAGTTCTTGGTAGCTTTATCAACATACTAAAATTTTGTAGAAAATGCATGCTAACAAAATTTATGAAAAGTTCTCTTAGATCCTTCTCCTAAGTCCACTGCATTGTTTGTATGTTTACGAGATACTAACGAATATTGTGCTGAACTTTCTTCATTTGCTTAGAACTTCCCGAAAATCCTAATTGGATCTATCGGAAAGTTTATTTAACTTTAACATTGTTTGAAAAACATGCACGCAACTTCTTCAAAGCTCTCAGTGCTTTTTAGTAAATTCTGAAAAAAGATTCTAGAACAGCTGATACGTTCATATATTTGCCTATTATAACTTCAATCAAATTAATAAACTATTCAAAATTACGACTTGTTCTTGACAAATTCTAATAACGTGCGTGAAATTCGTAGTTCATGTATTCGATAGTTATGTTATGCATTATTTCAAGTTTATTTAGTAATAAACACTTTCAGGAGATTCCACAGGAACCGGTCTTGGTTACACTTTACCGAAGCACAAGCGCGTTTATTCCACTGATGTCTCCTTCAAATAAAACTCTAGTTTTTTTAGATAATTTTTTTTTTTCTATTTAAGATCAAGTTTAAGTTTTTACTTCCTCTTTTCTAGGATGTCCATTGTTCTTTGTCCTGCATCGGCTCTCGAGATTTTGTTCAAGTTTTGCATCCACCAGTTTTGTCGATCCAGACCTGTAAAAACAGTCATAACTAATCTATTATAACATACTTCTTTGTGAAGTGTCGGATGCTGAACGCTAGAATCAGATTTATTCTGCGCTTCGTGTCAGTGAGATGACTCGCCTGAGGTTCACAAGTTTAATAGTATTCACTCGAAAAATAAACACTTAATTTTTGCCATCCCGACCCTAGACCCAATTGGTGATCCTAATGAATCGAGCTCTTGGACAATTTACTCCCACTTCTGCTTTACATTTGTTTTGGTGGCTCCAACTCCACAAAAACCTCTGGCGATGTCCACATTTGTTTTCATAAGTTCAATTATTTGTTTTTTTTTTTATGAAGAGTGGACAAATTTTGCAAGAAGGAAATTGTTTTTCTGTTAATTCACCTCAAAACATAAAAAAACAATGGTTTACGGTATTTCTTACCTTGCTCAGTCAGTTATCACTTCCAGACGAAAACACGCGTATCAAAACAAACATACTAGACAGAATGTGACAGATCCATCACCTGTTTTTGAACGGTCTACTGAGTCGACCTTCTCGACAAAATTTTGTCGATCTCGACAACTGTAATAGCAAAATAAACTTGTCGAGCAATGTGACGTTTGGCTCGACTTTTATAATTGACCCCAGCTGCTGTTTCGTTCGTTGCCACGCCATCGTTCAGACATCTAAAAGCACAACGTAGGATCTTGTTTCCAATAAGCGCCAACACAACTATTTAATAAGTTGATGGAATTTCTGTGAAATAAATAGCTTTTCCGAGATATTGATAAACCTTACAAGAACTTTTAAGAAAATTCAAGATTTTGATACGGTGGAGATTCTGCAAAATTGATTAAACATTAAAAAAGTAGTTGATTTTTTTATTCTCGTTTTGGTTCAGTACGAAAAATTATCGTGTAGTAAGAAGTTTAAGTTCTTCTTAAAACTTAAGTACCATGAGCTTCTGAGATGTTCCTTGAACTACTGGAAAGTTTTTTGAGCTTCCGGGAAGATCCCTGAACTACTAGGAAGCTCCCTAAACTAATGGAAAATCCTTGGAATGTTTCCATAACTTTAGAAAATGCTCCAAAATTCTTTAGAAGTTTCCTGAATTTCTGGGACGTTTTCTGAATTCTGAATGTTTGGCGTCTTGAAGGACGTGATCATCTCCGTTTCGACTCTTGTTTTTTCGTTGCCAAATTTCAAATCAGCATTATCGAATATCGTTTTAATGAAATGCATGCATTCGACATCTTCAGTCAAACGAAAGAGCAAGTGTTCCTCGTCGTCTTCTAACGACGCACTACTGGCAGTAAAAATTATTTGGTCAAACCAATGGCAACACCATTTTGAAAAATCTGTGATCTCTGAACAAATAAAAACATCTGTTCTCTGCTGTTCAATGATTGATAGCATGACAAGTGTTGGCGGGTTTAACAACAAGAATTACAACACCGGTGTTGGAAACGCGAAGTTGGTCTATTTTAGCTGGTTTCATTCAAGTTTTGCTTAAGCAAATTAGGTATAAAGTTGTTCCAAATATAGACCACGCCCTTAGTGCAAAGAATTAGGTCGAAAATCTTGAAACCATCTACCAACCAAAGGGTACGATAACCTTGCGGGAGTAGGCTCAGATGCTCCTTCCTGACTTGCGCTGATCTGGCTTTGAAAACGGTATCTCCATGAAGAACCTGCTTGCATAGACAACTATGGTATCATTATAGTGACTACTTCATGTGGGATTGAATAGCGGCTGTAGGGGACCCCACAAAAAGGAGATTAAACAACTTCCAAACCAAACCATCCCAAAAAGAGAGTTAGGCACAACGCCGAACCCGTTCACCAGAGGTGGCCTGAGTAGATCCCCGCCGAGCAGGACGGCAGGGACGGAAGGGGTCAGAAGAACGGCTGCTGAACTAGGTGCTTCCAAACAGGGAAGACATGGGTGGGCCAGGACACATTCACGCCATGCTGAGGAAGCGCGACACGCTCCCCAAAGTGGCTGTAATCTCCGAGCAGCAGAATGCTACAATCGACTTCACGTCGACACGTAGCAATATTAGCAAGGACTTGAAGCTATGTTTGCTGAAGATTCGAGCAAAGAGCGGAACGATTCAGAGACTAGGCTACTAACCGAACAAAGTGCCAGAGAGTTGACTAGGATAGTGGCTACGGAGAGGACCAGGGAGACCTCAGCTTCGAAACGCACACAAACGCGTCTTTCTCTGTGAGAGGATCCACTCCTTCTACCTTGGGAGCAGGGACTTCCAAGCAAGGGAGGCCGTCACCCGGTCAAGTAGCACCCGGCGCATCCAGAAAGCGGCTGGTTGCCAAAGACCAAATTCCTACGAGAACGCGATGGCGGGATCATCCTCCCAACCAACAGTGGCCGGTCGGAAAGAGGAGGGCCCCGGCTCCAAGGACAAGTCAAGCATCGTAGTTCGCTGGGAGTTTTCCAGTGTACGAAGCGCGAAGAATTCAAACGTATGCGGACATCAGAAATCAACTCGGACGGAAAACGGAATGAACTCTAGCCTTCAAAGCAGACAAATTTCCAACGCAAGCTCAACTAGGACCAAGGGGCCATACTGGTTTTAAGGTGCTTGAATGGAAAAAATATATAAAATTGCTTTTTCAAATGCTGACAAGCGAAAGTTTCGAGGAACTTAATTTTGTTGTACATGTTGCTCGTGAACAGACGATTAATATTGAATCGAATTTTAACCACTTCATTTTGCTTTTTGTACGATTTAACGTATTCTTTGGCCGACAAAATGCCTAGATCAGCGGAAAAACTGTTGAATGGGCTTATTCTATAATGTTGTCAGGATCATTTACGCTTTATCGTTGAGGGTATCATCGATAAGTTCCATTTTTTTAATTCATTTTTATATTCATATTCATTACAGCACCATGTTTAGAAATTCATCATGTTTAGTCTAAATTGATGCAAATGTTTCTTGCTTAACTTTTCTTTTCTTGAGTATTCGTTTATCAAGGCCTACTCTTCGACACCTACAGGGTGTTCAATAAGTTCGAATACCACTTTTCATCGTTGGGTAGGTGCGCTCCATGTGCATTCTGTGTGTTGGTATTGGTGTCAGCTTTAGCATCATATATAGGCTAAACGACGCGCACGGTGTCGACTTGCTGTCATTTGTTGTTTGTTTACCGCGCACGATGAAGGAGTACCGCGACGTCGTAGTGAAGTTTTCATGCGAGAGGTGAGCGACCCGGCGACATATTCCGGTGGTTGAAATCGCACGGTGTGAAGCCGAATTTCGCCTATACCACCATCCGTCGGTATCGGGAGAATCGAAAAATGAACCGCTCGACCCGGAAGATCGTTGCTGGCCTGGATGTGTCGATCGGGACTGCCAACATCGCAATATCGCAAACATCAATAGTTTCTGTGTTAAGCTCATCCACCATTTCCTTTTCAGATTGGAAAAGTTGATTCAACCAGTTGATTTTTAACAAGATGTGGTTAAATGTGGCCAAGTACAGGAGGTTTGATGGATCGCTGAGATGCTTGTAAACTTTCTTCACTTTTTCATCCTGCTTAGCGTCCACTGATTTATCGCCAAAACTGAAATGCACTTTTTTTTAAGACTTCCAGGCTTACAAGAACACGCTTGAAAATTGGTTCCAAAGAAAGCCATCGGGTCGCAGACTGATGCAATTTTTTTCAAATTTTCAGCTACATTAGATTTTGCAGTTTGTTTAATGCTTGGGACAAACATACAACGTACAGCATTGTACAAACTGTCAAAAACTTTAATCCACAAAAAAACAGATAATAGACTAAAGAAGTACAACGCTGTACGTTATATGTTTGTCCCAAGCATAAGTAGTGTATCGAATATAAGCTATCCACATACATTACGCATGTATTTGTGATGGTTTTTTATGCTTCTTAAAAGACTGTTGTTGAGGAAGCTATTATATTTCCCAACAATCCATACACCAGATGGAATAGTCTTACGTGAATATGATGCAAATAAATGGCAAATGCATTTGGCAAAAAAGTACGACTTAATTCGGACAGTCGTTTTAAGAGGCAAAAGTACAGCACCAGAATGTTTAACACCGTGAATAACAACTCGCTCGTATCGTAGTAGCATCCACTTCAGCAAGCTCGAATCTCGAATTGACAGTTCATTGCCAATAGAAGCTACTAAGACCAATGCTTTTTTTGGCAGTGATATCAGTTGGCTCATCGATTATAACGACTCAAATGGTTGGGACCACATCATTGACACCAATTCTTGATGATATGATTCTGAAGGAATGTTGTGAGGCCGTAGTTTTATGTTGTGCTCTCTTTGAGAGGGAAAGTGAAAAAACTGGGGAACAAAGGGGAGTGTGTGTGTGGGGGGAAATTTGTTTGAGAAAACCTATATTTTTGATGTAGATGTGGGGGGGGGTTGGTTGTTTTGTTAAAAATATGTGTGTTTGTTGAGTGATGAGAGGGAGAAGTTCTTTTTGTTGGTGGGTGGGGGATATTTTTGTGGGGTGAGTTTGGGGGGGGGGGGGGGATGGGGGGAGGGGGGGTTTTTGGTTTGTTTGTTGTGTTGTTTTGTTTTTTTTTTTTTTGAACACTGAGCGAACAAATCTAGAGGAATTCATTCGAATATCGTATGGAAATTTGCCACAAGATGTTATTGCAAATTTCATACAATTCTCTAGTGGAAAGATGTTCAAAGGACGATCGTATGAAAATTTTCCTCACAGAAAAAAAAGTTGGAATCGGGATTCGAACCATGAACCTCAGAATCCGGAGGCGAGCCACAAACCCACGGTACTACACACGCTTGATAAGTGATGTCGATTGAAAGTGTATATGAGGCATGTTTTTCTCGACTAATGCAACAGTAATCATTTCATACGATTTCATATGGAATGAGTCTTGGACCCTTGCTTTGTGGTTCATAGTTCCGATCGTATGAAAATCGTACGGATAATTTCCTGAGTGCAGAGTCTCTCAACAATTTGAACTTGTCATTGTTAAGAATGTAAAAAGGGGCTCACGCGAAGTAAAAAAAAGGCATGCCATTTAAAACACCGCACTGACATTTTTTTAGATTTCCTCACCCCCAGCACAAAAAAAACAAAAAAACAAAATAGCCAACACACCCGCTCCCCCGCAAAAAAAAAAAAAACCAAACATACCTACAAAAAAAAATATAATTTTTTTTTTTTTTTTCTGGTTTTTTTTTTTTTTTTTTTTTTTTTTTTTTTTTTCAAATGTCTGTATAATATCTGTAATCTGTATGATGTCTGTATGAATGATCAAATGTGTGTATAAATACAGACATGTCTGTATATCTGGAATCCCTGCCGAGCAGATCTAACTGCTCTGAAGTCCAGTATGATGATGAAGATGATGATGATGATGATGATGATTATGTTATACTACCATAGATTGTAGCAAGGTAACTTTCCATAGCAGTGGAATAATCTGAAAAACGATTTGATCAGGATCCTATTGTTGTTTGTGATCATCAAGCTCCTGTATGAAGGGTCAAAAACATTTGGGAGGGCCCGTAAGCAAAGACACTTACACGAAACTCGCGAATATAGGGAAAAGAATCTCCTTCCAAAAGCAAGTTCACACTAACAGCACTAGAATCGAGCCCTCGATTGACAGAATAAACCCAATAGATGGGGTCGAAGAGCCCGCCCTCGTTCCGCGAAATGTTAACAATAGGGAGGAGGCATTCCCATGCTCCCTATCCAAATCGTTTCACTTGGGTGCCCTGATGGTCTTTCCCTTTCCCCGTTATATGTTATTTAATATTTAGTATAGCTTGTACACAAAAAATGATGATATCCTAACAACGGTTACCTAGCCAACGGCTTGCTAGCAATAGCCTGCTGAGCCATCAGCTACCTGACCAATGGTTGTTCGCCAGTGCACCCTCCAGGGTACATGCCATCGCCGTTTTTCAAGCGGTTTCCTTCTAAATAGTTGTAACTATTGATTGTTAGCTAATTTTGTGATAAGTTTTCTATACCAGAAATGTTTTTAAGACACGACTTGAAAATCAGAGAAAATCAGGGAATTTTTTATCAGCATTTAGTCGACACAGCGAATTTCATAATTCGCCGTCCAAACGCAATGTTGCTATAAAACAAAAATTCCACACGTCATCAACGTCTTCGCAAAACTAACTTCCAGACATAGCACATGCCAGCATCAGCAGGTGCTTCACACCGAAGTCATCAACGTGTGCCGCATCAGATCGATGGTCAGTGCCAGATTCCTCTCATAATCGTGCTTTTTTCTCCCTTGCATGACCCCTCTCATCTCATTTGATGACAATTCCCTCCTCCAAACCTCAGATCCTCCCTGCAATAAACAGTTCCATTTTCACACAATCATATTCCTCCGCTGTTGCAAAACATGGCGCGCAGATCTTGTGGCATCTTGCCCTGACCATAGACCGACACTGTAGGCTGTGTTGTCCCCAACAACGCACCCATAAACGTCAATCGCCATGTCTTTATCAGCATCGCATCTCAATGAGCTTCATCGTCTTTCTCGCTGCAACTGAATCGAATCGATATCGAACGTCATCTTCCATCCACCCAGCCGGATGAATGAGCCCCACGTTGCTTCTCCGCTGCCCGGCTGTCATTCACCAATAAGGAAGGAAAGAAGCCAAATAGCCACCCGAAAGCGAACCACGCGATCTTGATAAGACTCACTAAGAGCGGTGCAACGACGGCGACGACGACGAGTCCTCTATTCGCGGAAACAGGTCCAAAGGCGCGCGACGTCCAGCTGGTTTCTTTTGAAGAGCACCTCGGTCTCATGGAAGGCTAAATAGTCAATCGCGATTAAGGGTCACCGTTTGGTCAATTAGTAACCTTTTTCGGACATCGTTCGCATGGGAATCATTATGCGATCGAGGGAAAGACAACCTTTTTTCGCGATTCACTTTCTCGTAACAACCAACGATCGATTGGGTGGATTTTACTATATGGGGGCTTCAAACGGATGACCGCTCGATGGTTTCTTCCTCCGTTCCGATTGCTGCTTCCAAATGGATGGCACTGGAATCAAGTGAATTTAAAAACGAAGCTTTCATTCATTCACCATGAATATGCCATGCTCCTTCCACATAATTCACCAGTCCTGAAAGCTTTCCTCATTTGCTAGGGTAGTGGTATTTCATGTCGATGAACCGCTTCTGCAACATAAGCTTATAGAATTGCGTTCACAACCACCAACATTGGATCTGCTCATAGTTGTAGATGAACCGTGGCGATGTGTTCTTTCGAAAACTATATGTAAACACGTTCGGACACAGACGTTCGCTTTGTATGTTGTCAGGAGCGTTGAAAGCATATTGTTACACCGGGCTGGCCGTGTTGGAATTGTGTATTTTGGCTTGTTCACCGGCCAAGACAGAATTGAGACACCAGGCGAACCAGTAGCGTCCAAGCTGTCTGTTTTTGTTTACAGCCTAGTACATTGAACTCTGAAATAAATGGTTGGGAGCCAACTGATACTAACCTTTCGCGGTTCGTTTTTCCATGTCTAGCATGAGACAGCAGCTCGGTAGCAGTTCATCGGTTTGCTACTGATATGGATGACCCAGAAATGCGTCTCGGCTCTGTTTGCTCTGTAAATGAGAAAACATTAATCGGGATTTATCCACAGGCGGAGAACGGAATGACCTGGTTTAGTCAAGTCTAGTGATAACCTGAGTGTGGAAAACAAATCCTTCCTGGAAAACCACTCGTGAATAGTGAAATGATCCAAATGGTGAACAAACAGTCCATCTTCTTATGAGATCTGATGTTTGTTTACATCATCTGTGCATAGGAACCTCAATTACTGTTGACTCATGGCCTTCTTGAGAATGTTTGCTTTTCTTCGGCCGGTGGGATTTGCCGTTTTGCGGTTTGACCCGTGTCAGCGGTAGTGCTAATTTCAGTGAAATGGCTGCACAAGGTTTGCGTTCTACGTCATTTGATTATCTCTGAAAAGGATGACGAATGGAACCGAAATGGAGAAACTGCTAATTAAATGTGGCAATTAATTTTCAGTCGTCTTCATTAGCGTCGGCTCTAGTAGAAAACAACAATCGACTCCAGAGTTTTAGTTTGCGTGAAAGAGGAATGTAAAATTAATTACACTAGTTTAAAAATAAATAAAAGTGATGAATTTATAATGAATGTTTTAAGGGAATTTGGATAAAAAAGTAAGACCATTTTTGAGATATGGATAAAAGTTGATTTTTTAATAAATGAACCAAAATACATTCACTTAAAATAGAATATCTCCAACGCGTATGATCCAATTTCAAATATTTTGTCATCAAATGAAGCAAAACTGAATTCAACACAGATCTTCTAAAATTGCAATATTCAAAGAGTAATAGTTTCGACGCTATTTATAAGTATATATAATTTTGTGCGATTTTTTTTTTGGAGAATTGTAAAAAAATTTGTGCTATGCATATGATTAATACCAAAACAATGTCAACAAAAAAATATGTTGCATGTATGGCTTAGAGCCAAAGAAAAAACAAAGAATATTAGGGCTCAATGGTGAAAATTGGTTGAAAAATGAGGAAGAAATGCTGGTTTTCGGAAGAAGTGCTTGTCGTTCTATTTGCTTCATTTGTTGGTGGAATCGTTCACCGCGCTCATCACTTTGGTCGCCAAGATTCGGTGGAAAGAAATCCAAATGTGAGTGGAGGAAATGGATTTTCAATGACATGTTCACACCTATAGTCATGAAGAGCATGGAGTTATAAACTATGTACACAGGGAAAAAACCGCGCCCAAGTGTGTTGCGTGCTTTCATTTTAAAAAAAAAAAAAAAACCACGAACTGAATTACGTAATGTGAGGAAAATCACGTTTGTTTGTAAGATTTTTATGGTGAGTTGGTTAGCTGTTGGTTGGTTTTTTTTTTGGGGGGGTTTTTGTTTTTGTGGTTTATTTATTTTTTTTTTTTTTTTTTTTTTTTTTTTTTTTTTTTTTGTAATTATATTTTTTTATATTTATATTCTCGTTTTTTGTAGTGTTTGTAGATTTTTGTAAAAAAGTGCGAAATTTTGTTCTTTTGGGCCGTGGGGGAAAAATTGTTTATATTTTTTTTTTTTTTGACGTAGACTACGTCTTACGGCAAGGGTAGGGTGTCAAATGAAAATCTAAAATATTGCGACCGTCACGAAAAACCGTACGTTTTGTACGCGAATAACTCAAATAATCCACGATAGATTTACATGATTTCTTCCTCAATCGGTCGGAAATTTTACCGCGCTCCAATTCAATTGTCAAACATTATTCTCAAACAATAGTAAACTATTGAAAATAACGCAAATATAAGGTGATGTCTTATAATGTCATTTTGCAGAGTAAATTTACCAAATTTCCTATCACAGTTTTCAAATCGAAGCAAGGAACGTCTTGCATCATCTTCTTCTTCTTTGTATTAGAGAGGGACTTTAACCAATCATGTCATTCGTCTCTCCATGTACGTCTCGCATGCAGCTGAGAACGGTATAAAACGCACACTTAGGAAAAATTTGCCTCATTCGTTTGGCAGCATTGAAGCTGTGCGGAGCTGGTCGCTGGTAGCTGGTCGCAGGCAGCTGGTCGCAGCTGCTTCATTCGTCCGGCAGCGGAGCTGGTCGCAGAGGCAGCTGGTGGTCGCGTAGCAGCTGGTGGTGGTAAGTACCAAGGCTCTCCCAAACAGCGATCGTCGCGATGAGGTAAAATGGCGGATTATGGGGGCGCACAATCGCGTCGGTTTGTGCAAGCCGCCATCTTACCTCATCGTGGCGATTGTTTCGCCGCGACTTCGAAAACGCTGCTGTTTGGGGGAAAGCGTCCTTGGGGGCGAGCAGCAGTAGGTGGAAATAATCTGTCCTTTTGAGGACAATAAATTAAAATAAAAGAGTTGTTTATTAAAGAACTAATCTTAAATTTAGTTCGGTGCTCGATGGAGGGCGAGCCGTCGGTAAAAATTTTACCCAGCTGGTTGGCGCAATCCATAAATTGATAATCTGTCCTTTTGAGGACAACCAATTTAATTAAAAGAGTTGTTTATACAAGAATTAAACTTTTATTTCGTTTGGTTTGTGCGCCTAATATCATGGTGCCGATTCGTTCGCCGCAACTGCAAAAACGCCTCCATGGAGGGCGAGCCGTCGGGAAAATTTTACCCAGCTGGTTGGCGCAACCCACTAATAAATAATCTGTCCTTTTGAGGACAACCAATCCAGTTCAGAGAGTTGTTTGTATAAGAATTAAATTAATATTTCGTTCGGTTTGTGCGCCATTTAATCTAGTGCCGATTTGTTCGTCACGACTGCAAAAACGCTACTGTTTGCGGGAGAGCCTCCATGGAAGGCGAGCAGGACAATTCTCCGTCGGTGAAAAAATTTTCCTAGCTGGTTGGCGCAACCCGCGATGAATCAATAAATCAATTCAATTTCTAATTTAAGAGAGTTATTTGAATAAGAGTTTATCTTACATTTCGGTCGATTGGCAGTCATATTGGATTTTGCCAAGTCGTTACAAGCCAACAGTGTGCTATGCGGCGGATCCATAAAATCAGTAAAAATAAATCAAAGCCTGCCGGTGCTTTGATTTATTTTCACCGAAAAATCCTACCAGATACAAATCCATCTTTGCTACTTTCAATTTAATATTCTCAGCTTGAGAGTTTTTTTTATTGGGATTTTCGTTTCAAATTGTCGATTGGCAGCCAGTGGTATTAGCAAAACTTGTTTTCCCTTCGTCGCATACCTTAAACCACACAAATTCCCTATCACGGACACCATTTTCGATGTCGAAAATGATATTCCGAACCAACATTCTCTGTAAATTCCAATAAATAGTGTGTTATAAACAGTTGTTCTGTTGTATTAACGATTCGCTTGAGTTGGATAAGGGGGAATTAAACTTTTTAATTTTTTTCCCTAAGGATCCTCAACTTCTTCTAGGCCTTAAAGATAGTCCATCGTAAAACGTGCAACCGTGGCCGTATCTTCATTTAAACCAAAATGCCCTTTTCAGGGCCACCAAAGAGTTATAAAGAGTGTACAAGAGAATTTTCCCACGCACTAACTTCATAAAACCAAACGGCCCTTTTCTGGGCCACCAAATATTATCTCAAGAGCGTACAATAGAATTTTCTTACATACTGGCTTCAAAACGCTGGTCTAATGTCCCATAAGAGCCACACCCGTCATATTGTGACTTAAACTGCTTCTACCGGTAAGGGTAAGCGACCGGCATGAATAATTGAAACCCTTTTAACGCTAATAATAGCCACACAGAATTTCCCTGACATTATAATGCATCACTTGGTTTAACGTAGTCTACGTCAACCGGTCGTGTCTTGTACACAACCCCATTGATTTTTTTTATATCTGCTTTTTTGCCACTTTTGAATATCGGAATTAAAAACGATTCTTTCCAAATTGATGGAAGAATACTGGATTCTAGAGAACGGTTAAACAACCAAAACAAAGGTTTTGCTAGCTCCGTTGATACTGACTTTAACAATACTGGGGGCAAACCATCTGGTCCTGCACCCTTTGATGCATCCAAAGTATTTAGAGAAAGAAAGTTTTCGTTGAGGAATATATTATCAACTGAAATGTCACTCAGTGGCTCAGGAAGGTGTGAAAAGTATTGATAATCCCTGTCATTTTCGTCATGAGATGTGTAAAACATGCATAATACTGATCTCTTAGAGGGGGGGAAGGGGGGAAGGAAGGGGAAGAAAATCCATTGCAAATAAATGACTTTGATCTCATTAGTAGTTTTTCCGATTTTATCGTTAAGTTGCATTTTTTGGCTGGAAAAGGGGGGGGAAGAGAGGATAAGGGTAGGGGGAATTGGAGGGGTGTGGTAGGGGGGGGGGAGGTTGTGTACTTCGATTTTTGTTTATCGTTAGCGAAGCAGAAAAAAATTTTTGGGTTTTATTTATTGTGTTTTTTTTTTTTTTTGTGTGTTTCTTTTTTTTCTTTTTTTTCTTATTTTTCTTGCATTTGTTAATTTGAGGTTTTTGTCTTTTTTGTTTTTTGTTTGGTCTTGTGGTTTTTTTTTTTTATTTTGTGATTTTTGTTTTTTTCTTTTGTTTGTGGCTTTTTTTTGTGTTTTTTTGGGTCTGGTGTTTTTATGTGGGACAGCTTGCTTTAGGTTTAAATTGCGAATTTCAGTTTGCCAATCGATAGAGTTTAACTTATTTTTTTGATAACTCCGTAGACCGCTTGTCTAAAATCAAAATATGGTTTGGACAAATCACTATCCAACTTTGTGGTTTTGTCATGTATAAATATGGAGTATTCAATTGCTGTGTGGAATACCTCATTCTTCCATAAAGGAGCATTCCGTCACACAGAAATCATCAGTCATGTTTGTAAATAATAAATCTGTGTGTGTGTGTGTGTGTGTGTGTAGAGAGAGAGAGAGAGAGAGAGAGAGAGAGAGAGAGAGAGAGAGAGATGGGCGTATTTCTGTCGAATGTCTGTTTTCCCCGCATTTCTGCACTTCTACCATAAACCAGCATTACTTCCTCATTTTTCAACCGATTTTCACCATTGAATCCTCATTTTATATTTATATTTTTTTTGTTCACGTTATTTTGGTATTAATCATACTTTTGGCACAATTTTTTATACAAATCTCCAAAAAAAAAACGGAAAAAAAATAATATATACTTAAAAATAGCGTCGAAACTATTACTCCCAAAATATTACAATGTTCAAAAGATCTGTGTTGAATTTAGTTTTGCTTCATTTGATGAATATTTGAAATTGGATCCCACGCGTTGGAGATATTGTATTTTAAGTAAATGTGTTTTTGTTCATTTATTCAAACAATCAATTTTTATCCATATCTCGAAAACTGTTCTTCTCTAATTTTTTTAATGGCATTTTTTAATTCTGCCTAAAATTTCACATAAGAAATGATGATCAGCTTACCGAGTTCATGAATGCTGTAAACTAAAGCTATATGTAGACCTTTGCAAACGAGATGGGTTTTCGTTTGATGAAATGTCGACTGAAGCTACTGTTTTCACACAATGATGGAAATTCAAAAGGGTAACATCAATCCCATGTGACCTAATAGTAACCATTGAATGATAATAACAAAAGTTACTAGACGTATTATTCCTATTATCTAATTACCATAGAAAACGGCTCTATCGGTAAAGCTAAATATTTTATTCAACATGGTAAACCCTAAAGGTACCCAAAATGATTTTGGATCAACCTCAAATCTAGTTGTAGGATCATTTTCCCTGCCAGTACGAAAGATTCTTTGGAGTTCGACTTCGTGGTCAAGCGATTAAGGTCTGTATCCACATTAATCCGGACACCTTCAAATCATTGTAACTTTTGAAATGGTGCACGTGGGAATGAAAAATTTCCCGGGGGATAAGTGGGGGTCTATGGTGTAAAAGACTTTGTTTGTTGTTTTCATTTTACATTTTGTGTATTCAAGATGGCGACGAAAGAAAAACAAGTGCGCGAGCGAATTTTGTACGGGCGTACGGCAAATCCTGACTTGTCAATACGGGACCTTGCAAAAAATTGGATTTGCCTAAATCCACTGTTCACGATGTGCTCAAATCATTTTCGGAACGTTTGACGGTGGAGAGGAAACCGAGAAGTCACAAAAACATTGGACGCGCTGATCCTGTCATGGACCGAAAGGTGAAAATGATATTAACGAAAAACCCAAATCTCTCCAATCGAACGGTGGCTCGTAAAATAGGGATGTCGTCTGGTTTTGTCCAAAAATCAAAACAACGTTTGGGACTTAAGTCGTATAAAGTAAAAACAGTTCCAAATCGCAACGACAAACAGAACTTGGCAGCAAAATCACGGGCTCGACGTTTGTACTGCTAATATTTGACGAAGTTTTCACTCGTTGTTATGGACGATGAAACTGACGATGATTTCAAGCAGCTTCCAGGGCTGGCTTTTTATTCTGCTATGGCCAGAAATGCTACAGCTGAGCATTTCAGAACGAAGAAGGCATCGAAATTTCCCAAAAAAATACCTTGTGTGGCAAGCAGTTTGCACGTGTGGCAAAAAGAGTAAATCTTTCGTCACTACAGGCACAATCAACAAGGAGATCTATCAGAAAGAGTGTCTGCAGAAGCGATTGCTACCCTTCATCAAAAGTCACAAAGAAAAACCTTTGTTCTGGCCCCATTTGGCATTATGCCACTATGCTAGAACTGTGATGGAGTGGTACCAAGCAAATCAAGTGAACATTGTACCAACCAAAACCCGCCAAATTGCCCAGAGCTAGGACCAATCGAGAGATATTGGGCTCTGATGAAGCGGAAGCTTTCTGGAAAGAAGCAAAAAATCAAAGACATCAAACACTTCCAACAAATTTGGACAAAGACGGCTTCTACTATTTCTGAAGAGTCTGTACAAACCCGAATTGACGGAGTTAAGCGCGAAGTTCGAAAATTTTATGCAAATACAGAATAACTATGTTTTGTCTTCACGAATTGTTAAAACACATCCCATGAACCTGACATAAACAACTACGACGGAAATATAATGCGAAATTTATGTTTTATTCTTGTTTTGTGGTGTGCGGATTGTTGCGGATACAGACATTAGTGGCATCACCCGCCGTTCAAGCGATTGCCATGAAGTGCGGGTTCGATTCCCGCTCCAGCCTGTGGAACTTTTCACAGAACGAATATGTCCAATCTGGTCCACTATGTGTTAGGTTAAGTTGTCCGTTGTAATTCACTCTATGTTCAATGTTCAGTCTGTAAGACCTCAAGTTGAAAACGGTGTAAATGTCTTAAAACAAAGTACAGTTCTTGGTACTTTGCTACAAATATGGTCCTTATCAAAGAGTGGTCCTAGTGTGTGTCGTATTTGGACCGAGATTTCCAGCCTCAGTCTGCTGCTGCTGATTCGTCCGTTGTTTCCGAAATCCGTCACTTGAATGTCTCAAAGAGTAGAGTAGTAAAATTTTGTCTTAATTTATAATAATTTGTTTATCTAAACCTATTTTTGGATTTACAAGTGGTAAGGGTGGTAAGGGCTCTGCAGCTTTGTGTGTTTTAAGTTTTTTGTGTGTTTTATGTGTCTTGTATGTGTTCTAACATATTTGCCTTTGCATGTTTAGATTTAATAAATAATTTGATAACCTACCTAACTACTAACCCCACTCGCATAATCGATTTTATTGAATGTCTAGTTGACCATTATTTTGATACAAATCTGTTCTTCAACAGATAGTTTTTTATCGACAAGCCTATCCACTGCTGCAAGTAGTTCTAGATCAATGAAATTCATTACCCGATTATTCGTTTCAGAATATAATTTTCAATAATAGCCGATCAGTTTTCTCGTTCAAGTATTCATTGCTTCTTCCTTGGGCGTGGATCATTTTGATTATTGTTGTTTTTTTTTCTGTATAGGAAGAAGAACTAACATTAGCATGCAATATTTTGTGGTTAAAGTGGTTGTGAAGTTCAGCTTCTAAAATAAAATGTTGTCAAATGAATTCCAATGAGTCAAACTGAGTATTTACATCATTGAGCCCAGTGCTCATTCCATAGGCCCACATTAGAACCATGCCTTCTTTCATATTGGTCGTTGTGTATTTCATAAAAAATGTGTTCAAAACATTGATTTACTCCTTATCCATCCAACAGATTTCCTGATTCAATTCTATATCACCTAAAAGGCGTAATCTGATTTATCACTTTCATGATACCTCAAACACATTACAGCACTCAGCTCACGCCCGTTTATTGCAACTTTAAGGCTGCACAAGGTTTGTGTTTTAAACGTGACATTGGTAAATGAAATCAAACATGAAGAAAATAAATCAATTAAGAGCAAACATATGGTATAAAAGAGTCCTACAGTTACAACGGAGGCATCACTCAACTGTGTTCAATCCATCTGTAAAGTTCAGTCCGAAAACCACTGAAGTGTAACCCAGTCGACGGTAGCATCCAGCATGAAGGTAACTAGTCGTAAATTATCAATAAATTTCAGTGTGCAAGCCACCTACAATTTCGTTTTCTTTTCTCTCTCTAGGCGTTCGTTGTGTTTTCCATGGCTTTGGCCATTGCTTCCTGCACGGCAGTTGACGATTCCTCTAAGAAAGACAAACGTGGCCTGTGGGATCTGGGATACGGACATGATTCTCTCAGCTTCGATAACCAATATTATGACCACCATGATCACGATGACCATCATGAAGTCAAGCATCTGCACACCACCATCACCAAGAAGGTTCCAGTTCCATACCCAGTTGAGGTCGAGAAACACTTCCCAGTTGAAGTGAAGGTCCCCTACCCAGTCCATGTCGAGAAGAAGGTCCCAGTCTATGTGGAGAAGAAGGTGCCAGTCTATGTAGAGAAGAAGGTCCCGGTCCACGTTGACCGTCCAGTCCCATACCCAGTTGAAGTCAAGGTCCCAGTTGTCCAGAAGGAATACGTCGAAGTGCCGAAACCGTACGCAGTTCATGTTGAGAAGCACGTTCCTGTGGTTGTTCACAAGCCAGTGTATGTCGAAAAGCACGTTCCAGTGACCTTCACCATCAAGAAGCACGAGAAGAAGCACTGGTGGTGAAATGTTTTGTAACGCTTTGATGTCAATAAATCGTTAAATCCGTTGATGAACACTGATTGCATTTTCTTCAAAGAACTTGAGATCTTGGTGTTCTTTCCATTGTCATAAGATCTAATTTCCTAATCTAATCTAATCTAATCTAACCCTTACACAGCATGTTCTTTAAAGCATCCTGGAAAATGATTGTATACCTCGATTAAGTGCACACAACACTAGGTTCTTCCAATTCCAATTTTTCGAACATAAAAATGACAAACTAATTTGCGGAAATCAACATAGGCATCGGGCAGAAGAGAAGATTCCCTAAATATTGATGTTATACTACGATGTCTCAGAATCTAGTAGATAGGAACGTGGACATTTTTTTTTTGACGTAGAACTACGTCTTTGTTTTCTATACTGGGGTACAATAAAAAAAAAAATCGCATTGCGACCGTCACAAAAAGTGGTCAGGTTTTGAGCATTAATATCTCAGTCATTTCTCAGAAGATTTTCAAAATTTTTACACCAATCGATCGGAAGTATTTCTACGCATCAATTTCAATACAAAACATTGTTGATTTCGGGCCACATACTATTGCAAAATTCATAAATCTTGCCTTAACAAGTATATTAACTCCTTCAGGCCTAAGAAGTCATATTTGACCCCGAAAGGACAATGGCGGTATAAAATCACACAGACTGAATAAAAGTGTACACTTTTTTCGGCATATTTGTTTTCCATCACTTTTTCCATCTGGAAAATAAAAAAAAACCTATGAGTTTAAGGCCTAATTGACGACCTAGAACATCCTGAATATGAAGAAGTTCAGAAAGAAAAAAATAAATGCCTTATTAATAGTGTACAGCTTTCTTTTAGAATATTGTACATATGCATATTAAATCTTCGTTATTATTTAATTCTTATTATTGAAATATTTTTGTATCTTTCTGGGAGGTCATCCAAAATTTACTTGAGCTCAAAACTTCAAATCTACAGTTGTAACAGTAGCTTTTAGGGCTATATAAGGTTACGATATGTATTCAAACATATTGAATGAACCTTTCGGAAGGTTAACAGTCATTATTTGACAACTTAATGATGTTATAAGTCATCCAAACTGTCCTTGAGCTCAGAACTTCAGATCTACAGTAGTGACTATAGCTCTTTGGGCTATACAAAGTTACGCTATGTATTCAACCATATTCAGTGAATATTTTCGAAAGTAAAAAACATTATGACATAAACGGGGATGGTCCAGGTCATCCAAATCCTTGAGTTTAGAACATAAGATCTACAGTTGTTACAGTGGGTTTTTGGAATGTGCAAAGGGACAATATGTTTTCAACAATATTGATTGAATAGTGTGGAAGGCTAACATACATAATGCGACAATTTTGGGATATTCTAGCTACTCCAAACTGTCCTTAAGTTCAAAACATAAGATCTACAGTTGTAACAGAAGTTTCTAGAGATATATATGGTAACCATATGTATTCAAATAAATTCAATGAATCTTTGGGAAGGTCAACTGTATTATGGAGAGTGTGAGCTGTTGTAATTTTATAACTTTGAGATCCTTTAGGTAATCCAAACCGTCCTGGAGTTCAGAACTTGGAATCGACGATAGTAACAGTATTTTTTTTGGCTATACAAAGCTACATCACGTATTCAAGTATATTCAGTGAATATTTTCGAACGTAAAAATACACAAGAAGATAATCTCGGGATGGTCTAGGTCATCCAAGCTGTCTTGGCGCTCAGAACTTAAAATTTACGGTCGTAACAGTAAATTTAAAGCAATACAAAGTTACAATAAATATTCAATCATATTCAATTAACATTCTTAAAGTCAAAAAACATTATAATGCAATATGACATGTTCGAGGTCATCCAAACTATCCTTGAGAGCAGAACATAGGACCTACAATTGCAACAAAAGCTTTCTGGGCTATATAAAGCTACGATGTGTATTGGAACATATTTATTGAATATTTTGGAATAAAAAAATACATTATGAGATAATTTTCGGATGTTCTAGGTTATCAAAACATTCCAGAATTCAAAACTTTAAATCTACAGCTGTCTGTTTTTTTTCGGTTTTGAATTGTAGCTTAAGATCTACAGCTTTTTGGACTAAACAAAGTAACAATATGTATTTGACCAAATTAAGTGAATCTTTTGGAAGGTCAACCGATATAATGAGATAACTTTGGAGGTTCTAGGTCATCAAAACTACTCTTGAGTTCAGAATTTAGGATCTTTAGTTGTAAAGTTAGCTTTATAATCTATTAAAGGTGACGATATACATTCAAACACATTCAGTGCGGCTTCTGTAAGCTCACCAGTCACTATCAGATTATCTCGGGATGTTCAGGTTCATAAAAACTGAGCTTGATTTCAGAACTTAAGATATACGGTAATAACTGTAGCCTTTTGGGCTATACAAACCTACAATAAATATTCAAACATATTCAATAAATATTTTGAAACGTCCACAAACATCATAGTATAACCTTGATAATTTCAGGTCATTCAAACTGTCCTTCAAAACTAAAGGTCTACAATTAAAACAATAGCTTAATGGGCTATGCAGAGTTAATTAAGTTTGTTTGGCATAGAATATCCCAAGACTATCTCATAATGTAAGTTGGTCTTCCAGGACATTCATTGAATATGTTTGAATACATATCATAACATTGTATAGCGGATAAAGCTACTGTTAGAACTGTAGATCTTAATTTCGGAACTCTTGGGCAGTTTGAACGACCCAGCACCTCTCAAAAAAATATTTCCTAATTTTTCAATCATTTCTATGTTATTGAGCATCAAATCAATCAGAATTCACCAAATTGTTTGTATAAATTAGGCCTGAAAAAAAACATTGCATTGTACCATCTAAATGGCTTACATTTAGTATTGTAGTCGTTAAAAAGGGGTGTGTTGTTGGGTGGGGGGGGGTATTTTGTTAAAAAAAAAAGGAGGGGGGGGGAAAGGGGTTTTTTGGGGGGGGGGGGAGAAAAGGGGGTGGGTGTGTTTTGTGGGGGGGTTTGTTTGTGGGGGTGGGGGGGGGGGGGGAAAAAAAAATAATGAAAAAAGAAAAAAAAAAAAAAATTAATTGTTGGTTGAAAAGGTGGGGGTGGGGGGGGGGGGGGTGGGGGGGGGTTGTGGGGGAGGGGTGTGGGGGGGGGGGTTGGGGGGGGGGGGGGGGAGTGGGGGGGGGGGTTAGTTGTGTGTTGGTGGTTGGGGGGGATGATATATGAAGGTGGTTTTGTTGTTTTTTTGTTGTAGTTGTGGGGTGGGGGGGGGGTGGAGGGGATACAGGGTGCGGCAGAAAATAATGCGAAAATTTGTTCTATTTCTTTCAAATTCCATTTTCAACTAATTCAAGGAATAATATCAACATTTTCGAGTGCAGTTATCTTTATAAAGTCCTTTTAAACAAACTTATTCATTGTGTCCTCAATTTTTATTAATAACATCCTCGAGCCGACGCCAAAGCAGGCCTTTCGGACGTAGTCCTCCGACATTGACTGCCATGTGCGTGTTAGGGTTGACTTCAGGGTTTTCACACTAGGGTGTGATGTTTTGCAGGCTGGTGCTTCAACATATGCCCAAATCGAATAATCCAACGGATTAAGATCTGGACTGCTAGGGGGGCACAAATCCTTCGGCCATAACTTCATGTTATCGTTCAACCATTGTTGGGTTCGATTGGACGTGTGACACGGCGCTCCATCCTGCCGTAGGACAACGTTTTGGTCCTCGGAGAAGTTGGCCTTCACCCAGGGAAGCACTTGGTCCTTTAGAATACCGATATACATTTCGGTATTGATTTTAACTCCATTTGATTTTAACTCCGGTATTGATTTTAACTCAATGAAAACAGGCGGCAATTTCAAACCGTTGGATGCCACCAAGCCAAACATCATGACACCAGCCGAATGCTTGGTTTGAAATTTGAATTTCACTTTTTCCGGAACGTTCTCCATTTTCTGCGGTGAAATGAACCGGTCCATGCGGCTGTTGGCCACGGCATCGATGCTGAAAAGCTTTTCGTCGGAGAACAGGATTATCATTTTTTCCTTCTTCAACAAGGAAAGAAATCTCTTGGAACGAGTCACTCGTAGTTCCTTGACCCGGTCCGTAATCAAGTGGCGTTTCACTCTGGCTCTGGAAGATGCATGCAGGTCTTCTTTGATGATTCTTCGCATGGCCTTCTCCGAAATATTGGCTTCCTTTGCAAGTTTTCTTATGGAACGCACCAGGTTGCGAACAATTTTTGCACGGACCGATTTGATCACGTTTGGCGTGCGTGCAAAGCGCGGACGTCCGCTTCCCGGCTTCCGCTGCTTAGGACCATCCTGCAGGGACTTATTTGTGCGGTAAACTGTTGCCAAATCGCACCCTACCACCTTGGCAATCTCTTTCGGCATCTTCTGGGCGAGCAACAAACTGGTGATCACTTCTTTCGCGAACATTTTGACGAATTTGCAATAAAACAAATAGAATGTTTGGATGCAGCACTTGGAAGTAAACATAAACAAATACACTTTCGACAGAAATTGGTGAGGGCTATGCACGTTAGTGATGCTGATGTTGAAGAACCGACTCTTGATCCTCAACCCGCACATTGTTGGCTTGATCGGTCACCACCCTATCACTCACTTCTGCATCTCACCCATCACGATAAAAGCATTTCCTTGCTTGTATGTATTGCCGCAGCTCTGGTAGATTGTATGCACCATGGATCCTTTCCAGCACACTTTCAGCACGTTGTCGAACTGGCGGCTCTTCAATTCGTCGGAAAGCACACGAGTACTTCCAAGAAAATTGAGAGATCGGCAGTTCCACGTCCCGAGTTTCCAATCGTTAGTCCTTATCCGTAGCCTAGGTCCATGCCGATTGTTCCAGTTCGAATCTCTTGCTTGTGTATTATTCGTTGCTGTACTTATTTTTTATCGGTGTCGGCTCGTTAGGCCCACAATCAACCCCTCTACCTCGCAGGAGGGCCATCGTGATGATTAATATTCCCGAGCATCATCAGCTCTTTTGGCTTTTGTATTAAGGGGCTATTCATAAACAAAGTAGACTTTTTTAGGGGATGGGGTTGACCAATGTCTACGCTCTATACAAAATTTCAAAAACATGTATGGAGAAAAGTCTGCGAGGGGGGAGGGGGTCTGCGATTTTCAAAAATAAGTCTACGTGGTTTATGAACAGGTCCTAAGAGTCCTGGGCGCACTAACAAGATGCTAGCCCAGCCGCTCCTAACATGAAGAACAGACGCTACCCTGATCCATCCCGGACCTGGAATGAGACGCTCGATCGTAGTTCATTTAGCGTTACCCAGGCTGCATCACGGGAAGGCGACCTACCTTACAGCTCAACCTTCCAAAACCTGTTGGAAAAGTACAAGGTAACTCATTGTGTAGCTGAGATGACAAGTTGAAACTGTTAGAATGTCAGAATAAAATGGAGGATTTTCTGTTCAAAGCTATTAAGTTTAATCTGGTGAAAAACTTGTTTTATTTACACCCGGTATCAGAGGTTTCTTGTAGTTAACACATAATCTATTCGAGGAGCTACATAGAAAAAAAAAAACTACAACGCACAGCCCCATTGGGTTGTTCGAAATGATGACGTAGGACTACGATACTAAATGTAAGCCATTTAGATGGTACAATGCAATGTTTTTTTTTAATTTACACTTCCAGGCTTAATTTATACAAGCAATTTGGTGAATTCTGATTGCTTTGGTGCTCAATAACATAGAAATGACTGAAAAAAGTAGGGAATATTTTTTTGAGATGTGCTGGGTCGTCCAAACTGCCCAAGAGTTCAGAACTTAGAATCTACAGTTGTAACAGTAGCTTTATCCGCTATACAGTTTTATGATATGTATTCAAACATATCTAATGAATGCCCTGGAAGTCAAACTGACATTATGAGATAATCTTGGGATATTCTACGCCAATAGCTTGATTTTAGTAGGTATGGAGAGCATTGAAGCTGTTTGTTTCAAGTGGCGAAGACCAGCATAAATTTTACCACATTGATAAATTACCTGGAAAGTCCATTCATGGTTGCTTTGGAAAATAATTCCTAGATTAGATACTTTCTCCACATATTGGATGACCTCATCATTAATAAACAAATTTGGCAAAAGTGGACGAGTTTGTTGTCTTGTAGTATACATTGCTTTGGTTTTAGATGAATTGATGGGAAGTAGATTATTTTCAGACCACTTTTGAACACGCTCAAGATCGGAGTTGATTAACTGTGCCAAATTCTCAAAATTGATGCTTGTTGAACAGAAGTAAAGCTGCACATCGTCAGCAAACATGTGTATAAGACAACATTTCAAAACCGTGGGCAGATCGTTTATAAATAATGAAAATAGTAGTAGACCTAAAACGGACTATTGGGGTACACCTGAAAGGATACTGATAGACCTGGACAAAATACCATTTGCCTCTACCACTTGCGTGCGTGAGCTTATATAGGATTTTATCAGTGTTACCGCATCACGATGAAAGTTAAATTTGTGTGATAATTTATTTAGAAGTTTTACATGTGAGACCCTGTCAAAAGCTTTAGAAAAGTCGATGAGAAGCAGAAATGCTACACCTTTCTTATCTATTGTCTGATGGATATCGTCATGAACCTTAAGTAAAGAAGAAGTTGTGCTATGACTAGATCTAAATCCAGACTGGTGCGGGCTAAGAAGGTCAAATTGTTGCACATAATCTTGAATTTGAATTTTCAAAAAAATTTCTAACGCCTTCGAAAGAGAACATAAAATGCTGATTGGACGTACATAGGTTCTCCAAGGTAATATTGTGAGGTTTTTTACGTATTGGAATAACCTTGGCAGTTTTCCAAGCACGAGGAAACTTACTGGTGGATATAAACAGGTTAAACATATAATTAATAGGAACAATTATGAAGGGCAGGATAATCTTAATGAACTTAAAATCCACACCATCCAAACCAACTACATTTGACTGAATAGAAAGGATTGCTGAAGAAACTCAGTACAAATTGAAAAACTGAAACCACTTGAGTTTCGAGGCGGTATATGCTGGAGGCATGAATCCCGTGTAAAGTTATTGCCAAAATAAGTATTAATTTCATCACCAGTACTATGGAATTCAACATCGTCGTTTGAAGCAGTAATATTGAGCTTCTTTAGCCTTTTCCAAATTTCCTTGTTAGAGGACGCTGATACCAGATTAGTGGAAAGGTAATCAGATTTTGCTTTATTAATCAAACCAGTAACTCGATTTCGAAGCCTTTTATACTGGCTTCGATCAAGCTCACTTTTAGTGCAAGTCCATTGGCAATATGCTACATTCCTTGCAATCATAATATTTAAAATATCATTGTTAAACCATGAAGCATTTGACCTGAGGCTAGGTGCACGCAATGGGACAAAGTTTTCATAAAGTTCAATTACGGTATTATTGAAGAAGTCGAGAGCCAAGTCAGAATCAGTGATACTATATAGTAACGTCCAATCAAGATGTTTCAGGGTGTTTTGGAGTAGAGAATAATCTATTCGATTATAGTCTCTGAATTGTCTCGGACGCTCAGTTGTAATACGGCTTATATTGAGCGATGAAAAAATAATGTCGTGCTGAGAGAAACCCGGGGCTGCTACTTGATTAAAGTTACGAATGAAATTATCATTATTAGTTAACAACAAATCAATCAACGAGCTACCACCGTTATAAAAATGAGTGGGCTCACTGTTGACGCAAAATAATCCGAAATGGTCCAAGGCATTACAAAAACGAGACGTTTTCGAGCAATTATTCCTTAAATCTGTATTGAAATCACCTAATAAAACAATGTTTGCAAAATTTAATGATAAATCGGCCAGCAATTGATCTAGTGTACTTGAACAATCGACTCCCGGAGGGCAATACACCACACACAAAAGAAATGTATCTTGGTTAACATTAACTTCAACACATAAATATTCAGTGCGATTCAGATCTGCCGTTACCAGTTCTGAAGCCGCAATTACTTTGCATCTGATACCATTTTTGTAATATATACAAATTCCTCCACCTCGTCCATACTTTCGATCATTTCGTAAAATCTAATAACCTTCAGCACTAATGGTACTATCAGCAATACTATCACGTAGCCATGTTTCAGTTACACAAATTATACCCAGCTTGCTATGAGAGAAGCAAGACTTGAATTCATCAAGTTTACTCAACTGACGAGCGCACAAACTTTGAACATTCATGTGACACACATTAATGAGATCATCAGGAAGAGCGACATTCATAACAGCCCTTGGTATGTCAGCAAAACCTATATTCGTACGTGCATCATTTCTTGATTGACTACCCGCCATCATCGGCTAGCAGCAAGTTCAATCGCGAACACATGAACCAGCAAAAATGGAGAGAAATAGAGCTTGGGAGAGGCAACAAGTCAATGAACGAACTATAAATCATAATAATGGAACTCATTTCTAAACATTACTAAGAAAGTGGTAACAGATCGTGAATTCAATGAAAAAATAAAAATATTAAAGCTATGAAATACAAATACAGCAGCAACATAACATCTGCATCCAGCAACAGCAACAGCCAACGTCAGCCCCAGCAGCAGTCTCGATCAACCCCTAATCTCCCTCAGATTGTCTAACCGAAACGGTCTCCAACAGAAGCAGTAACAGCAGATAACTTTTAGGAGGGAAGGTAACAAGGATAAACTCATGGAATGGAATCACGGAAAAAAGCATGAAAGGAATTAGAAAAATGTATATAGGAAGGGTTTCGAATTTTAACTTTTAGGAGAGGAAGAATCATAGGATTGAATGATAGGAATCAAGGATCAAACTAGGCAGGAAGAGAAATTGCAAGGAAAGGTTAATTTTGGTTGAATCCATACTTCGTCAGTTGACCAACATCCAAGATAGGCTGAGCAGCAACGTCCTCCTTCGGCTTCCTCGTAAATTGTACCATCTCGAGAGAACACAGTCCTGATACGGCCGCCACTTTTCAACTTCAGCGCAATCCCTTTGATGGTACGTGCCGATTCGGTGAGATTCTCATTAAGGAACACCCGTTTATCGATTTCGAATCCCAGCTGGTTCAAGTTTTTCTTCGAGAGATAGTGGAAGAAAAAGTCATCTCTAGCAGCTTTGAATGCAAATTGAAGCAGTATAGGTGGAGATGCGCCAGTTGTGATTGGGGTTTGAGCCAGCCGTTTAGTGAAGATAGAAGGATCCGAACTTCCATACCCGAGAGCAGCAGACACCAATTTCACAACGCTGTTGGTGTTTTCCGTAGGGCTGTAAGGTACTCCGGTGAGAATGAGATCATTCGACTTCGCCAGCTTGTTGATGTCATCTTTATTACCCCGAGCATCGATATCAGTTTTAGCTTGAACCTCGCAAAGTTGTTTATAATCCCGGGAACAGTCAGCTTTTAGTTGATGCACTTCATCCCGCAGAGACGCAATTTCATTGACGAGAGCTGCATTATTAGAGTCAATCTTCCGTTCGATTTTCTCGTTTCCATCGGCGATCAGTTGTTTTATTCGCTACAGAAGAACGTCAAAACTTTCTACCGTGTCCTACATATGGTCGAGATCTTCACGTGAGCGTTTTTTGTTTTGTATCTCACCAGCAGAACACAGCGGCAGATCAATTGTTGTTGATTTATATTTGCCGTCTTTACTCATGGTAGCAGCTCGAGTTTGCCGATGTATGCTAAGATGGACGGGAAACAAACTCTTTCACACGCGAAATTAACTTCTCGTTTATGAGCGATGGTCGGCTGTTATCGATGCTTTTTTAGTTTGATTACGAAGGACTATGATGCAGTGAGAAATAATATCGGCATAGATTCTAGCATCGAAGAATTTAACACGAAGAAAAGCTTCATCGAATCACGACCGCGAACAACTCACTTTCTACCGCGCTCCATCACACTCATAACATGGACATATTGCCCCTTTGCACATTCCAAACACCCACTGTTACAATTGTAGATCTTATGTTCTAAACTAAAGGACAGTTTGGATGACCTAGATCATCCCCGTTTATGTCATAATGTTTTTTTTTACGTTCGAAAATACTCACTGAATATGGTTGAATACGTAGCGTAACTTAAACTCATAGGTTTTTTTTAAATATTTTTCAAGTGAAAGTGATGTAAACTAAATATGCCGAAGAAAGTGTACCCTTTTATTCAGTCTGGGTGATTTTATACCGCCATTATCCTTTTGGGGTCAAATATGACTTCTTAGGCCTGAAGGAGTTAATATACTTGTTAAGGCAAGATTTATGAATTTTGCAATAGTATGTGGCCCGAAATCAACAATGTGCTGTATTGAAATTGATGCGTAGAAATACTTCCGAAAATCTTTTGAGAAATGACTGAGATATTAATGCTCAAAACCTGACCACTTTTCGTGACGGTCGAATTGCGATTTTTTTTTGGAATTGTACCCCAGTATTGAAAACAAAGACGTAGTCCTACTTCAAAAAATATGAAGAAATTTAGAGCAATTTTTGTGCAATTTTGTGCACCTTTAATTTGTGCTGTTTTCTACCATTTATTCCTATCACAATTTCCCTCGTCAGTTTGCTTAATATAATCTCCTACCACCACTTGAACTGGAGAAGCAACGTTACGTTTGACTGATGTTTTATAATAGATCTGCTTATTTTTCCTCTGAATTGCCCCAGATTAATTCCAATGTTCGGCTAGGAATAATGAAGTTCTATTTTAATTGTGACTATGATGAATCCTATAGCGAGAGATCAGATTTTGGAAGAACAGCTCTTGTATAAAAGTTGTAAAAATCTTAAAGAAATACTTACACTTCTCAGGCGCTAATAATCAGTATAAAAATATAACTTGAGAGAAAAATCTCTCAAAGGAATAATAATTAATAAGGTGCCAATAACCAGCATAATAATAGCGTTCGAAAGAATCGCTAATGTTTATAAAACTGAAAAATCTCTGGTAAAAAACATATAAGCATAAGCAAAACAAGGTGAGAGAACTGCTCATGCTCTAAAAAAAGGTAAATGTTCCTAAAAACTGCTTACGTCAATGTTGCATTAATTCGTTAATATGAAGAAATAAACAGAAAAGGTACCATTGACTTTTGGAAAATATTCCAAATTCACACATTCCAGACTGTTTTCATTTAAATTTTAATTCGGGCTAGTGTGCATTTGGGGATAGTGGTCTTTCGGGAAAATATCCCAAAACCCCTTTTTGCATGAACCCAAAGCAACATTGCTTTCAAACCTAGAACAGAAGCCACTTGGGACTAATGTTGCCTTTCTACGATGCCACGAGTTGGCTTAGTGTAAACGCACCTCTAACGACAATGGTCAAACTGTGTTGCCAAATATGCCGCCACATGCTAATTTTCTCCGATTTGGCAATAATGCATCCATAGCTAATGCATATTAGGTAAAAAAAAACAAGCCCTTGACAATCCGCTTTCACAACTCCCATCACAAAATAAATTCATTTGTGCCTCCAAGCTTTGCGACTCGTTCCGATTTGTGGGTGGGAGATCTAACTCGATCAGATTGAAATCAGCCACCGTCTGGCGCGAAAAAACAAATGCTTCATTTAGCTCCAGCCACCTCTGAGCAAATGGCTTTCCAATGGCTCTTTTCAAATGGTACTTGAAATTCGATGCTTTGCAAGAAAACCCACAATCCATTGAATCCACATCCACCGATAAATTCAAATTCAATCACCTCACTCCGGTTTCGTTCCCCGGCAAAGCAGTGCCTGATGCCCTGAAGTCATCCAAGTTGCACCCGAGTAATTGATATTTTCCAACACAGAGACTCCAAGTTGAAACAAGATTTGAAGTTGAAAAAGAAAAAAAAATCGCACCAATTAGCATTCGGTCAATTCGGAACAAATTAAATTAAAATTTCAAATGCGATCCGACGGGCTCTCGGAGCAGTTGTCATTTGAAATCCGATCAGAGCGCAAGGGAGGAAGGTTGAAAGATCACAGATCCGACGACGACGACGCCAGCCGGTCACATCGTGAGTTGCCTACAGCGAAGAGTTCAGTTTTCCAGGGCGCAGCATGTTCATGTGTAATCGAAAGGAAATAAATTCAATGCTGGCGAGCGAATTAATATTTGCAAAGCGTACCTTCGGGCTATGTTAGCCAAGATCTCGGCGATCAGATCTGGAAATATATATGGGTTGGGAAGAATTGGAACATGACAAAAAGAATGATCGAGAAAGACATATCTCTCGCTAATGGTTGCAACGATGACAGCATCCATGTTCGGCGGGATTTGACCCCGTGAGCAGTTTTGCTTTGCTTCCGTTCTTTTCGTTTGATAGGTTGTGGTTTGAATTTTATTGGCATGATGGTTGAGCAATAAAAAGGTGATTAATACGAGGGTGGGATCGGTCGGAGTTGGTTTATGGGTAGAATTTAAAAATAAATCTCATACCCATCTCGATACCAATTGAGGAAATTTGTGCAGTTTGAGTTTGAAATCGATCGTATATGTTTATTAAGGTTGCTTTATTTTGTTTTGATGGGCAGATGGGCATAAGCATAAGCAATTGAGATTACATGCTGACAAGCGATACAATTAGCTATCAACATAAACTATAATACGGTCGATCAATACAAATTTAAGTTGTTTCAACTGAATTGGATTTGGATTGGATTTGGATTGGATTTGGATTGGATTTGGATTTGGATTGGATTTGGATTGGATTTGGATTGGATTTGGATTGGATTTGAATTGGATTTGGATTGGATTTGGATTGGATTTGGATTGGATTTGGATTTGGATTGGATTTGGATTGGATTTGGATTGGATTTGGATTGGATTTGAATTGGATTTGGATTGGATTTGGATTGGATTTGGATTTGGATTGGATTTGGATTGGATTTGGATTGGATTTGGATTGGATTTGGATTGGATTTTGGATTGGATTTGGATTGGATTTGGATTGGATTTGGATTGGATTTGGATTGGATTTGGATTGGATTTGGATTTGGATTGGATTTGGATTGGATTTGGATTGGATTTGGATTGGATTTGGATTTGGATTGGATTTGGATTGGATTTGGATTGGATTTGGATTGGATTTGAATTGGATTTGGATTGGATTTGGATTGGATTTGGATTTGGATTGGATTTGGATTGGATTTGGATTGGATTTGGATTGGATTTGGATAGGATCTGGATTGGATTCAGCCGCTGCCATCTTATTCAGTCGCTGCCGCTGCGTCATTGCCTGCAGCTCCGAAACCAGTGGACGCGACTTCCGTTTCCTGAAATGTATGTTCATATTTACCAGGTACTTTTTCACTGTTTGGCCGGCTGAACCGATCTACTGGCCAAGCGCACGCAGCGATGTAGCCACTTTTCCCTCGGTCTTCCTCTTCAGCATCCTTTGGAGCTTCTTGTCACTCAGGGTCGTCGGCCGTCCGGAACCGGGTTTTCTTTCGATGCTCTGATGGTTGTCTAATAGTGCCAAGATGTTGTAGATGCAGGAACGGGCGTATCCGGCGTCCACAAAGTGCCGCACGATGTCCGTTTTTGACGCTGCGGAGTGCCGTTCTTTGAACGGGCACACTTCTGAACAGAGTTGCTTCACTGTTTTTGCCATCACGGTTAGAGTTCGACTGATAGAGCTGTCAAATTTTGTCTGCTGACTCATGGGTTACTATGATTGATGCTGCATGGGTAGTTTTGTCAGTGCGGGTGAAGGTTAAGGCATGAAAAATCGGCGTAGTTAGTCCATTTTTATAATGCAAACGTTAATTCACAGATAACGTCTAAAGGTATGCAACTAACTTTACTTCCAGCTAAATCGTAACATCTTTATGGAGGAATTTTTCGGAGATCACTTTTTGTAAAATATACGAAAAATGATGAAAAATTATTAAATAATTATTAAAGCATATAAAATAGATCGGAAAAATTTAAGCTGATATTTTCAACAATTAGTAAAGGAATTTTTATTTTATTCTATTTTATTTGTCGGCAATAATTGAACATCTAAAAGTTTTTAATTAACTATTGTCTAGTTCGCCTAACAAAAAAAAAAGCTTTTTAAATGCATTTTTATTCATTGTGACTATCAATCGTTTCGCTAGCAGGACATCATTCTATTTAAAGGAGCATTTTTGGCATAGTTCGTTCTTTGATTGTTAATAAAAAAATGTTTTTTTTTTAAAATGAACTGTTTATTCGTTGCTCAATAACATCAGCTATGTAAGCAATCATAGCGAACTCTCTTCGCCTCTGAAGTCCTACTAAATTAATCAACAAATATCGCGACTTATATGTTGGTAATGGCGGACGTGTCCAACCTAATTTTCTTAGAGCAAACAACACAAACTGTCTGAACCGATTCTATGCGGTTTAAATATGTTCCTTGATATGGAACCCAAACAATGCTACAGTAAAGGGCGATACGGTCAAAATTTGGTCAATATCAACTTGACGTATTTCTTTCAATTTTGCATTTAAAAAACCTGAACACCCCTCATTTTGAAGGTGTGTGTGTGTAGAATGTTGCTCCTATTTTGATTTTGGAATTCACTCTTCAGTTGTCAAAATGCCGTCCAAGCAAGAAGAGCAGCGTATCAAAATTTTGCTCGCGCATCGCGAAAATCCGAGCTACTCGCATGCAAAGTTGGCAAAATCGCTAAAAGTTGCCAAATCAACCGTTACAAATGTAATTAAAGTGTTTGGGGAACGTTTGTCGACAGCCAGGAAGTCTGGATCGGGGGGAAATCGAAAACCGGAAGCCGCTGAGACGACAAAGAGAGTTGCCGGTAGTTTCAAGCGAAACCCTAACCTATCTCTCCGAGATGCCGCAAATAAGCTGGGTGTATCGTCTACAACCGTGCATCGAGCCAAAAAACGAGCCGGACTATCGACTTACAAGAAGGTAGTGACTCCAAATCGCGATGATAAACAAAATACGACGGCCAAAGCGCGATCCCGGAGGCTGTACACGACGATGCTGACGAAGTTTGACTGCGTGGTAATGGACGACGAAACCTACGTCAAAGCCGACTACAAGCAGCTTCCGGGACAGGAGTTTTATACGGCAAAAGGAAGGGGAAAGGTAGCAGATATTTTCAAGCACACGAAACTGTCAAAGTTCGCAAAGAAATATCTGGTTTGGCAAGCCATCTGTACCTGTGGCTTGAAAAGCAGCATTTTCATAGCTTCCGGGACTGTCAACCAAGAAATTTACGTGAAAGAGTGTTTGAATAAACGTCTGCTGCCTTTCCTGAAGAAACACGGTTGTTCCGTACTGTTTTGGCCGGATTTGGCATCTTGCCATTACGGTAAAAAGGCCATGGAGTGGTACGCCGCCAACAACGTGCAGGTGGTTCCCAAGGACAAGAACCCTCCCAACACGCCAGAGCTCCGCCCAATTGAGAAATACTGGGCTATTGTCAAGCGGAACCTAAAGAAGACCAAAAAAACTGCTAAGGACGAGCAGCAGTTCAAGGCAAACTGGCTTTCTGCGGCGAAGAAGGTGGACAAGGTGGCTGTACAAAATCTGATGGCAGGGGTCAAGCGTAAGGCCCGGCAATTCGGATTTGGAAAAGCGGAAGCCTAACTGAATGTTTTTCCTGAATTTTATACTAATTGAACTTGAAAAAGAAATTTAATTTGATTTTTTAAATAAACGATTTCACCGATTTACACGCGTTTTCCCTTGACCAAATTTTGACCGTGTCACCCTTTATTCTAGTATGGGCCTCTAACCTTACCTTACCAATCAGACTAAGGCCGGCATGGCCTCTGCTGTACACAGAAGTTGTTTCCATTGTAATCGGTCTATGGCTGTACCTCGCCAGCCTCGCTGTCTGCGGAGGGTCCGCAGGTCGCCTTCTACTTGATCGATCCACCTTGCTCGTTGCGCACCTCTTTTTCTTGTACCTGTTCGTTTTCGAGAACCATTTTCACAGGGCTGTCGTCCAGCATTCTTACGACATGCCCAGCCCAACGTAGTCGACCGATTTTTGCGATGTGTACCATGGGAGGTTCTCCCAGCAACTGGTGCAATTCGTGGTTCATTCGCCTCCTCCACGTTCCGTCTTCCATCTGCACTCCACCGTAGATCGTACGCAGCACCTTCCGTTCAAAGACTCCAAGAACGCGTTGGTCCTCCACTAGCAATGTCCATGTTATGTGGCCGTAGAGAACTACCGGTCTAATTAATGTCTTGTAGATGGTCAACTTTGTGGTTCGGCGAACTTTGTTAATACGAGGGTGGGATCGGTCGGAGTTGGTTTATGGGTAGAATTTAAAAATAAATCTTTGTGGTTCGGCGAAATTTGTTCGGCGAAATTTGTCCTTGAAGTCCAAGGTAGGCACGATTGCCAGCCATAATGCGCCTATGTATTTCTCGGCTGGTGTCCTTATCGGCGATCACCAATGAGCCCAGATACACGAATTCGTCTACTATCTCGATTTCATCACCGTCGATCTGAACTCGTGCTAGGTGGCTAGCATTGTCTTCTCGTGAGCCTCTTCCCTTCATGTATTTTGTTTTCAACACATTAACGCACTAGTATGGGCCTCACATATGCCACATATAGTGTTTTTAATGTGTAAGGGTCGTTGAAATGCAAACTATATCTTTTAATAAACCCAAACATGTGTAAAGTTTACACCAAACGGGAAGAACCCTCAGTGAAGTAATTATAACACTTACACATACACGCATTACCCAATGAACTATGTATGGAAATAAATGATTTTGTCTTGTTAAACCATCCCGTGTGAATTGTTGTGCTACCCTTAGATTCGAAGATTGTGACGGAGTTTCGCGTTTTTATTACACTGTAGACAGGATAAAAACCCCGGGCAATGCCGTACTAGAGAGTGAATAACTAGTCGGTGGGGATAATCGCGTTAAACTATTCCGTGTGGGAATTTCGCGGTGGAGATACGAAATCTTAGCGTGTGGCACGGGATCGAGACCGATGTGACCAATTTGAAAGGCTGCATTGTCAATAGCGGGTGATATCCATTTAGCTAGAGCTGTAACGTAGCTATCGTAGGTATAGTGAACTAGTGAAATCTTGGAAAACTTCGGTACTGGTTACGAGGAAGCCAATGATCTGAGGACCACGTGGTCGAATTGCCTCAAAAACTTGGATATAGCCAATGCCGTGAATAAATGGTGAAATGGTTATTGTGCTCCTAGAATAAAAGACAGAAAGCACAAGCTGTGTCGAGTTCAGTGACTGAGTGAGATTTGCGTTCGTAGTTCGTACCCACCGTCGGGGGCCGAAACTGGGTCGTCGGGTCGCCGTTTCAGAGATCTCACATTGGAGTGTGGGTTATGAGTGACAGTGAAAGCGAGTTCACGTTCGAAGAAGCTCTAGGTCGTCAGAGTGTCGAGCGTGGTGAGGATAGTAGCTCGGGAGTGGCCAATCAATTCAAGATCAAGTTACCTCCGAACGTTACCGATCGTAAAAGGGCAGATAAGCGGGCCACGAAATTGAAGATGGAAGATCAATACATAGCACAAATCGAAGCACTCAAACAAGAGCTTGCTCAGGCAAGGGAAGCTGCACGGCATGGGTCGCAAGTGGTAGCCAGTAGTGTAAATAGCGGAACCGCAGTACGAGTCCCAGATTTTCGTGAGCTGAAGGAGTATGTGTCAATGTTTGACCCGAAAATACCGTCGTGTTTGTCGGCTGATACCTGGGTAAAATCTATTGATGACACTGGAGATATGTATGAGTGGTCGCAGGCGGTACGACTACAATGTGCAAGATTGAATCCCCCCCTACAAATGCACAACCCGTAATATTGATGCTAGAAGACATGTCGTGTGTATTTGGATTGCCTTCTCGTATCGTCACGGATCGAGGGACTGCGTTCACGTCGAATGCGGTAAGGAAGTTCTGTGAAGATTATGGAATAGATCACGTGTTGACAGCTGTAGGAACACCGAGAGGAAACGGGCAAGTGGAGCGCAGTAATCGTACCATTCTTACTGCCATTCGAACTATGGTTGATGAAGCCGATCGGAAATGGGATGAGAAGGTGAGAGTAGTACAAAGTGCGATCAATACGGCACCGAACGCAACGACAGGAGTTTCACCAACGTCGTTGGTGCTATCATACCGGCCAAAAGATGTGGTGCAGAATGAAATTATTTCGATGATTACTGTGGATAGCGAAAATAGACAGGTGCCGACGAGGGAGTTGCGTGAACAAGTTCAGTACGCCACAGAGGTGAATCAAGCGAGGCAGAAGAAGTACTTCGACGATCATCGATGTGAAGCGAAGCGGTACCAGGTAAATGATTTGGTCTTAAAGACTGTATTCGATGAAATTTGGACACACGCAATTGTTCGTAACTTTTTGGCGTGTGGGTAAAAATTATTGAAATTTTAACTGAATGTATTTCATTGTGTTGTGTCAATTTTGTAATGAGTTTCGTGAAAATCGGTCGAGTGATTTCACTTATGGCTTCGAATGAAGAAATAGTGCGCCAACAAATTTTGGGCACTCACTTCGAAAACCCAAACGCTTCTCATCGATGGATCGGAAAACAGCTCGGAATCGCACATTCAACCGTATCTCATGTGATCAAAACGTTCAAGGACCGTAAGACAACCAAGCGGAAAAATGGTAGTGGCAAAAAACGTAGCACATCAAATCCGGAGAAGGCCAGGATGGTATTGAACCAATTTAAGCGTTATCCCAACATTTCGATCAGGGATGTTGCGAAAAAGGCGAAAGTTTCAGTTTGTTTTGTGCAGAAAACAATGAAACGTTCTGGATTACATGTGTCCAAGGTCCAGAAGGCACCGAACCGGAGCGATAAACAGAACTCGGTGGCCAAAACTCGTGCAAGAAAACTGTACAGGGAGTGGCTCACAAAACCGTTCTGCATTGTGATGGACGATGAGACCTACATTAAAGCCGACACCAAACAAATGCTAGCACAGGAACACTACGTCGCCACCAGTTGGCCGTTCCGGAGATTGCACGGAAGAAGAAACTGTCGAAATTCGCCAAAAAATTCCTTGTCTGGCAAGCGATCTGCGGATGTGGCAAAATGAGTCAGCCCTTCATCACCTCTGGGACCGTCACCGGACAAATCTACAAGGACGAATGCCTCCAAAAACGACTTCTGCCCATCTTGAGATCTCACGATGGCCCGACACTGTTTTGGCCGGATTTGGCATCTTGCCACTATGCCCGGCCCGTCTTAGACTGGTACAAAGATAATAATGTAGTTTTTTTTACCAAAAGACGTCAACCCTCCAAACACTCCGGAACTTCGCCCAATTGAAAAATTTTGGGCAATCATGAAGGCAAAGCTCGTTAAAACTCCAAAACTGATAGAAAATGAACTTGAACTAAAAAAAGTGTGGTTAAAAGTAAGTAAGCAAGTCGGTCCTATCATTGCCCAAAATTTGATGAAAGGGGTCAAGGAAAATTTTTTGGAGACCTATTTTGTGTGTCCAAATTTCATCGAATACAGTCTTTAGTTGCGAAGGATCAGTACGTTCCGGGCGGAAGTCGTATGCTGGAGCCAAGATTCAAAGGGCCGTTCATCGTATCGAAGGTATGTGCTAATGGTCGTAACCGGATTGAAACTGTTCCAGGTTTCGAGGCTCCGAAAAAATTTACAACAGTTTATTCGGCGGATCGGATGAAGCGTTGGTGTCACGTAGCGGATCTGGAAGATGCAATTCGATGCAGTGACGAAGAAGACGATGTTGAAATATAATTCTATTTTTGTGTGAATTAGCTGGATACGATGAGGACATCGGTGACATCTGGGTGTCCGGATGTAAAGTTTATACCAAACGGGAAGAACCCTCAGTGAATTAATTATAACACTTACACATACACGCATTAACCAATGAACTTTGTATGGAAATAAATGATTTTTAGTCTCGTAAAACCATCCCGTGTGAATTGTTGTGCAACCCTTAGATTCGAAGATTGTGACGGAGTTTCTAGCGTTTTTATTACACATATTATTTGCTTTACAGATGATATTATTGTAATGATTAGCAAAGGATAACTTAGAGTCAACTATAACTCCTAGGTCTCTAATTTGATGACATCTTTCAATTGCTGTCTGACCTAGAGAAACTGTTCTTTGTGTTGGAATGCACTCTCGTGAACAACATAGAGGTGCATTTTTAACGTTAAGTTCTAACAAGCATTTTTTTACCAGGTGTAAAAACTATTGATTTCATGTTGAAAAATATCAAGATCATTTGGTTTTTGTATCTCCATAATTAGTTGCATGTCGTCTGCATATACTGAGACTTAAAGAATTTAGGGATAAAATCTCTCAGGGGGCGAAATGCTACCCAAAAATTCAGATGCTAGTATACCCCGCTTATAATTTTAAGAAGTAGTTAAGATCGAATTGATCCAACCAGCTCAAGTGACAGGCGCTCAAACATAAAAAGAGTTATTTTGAATAGCACCAACTGGTATAAAAAAAAAATTAAAATCTTATAGATTCACCCAATTCAAACCTTGGGTTATCGGTACAGAGAAAAGATGTTTTTGTTTAGCTTGTATTTCTTTCTCGGAGTGTAAATTACAAAAATAATGTTTCTTAGTTATACAATAATCAAGTAACAGTAATATTTATTTAGTTATTCGTTGACTTCATCAGGTCAAGCACTTTCTTCTTAATGTTCCTCATTAGGTTTTGGACAACTGTTCCATCGATGCTTCTACCCACATTTACCCAATCCTCTTAGAATTTGTTAACATCAGCAGCTTCTGTACCTTTCTTCCAAAGTTTTGCTTTCATCAAAGCCCAAAACTTTTCAATTATTTGCGGACAATTTGAAGGATTCATCGCCTTCTTTACAAACTCGACTCCGTTGTCGCGATACCAGTCCATTGTGGAACCTGCATAATTGCATGACGTCAAATCAGGCTAAAACAATGTCTGACCGTTGTGCTCTCGGATGAGGGGTAGCACACGTTTTTGAAGGCATTCCTTCCGGTAAATTTTGGCATTCATGTTCGCCAAGTGTGAACAAAGGCGAAAATTGCATGCCAAACCAGTACATTCATTCCAAATAGTTCACAAAAAATGAACTTTTCTCAGTTTGGCGTTCCTTGCTTCACAGTGTAAAATCTTGCCCATGGAAGCGTTTCGTAGTCCAGCCTAACATACGTTTCATCATCTTTAAGAATGCATGTTTCCTTTTTGCTCAAAACCTCATCGACCTACTTACGAGCTCGGGTTCTCACGGAAGTTTCTTGTAACTAGCTACGTTTGGGACATGTTTGCTTCTTGTAGGTCTTGAGAGAGCCTTAGCGCGCTGAACCTTTCCGATTGATGATCCAAATTTTTTTGCACAATCGACAACTCCTTTTTTCTTTCAAACTGCTCACCAATCTTTTTGTCCAAAGCTTGTTTAGATGGACCAGGTTTACGACGAAAGATATAATTTCAGCAGCGTAATTCACTCGTTAACCATGCCGAGCGCACGCGTAAATTGAACAGCTGTCAAATTAAGTCATAGTCTTTTTCGCAAAGCAGCTCAATAAAAATGCTGCCCATAAAAAACGATACGGTACATAGCAGTCGATTTCATGTTTCTTTCTTCTTCAGCATTTTAAGCTTATTGCTTTCACAATTAGCTTATTGCTTGCTCTCAACTTAGTGTTCTAAATGCACTTCCACAGTCATTAATTGAGAGCTTTCGATGCCAGGTACCATTTTTGCATTCGTATGATTGTGTGGCAAGTACAATCATACCCTATGCCCAGGGAGTCGAGAAATTTTCCTTTACGAAAAATTCCTAGACCAGACCGGGAATCGAACCCAGCCACCACCAGCATGGTGTTGCTTTGTAGCTGCGCCTTTACCGACTGAGCTAAGGCAGGACCCCGATTTCATGTAAATATGTAATTGAATGAGAGTTAGTATAATAAGCGAACGAGAATGCGAATTTGAATAATTCGCCCAAAGCCCACATGATTTTTTCAAGTTATCATTTTGGTTATTATTTTCATTTGTCTTCCATACACCAACAAAATCCATCAAGAAACTACGAATATACAGCATTGAAAAGTTGACTTGTGTGTATGGAAATAGACTGAATGTTCTAATTATCAGGCCGCCACTATATATAATTTTTCTCACAGGCCCAAACACGATTTCTGCAAGTATTGAAGTCCGTGTTAGTACACTAATGCCCTGTAAAGACCGCCCTTAGAATGATCGATATTCACAGTAATATAACATGACTCTACCGCTATCAACATGCCAAAACTTTGAGGATTATTCCGAAAATCGAACTGACTCTTCCAATCAAATAGAAAGTCACATCATTCCGACGTGACTTCTTTCAATGTTCAATAAGTGACAAAACTCATTTCGACTCTCGACTTACTAATAATTTAGAATAATGCAACAAATTTCTGGAATACATTTCCAATCAATTCATGATACAATGCCAACAAAATCAATTGAAATACTCTAGTGGTGGATAGGTAAACTAATATCAGTGTACCATAAAGTGGATGAACGGCGTTACATGCTATTAAAGTTTGCTTGTGAGTTTCCATTTGATGTGTACTTTCTGCTTTTTCATTATTTTCGAACATTGCCTTGACGGGTAACGAACATAACACGAATGAAAGCGTTACTCAAAATAGAGTTCTAGTCAACATGTAAACCACCGTTACGCAGAATCGGGTTGAAGGTTCCCATATTCAGGTTTTTGTTTCTTATCCTGAAATTATTGCCTTTATTAACTCAAATCTCATGTGATGAAGGCATTCGATTAGTATAAGGTCGAATTTCGAAATCAAACCTCTCAAATTCATTAATTTCACAAATTAAAGTGATTTCAAGACACATACATTACAGCCGTTTTCAAAATTGCTTGTGATTTTCAGTTGTTGTTTAATTTCAAGTTTGACAGTTTAGGTTTGACAGACATCCTTGCTCTCACCATGTTGTCGTGATTTTCGGTCGTTTGATCCCTAGGTGCACTGCTAGATTGATGATCCTCCATGGCGAGTGGCAAGCACAGATGACCACGCTGGGGGACAACTCTAAACCCTCAGCTGGTCGCTGCGGTTGTCGCTGCTGGTTTGCTTCGCGTTTGTTTTCTTATGACGTTCGTTATGCCGTTCGTTCGATGAATGACTCCACATGATTTTTAGTTGTATTTTAGCTAATAATTGTCTTGATTTCCATGGAATTTGTTTTTTTACAAATGATTTACCTTTCAAGTGGTAAGATAGAGGGGCCCGTCAGCTTTAGTTTCAACCCAATCTATATGAAGTTTTATTAATTTGGTTAATCCAATCGATAATATGTTTTCCCTCAAGAGGGAACGTTTTATTTTAAATTAAGTAAGAATTTGATAACCTACCTAACTACTTTTTACAAACTTAAAACTAACGTGTGAGATCACGGATGAGCTGGTGAGGAGATCTAGCACAGGACTCTCTGAACCTAGCCAGGGTTGATGTTTTTCGTTCTTCCAACACCTGAAGACCACCCAGGCGATGGATCTCGGAGTTTCTAGTCCTCAGGGGACTGTGCAAAATCATTCTCAGGAGATTGTTCTGAATGATCTGTAGTCTAGCATGGTGGGACTTGGCGCATGACTCCCAGACTGGCAAAGCGTATTCAATCACCGGTAGGATGATTTGCTTGTGGAGAGCAAGCCTGTTTTTAAGAGAAAGGGAGGACCTTCTGTTGATGAGAGGGTATAGAGACCTCTTAAGGATGGAGCACTTTGTGGATATTTTGTTTACGTGGGATCTAAACAGTAATTTGCTATCAAGGGTGAGACCGAGATAAACTACTTCACTCGACCATTCGATGGTAGTACTACCGAGGTGGACTTTCACATTACCAGGCAGAACAAGTCGATGTGATTTTGAGTGTGGAAACAGAATGTCTGTGTTTGCGCTGATACAAACTTCCAGCTGTTGAAGTAGTCGGACAGAACATCCAGGCCTTCCTGGAGTTTACGTGTCAAGCTCGAATCACTCGACCCTTGTAGATGATGGCAGTGTCATCTGCGAACATGGACAAAATTCCACCACCCGGTAGGGGAGGAGCATCTGACGTGAAGATGTTGAACAGTATGGGACCTAGGAGGCTCCCCTGGGGGACCCCAGCGTCAACATTGAACGCATCGGAATGGGAACCACTCAGGAAGACCTGGAATCGTCTATCCGCTTTGATGTAGTTTTAATGTAAAGTAGTTTTTGATGATTTTCGCGAGGAAAATCGGGAAGTTGAATCGATGCAGCTTATACACAAGACCATCATGCCAGACATTATCGAACGCCTTCTCGACGTCCAACAATGCCATGGTTGATGTTTTTGAAACGGACTTGTTCCGCTTTAAGAGGTTAAAGGGTGTCCACAGTTAAATTGCATCACTTTAAACTCGTACTCAAAAACATGTCTCTCAACCGATTGTCATGTTTTGTTCGGGTAATTTAATTTTATGTATATTCTTGTTTTAGATTTTTTTTTTTCTTTTTTTTTTTTTTCCCCACCAAAAAGGTGGTTTTTTTTTTTAATACCACTTTTTTGTTTTTCTTCTACTCTTGTTCCGTCTTTTTTTTTTGCTGTTTTCATTAATTTTTTCTTTTCTTTTTGTTCTTTATTAATTTTTGTAGGTTTTTTATGTTGTGGGTGTTGTAGTGTAGTGTGGGTTTTGTGGGGGTGGGGCCGGAGAGGGGAGTTGGGTGGTTCGTCACGAAACCAAGGGAAACAAGAGGCTAGATCCGGCCAAAAAGTTGTAGGAACGTTGTGTGTTTTGAGAAACGGAAGCAGTCGTTTTTTCAGGCATTCATTCATGTATACTTGACCATTTACAGTTGAAGTTGTCACGAAAGGCACACGAACGAATCCCCTGCCAAACCATGAATTTCTTGGGGAACTTTGACATTTGCTGTTTCCTGAGAGACTCTGGAACATCGAACTTGTGTTTCGCAGTCACATACTGGTTGCCGGGAATTTGTTTAAAGTCCGCTTTTACGTGTGTTTCATCGTCCATGATGCAGCAGTGTGGTTTCGTCAACATTTGTGTGTACATCTTACGCGCACGTGTTTTAGCTGTCCTATTCTGTTTTTCAGTGCGGTTTGGAGCTTTCTGAACTTTGAATGAACGGAGCCCGGCTCGTTTCTTGGCTTTCTACACGAAACTTTTGGTCAAGTGCAGCTTTTTCGCGACATCTCGAACGGAACGCTTGTGATCCTTCACACAGTACGGAACACTTTTTCTACCACTCACCTTCTTCCGATCGTCAGTTAAACTTTCGCCGAAACGTTTTATGACACGAGGCACTGTAGACTGGTGAATTTTCAACATCCTTCCAATGGCTCGGTGCGAAAGAAGTGGGTTGTCGAGGTGCGTGTGCAAAATGGTCTCGCGCACTTGCTGTTTTGACTCAATTTTCGAAACTACGTCAAATTTCTCAATGAAACTCACGCAGTGTAAACAATACACGCTGGAGTCATTTCACACAAAATTTTGTTGAAATCAACCCAAAGAGCGAAATGTTACAGCTTATTGAAAGTGATGCAATTTAACTGTGGACACCCTTTAGTAACCCTTGACAACTGGTGGACTGTGGAATAACCTCTCCTAAATCCGAACTGCTCTGGGAGAAATATGTTATTCTGGTTTGAGAATTCCAGCAAACGGCTGAGGATCAGCTTTTCGAATAGCATCGAGATGGATGATAATAAGCTGATGGGGCGATAGCTTTTTGCACTGGTTGGGTCTTTGCCAGATTTATGGATTGGGATAACTTTAGCTAGCTTCCAACGAAACGGGAAGTAGCCAAGCTCCAAGCATTTTTTGACGACTCTAGACATTGCCTCCAGTAGGGCAGGCTCATGCGGACTAACCATGGCACGACCTAAGTTATGGGAATCCACAAAGTGCTGGCCAAGAGCATTGGCTTTTTCTACAGGTGTTAGTAGTAGCGAAAGGTTCGTATTTTGATCGGAAGAGGAAAGGGGAGCTATAGGTCTCGGCTTATTTTTAAGGATTTTAGTCATCTTCCAGAATGGCAGACTGTGCAACTGGGAGTGAGCGAAGATGGTTAGCAGATTCTCCATTTCTTTGATCCATCAGTTTTTTTTGGATGATTTTTTTAAGACGATTAATGTTGGTCTTCAGGTGGGGGAGGCCAGAACGTTGGTATTGACGTCGAATAATATTACGGAGTCGAATTAGATGTTTGGTAGATCTGTCTAGGTTCAGAGAGTTACTCACCAATCTGAAAGCTGGCGCGTGTTGATCCCGGGCCTGAGATATCACCTCGTCGATTTGCTGCAGGCACTGGTCGATGTCTTCACACGACTCCGGCTGAGAGCCGTAGTCAACGGATGATTCGACGCACTGCTGAAATCGCGCCCAATCAGCACGATAGAAATTGCGCCGGAAAGCTTGAAAACGGTTGACAGAGGAACCTACTTGGACCACCACCGGATAGTGGTCCGAGCTGAGCTGCTGATGGACGACCAGATCGGCGATGTTCGAAATGTTGGTCAGGAAGATATTGATGGTAGCATGAGCACCGGAACGGCTCAAATGAGTGGGAGAATCCGGGCTCAAGATGGTTTAGTGTCCTTCCTCGAAGCCTTGCTGGACGATGGTACCATTGGGGTTTCTCGGGTGTTACCCCAGGCCTGGTGCTTCGCGTTGAGGTCGCCGGCGATGATGAACTGCCCTCGCCGCCGAGTTAACTTGTTGTATCTGGCGGGGGGTGCGGGCGGGTGGTGGTTGTTTGTGGGGGGTTGGCCGCGATGATGGTGGTGGGGCCGGCGGGTGTCCTTTCACTCCGGCGGGTTGGCCGAATGGGGGGGGTCCCAGGGGGGGTCTGGCTGTTTTTTTCGGTTTGTTGTTTTGGTTTTCCTTTTTGTGTTTGGTGGTTTGGTGGTAAAATGCGCCGTTTGTGGCATTGTTTATTGGCTGCTTTTTTCTTCTGGTGGTTATGGTGCAATTGGGGGTTTTGTGGGGATTATTATGAAAATTTTTTTTTTTTTATAATTATTTATTTTTTATTAATTATTATTAATATTTTCATTATTATTATTATACTTTATTAAGTGTCTATCTACTTTACTACTGGCATTCGTGTCTAGTTGGTAGAAATTATTACAAAACTAATCTATTATATTAGTTTAATACTTATTGACATTATTTGTTAAATTTCGTTAAACAGTCTACAATCTTTAAGAAATTTGATCACTGCTTTTTCATTTTCAGAATTATGTGCAAGAATTTCAGCCAGTGTTCCGTTAATACCACAGTTTTTCCTGTTCTGTTCGAATCCTCTGCATTCTACCAGTATGCGTTGCACTGTGATTTGCACTCCACAGAAGTTGCATGTAGGAGGACCGCTGTGATTCATGAGCTGCGCGTGGGTGAGCCTCGTATGTCCTATTCTGATGCGGATTAAAACACGTTGTTCAGAGGGACATTTCTGATCCGGAAGTTTTTCAGGCGTTGATTTTATTGAACGTAGATGGCACCGGGTCTGATGCCATTCTGATTCCCATGTTGTCCAAATTCTTGTTTTCATCGCTCGTACAGCGTCTTGAGCAGAGATATCCTGAAGCGGTTGGTTTCGTCCTTGTTTGGCTAGCTCATCAGTTTTCTCTTTCCCGGCAATACCAGAGTGGCCGGGAATCCAGGTGAATATTACATTATGTCCTTCTATTTTCTTTTCGATAGTTTGTATCCAGGGGTGCTTAGACCGACCTCCACGTAGAGCATCAAGACAACTAGTGGAGTCGGGCATTATAATGACCTTGTCTTGACCGTGCAGTTTTGATACGGCCATCATTATAGCAAAGGCTTCGGCAGAAAATACGCTACAATAATCCGCTAACCGAAAACTGTAGTTACTGTCATTCATTACCACTCCAGCGCCAATTTGGTCGTTGTCCTTTGACCCGTCTGTGTATATTTGGTCGTGCGTACGATATCGGCTGGTTATAAGTTCCTTAAATCTTGGTAGTACGATGCTCTGGTTCGTTCCTGCTTTTATGTTGCTCCTTAGGTCGTTATCTATTATTGGTGTTGGCGAGTACCATTCTTTATCAGTCGATCTGAGAATTCTGCTTACGTTCGGACAGGACCATCCAGTTGTTTCCAGAAGAAGTTTCTTTGCTCTATGAACCACAGGGTAGTCGTTTGCTTCTTCGCTTTTCTGAATAAGTCAAACAGCTAACATACCTGTTGAACCAGTGCTAGGCGAAAATGGAGTCAACCGGTCTCAGCCATAATAGAAATAGTTGGGCTGGTTTGGAAGGCACCAGATGCCTGACGAGCGACGTCATTGTATATTGGCTCAAAAGTTTGTTGCATAGCATCGAAGTTAATGCTTGTGAGTCCTAATCCGAAATAGAGTTTGAAGATAATAAGGGCTGTTCCTATTTTCAATAAACTCGATCGGCTACTTCTTTTAAGGCGATATCCGAGTATACGTAGAATGTTCATTCGCTTGCGACAGCTTTGTTTAACATACTCAAGGTGTTTCAGAAAGGTGAACTTGGAGTCCAGCAGAACCCCGAGAATTTTTATGCATCTTGTTTGTGGGATTGGGATATTATCAATCTTGATAGCTCTACAACGTTTACGGTGCTTTAAGTGGCATGCATGTAGTAGCTTAGATTTCGTTGGAGCAATAGTGAAACCTACACTAGAAGTCCACCTTACGGTAGCTGAAACCGCTTTTCTAAGCTTCTTGCGTATCTCGACATGGTTTTTACCCTTCACCATAAGGATAATATCATCTGCCTATAGTAGAATTTCAGTTTCAGCTGGAATTGCGTCGAAAATTGGTTGCATAGCTACCAGCGTCACAGATAGAGTCGAACTTTGTGGAACTCCGTTATCTGCTCTTCAGGCTTGAGAGGAAACCATTGGCAGCTACTCGAAAGAATCTATCGCAGAGAAAGCCATACAGGATGTTCATCATTCTCCCTGATATCCGCCAATTTGTCAAAGTGCATAGTATTTCCGGTCTATATGTTGTATCACATGCTTTTGAAATGTCAAGCGATATGATTTCAACATGTTCGTCTTTTTGGAGGCTGATTAAAGATTCCAGTTTGGCAAAGTGAGAGTCTACACCTTTACCGTGTTGTCGTGAGTCCAATTTACCAGTGGACTCTAGCTCTGTCAGAAGCCGCCGATAAATGATTCTTTCGAATAGTTTTCCAAAGCAACTCAATAGTGTTATCGGCCTGTATCCTTCGGGCTTACTGCAGTCTGCATCGGGTTTTGGAGTTGGGATCACGGTACCAATTTTCTACTGCGTTGGGAAGGAACCACTGTCCCAAATTCTGTTAAACAACTCTAGGAGTGCAACTAGGAAAAAGGTAACCGTTGAAGTTGTTGATAGCTCACGTTATCATCGCCCGTAGATGATCCCCCGCGCCGATCAAGTGCCCACATCAGTTCTTCAATAGTGAGATCCACGTTGTATAGTTTGTGTAAATAAGGACCTTGTGTTTCAGACTTAGTGCGTTTATCAGTTTTGTGTTTCTTCCAGAATTTTTCAGGAGAGTGTGCGTCAGACGATTTATGTTGGTAGAGCATCTGCTACTTCTTGTCCATTGTTGGTGTGCCCTGTTGGGAGGTTTAGTGTTATTGAATTGCCTGTTGATGTTATTCCAAACTAGGGATGCTGGAGAATCTGGGTTTATACTTTCGACAAAAGCATCCCAGCTGTTCTGTTTGGCTTCACGAATGGTTTTTCGGCAGTGTGATCGAGCTTCCTGAAATAATTTTAGAGCAATGATTTTTTCTTGGTTATCATCTCTTAAGCGACGAAGAGCTCGAAGTCATTTTCGCATGGCCTTTATTGCTTCCTCTACTTCCTGATTCCACCACACAACAGATTTCGGTCCTATATTCCCTGACGTTTTGGGGATGCTTGCTTCAGCCGCAGTTATGATCATGTCCATGAATTATTCTACCGATAGTATAGACTTAGAGCGTAAGGATCTGCTTGTTAGGTGTTCGTAGAGTTGCCAATTAGCTTTTTCGAAGATCCATCTAGACCGACATTTCGGTTTGTTTTGATTATGGAGAGTATCAATCTGGATGGGTAGATGATCAATACCGGAAAAGTCGAGTAGTGCCTTCCAGGTAAATTTGGCTGCATGTGACGTACTGCAACGATAGACATCTAGGGTCTGGGAGGTTCCTGTTGCAGGGTCAATGCGCGTGTGACAGCCATTGTTCAAGACTACCATGTCGTGTTGTACCACTAGCTCTAAAATGGCTTCACCTCTTTTTTTTGCTCCAGATGATCTGAGCACTTCTGCTGCCCCATGCGGAGTGATGGGCATTCAGGTCGCCCAAAACAAGAAGGGGGTTTGGAAGCTCTTCCAAGCAGCTTGGCAGCGTTTTGCTCTGAAGGTGGGAGGTATATCGAAACAACCTTTATTGCTATTGGTGCATGTAGCTGAATGGCGACGGCTTGGATATTGGTTTGAAACGATATTCTCTGGAAAGGAGTGCCGTTTCTTACAGCCATTCCAGTACCTTACCTTCCATGTGTAGAACATTGACTCAGTAGGAGTTGATAATCTCTTCCTAAAGTACTTGATCCTAGTCTGCGGTAGTCAGCATTTGTTTCCTGTAAGCATACTAATACAGGTTGGTATTTTGATGTCAGAATCTGCAGCTCACTTAAGTGAGAGCGAAGCCCGCATATGTTCCATTGAATGGCAAATGACGGAACGATCTTGTGCGTTTTGGTAATATAGGATTCGGAATCAGTTGAGGTTTGTGACGATGAACGCGGACGGTGATCATTCTGATTGGGTTCCGACTCTGCTGGGTTCCAGGTGGATGGCGAATCAGGGCATGTTGATGTGCTGTGGTGGATTGTGCTATCTTTGTTGAGATGCGGCTCGACTGGATTCCAGGAGGATGGACGGAATGCAAGGTGCTCGTGTACGGCTCCGTTCAATACCCTAAGGGCATCATCTTTCAGAATTGTAAGGGGGAAAGTTACTGCATGCTCTTCTTTCCTTCGTCGAATTATATTGGTGGGCGGTACGCTGCAATTCTCTTTCGGGTTAGTGGTTGCATTGAAGCCTGTGTTGGTGGGAAAATGAACGACGTTGGACTGTTTTTTGGATACAGAATTTGAAGAAATACTTGACTGGGGCGGGGGGGGGGGGTTAGACCACGCCGACTGCCGCCAGAGGCTCTTCGGATTGCTCCGGAACATCTCTGGTCAGGGTCGACGTGGTAGGCCTCGCGCTTGGCGATTCGAAATGAACAGAACAGGCGATTCTGCTAGTCGATGGTTGGATGTTTAGCTTATGCTTTCTGTCGTATTCATCGGACGTTGGGGGAGGAAATTGGGGGTGGGAACCGGTTTTTGTTTTCGGCGTTGTTTTTGGGTTGTTTTGTTGGTGGTGGTATCGTCGTTTTAAAGTAGTGGGGTGTGTGTGTGTGTGTGTTTACAATCTAATTCCCACTGTCTGGCAGCGGTATTATGGATAGAATCTTCCTGCAACTGTTTCATATTTGCTGTTTACAGTTGCAAAAAGCTTAGATCCGGGGATTAGAAGGTGACAGCTCTACCGCGACTCCAATAGCCCATTTCAAGAACGCAAGCATTCCGAAGCTATCTTCGTACACAATAAGCCCCGCTCCAGTAGTGACATACTGAAACTTTCAATCAAGCGTATGTGCAATGCTTGATTGACGCGTATTTAGTGATTCACAATATCATAGATGTTTAAAAGCGGAACGTACCCGAAAAACAGCTTCAGTGATCAGCTCGATGACAATATCATCATTCTATTTCCATGGATGACCTGAAACTATATATAAAAAATAGTGTATCTAAAATGTTGATGTGCTGTTCCGTTTCCATGCACCGCTATTCTCATTTGTAGTAGATCTCATTGGCTTAAATGATGACATCAACTGGTTGGTCACTGATCTAGTCTCATCCAATACAACCGTTGCAGAATTGAACAGCACTTATTAATAAAAAATAAAAAATAAAATAACATCCGTTGATCCCAATTAATACAATCTCATGGTACAATGCAACAAAACATCTATACAACCTGGTATCAACTGCTTGCAACTCTAATGCAGACCAAATTCCATTATTATTATTATTATTGTTATTATTTTATTATAAAAATAAGTATAAAATAGTGCATTGTGGGGATTATTATTTTCCAAAGAAAAATAACAATGATATAATAATAAAAATAAAATTTAGACTACACCCCTATTAGTAGTTGGTTTATGAATGTATAGTGAAAGACCAAGAAAAAAAAAAAAAAAATGACTACAATTGATACTGGCTCCCTCAACCAAAACATGAATTTATGTATGTGAAAACCTGTATGTATCCAAATAATAACATCCATAAACAAATATGATAAATATAAGAATACCTAGATATGCAAAACGGAAACACACGTACAATTGAGACTCCATATCCCAAAAATTCAATATGATTTCGAATAATATACAATGATACGATGAAAACACCACGATGTTACAATGAAATAGTAAATAATACACTCGTACACTTCTCCAGTCACACTCCAAGGACAGCAGTATAAGTGACTGAAGATCCCGTCCTGATGATTGCCGAAACAAATGGCCTATCCAATCACGACACCACTTAACAAATTTATTCAAATACAATCCCATACTGCCCACGATCGCATGCTAGTCCCCTATGAAAATAGCAGTTGAAATTCAGAAGTGCAATCCACATGTTCATGCTGAAAAGCCCAAAAACCAATCGAGCCTCTAATTGATCGGCATGCTCTAAAGTTAAATGGTTTCGAAATTCAATGATGACTCCATGGCGTACTGAAACCTTCAATCAAATGAGTACGGAAAGTACACAACATGACTAAAAGGCACACGATCTACAGTCGCACGCCCTCACCACTGCTAAACCGAGATTTCGAGCCTGAAATGCTCAGAAAACAAATTGAGCCTTTAATTGATCTACATGCTCTTAAGTTAAATGTTTTTTGAATGTAAAGACGATTCTAAGTGTTCCGAAATAATTAACCAAATGAGAACTAAAAACAAACCATATGATTTAAAGGTGCACGACCTTTAGTAGCACCCCCTCCCTCAGATATTGTCAAACAATATTTCCAAAATTTGGGAGTGGGACATAAAAAGATAAAATGAAAAGAGCTCACCCGGATTTTCAGGACATTCCGTTGCTGTGGTTATAACATCGAGCAACCAGAGCAGGTCCGTGTGCCCACCAGATTACATCCTGTTCTTGAGGATTTCACTCCAAGACCATGAACCAAACGGATCCGAGTGACACGGCTGAACACTTGCTCCTCCTGCCGCGATGCTGTATGTTCGGTATTCCGTCTCCAGCGGGGACACTTTGTTTCCACACCAAGTGAAAGCCTCGTGGTAGACCGCAATCAACACTACTTATCAATTTCCACTGTCAAATTTTCTCGACCATCGTCGTTATTACAGTAGTGTGGTAAAATTCGTTCTTCCGTTTTTGTGTCCTTGTCCATAGCGGGGTATTCATCATAAAAGGTCGTAAATATATTTTTATTAGGTTCCTGGTCCATTGATCACTTCGATGTCCGTGGGTGTATTGTTTGGACCCTATTTCGTAGAAATCCGTCTACCCCGGTTGTTGGTGGCTTCAGTAGGTGATATCTCCATGTGCCTTTTTCCGCCTTTGCTCCGCGTCTGGACTTCATAGTTACCCCAAAAGTTGAAAAGGTTGCAAAAAATGTAATTGCAGTTTTTGCAATCATATCTTGAGAAATCTGCATGATTCAGAAAAGACACTTTTGCCCATCATGATCCACAAAGCGTTTTATGGTATAAACGAAGCCATGCAAGTGTGTGCAAGGGGTTGGCAGCACACAAATTCCTCCAAACAAATTCAGCGCTGGGTGTTTCCATGTTCTATTAGAGCCGGCCAATCGATCAGGTTTCAAGTTTATGCTAATAACTTCTACCAAAAAGTCGATTCACCATTCTCAAAACCATAGTCCGTCACAGGAGAATGGTGCCCCTTACAAACAGCATTGTGCTCTAAATAATGGCTGGCCATCCCACCGTGCATCCCTTAGAGGTAAGAATCGGAGTTCAGACGCCATGAGATCAAAAGTTAACAGAATGACTGACCAAGATCAGAAAAACAGACACGAGTGTTGATCGGCGCCTGCCTTACGGTGACTCTAGCTGTGATCCAAATTTTCATTTAAATAACGAACAATGGACAACTTAATACAAAATGTTGAAATTTTCTCGTTCTAGATGCATACCAAAGAGGGTAGCTGTTTTGTTAAGATCAATCAATGATATTTGCTTTGACTAGAGAAGCTATGGCATCTCTCAGCCAGGCTTTTCTTAGCAATCATAATGCCATCCCGAGCAGGAGACAACAACATATGAATACCTAATTTTGATCTTGATAACTGGCCTTGCTATTAAAGAGCTCAGATTAAGAGGTAAAATACCTAAGCAAAATACCTAAGAATTGCAAGCAAAATGTCTCTATAATAACTAAACTTGATATTCCGGATACCTGGGTAAGTATCTGGTCACCTTAGAGGTATTATTTTGGTATTGTCTTACCTCAATTCGGTATTCGCATGACATTGTGGGAACAATTTAATGGTATTATCCTCAGGTATTTTACCCCGAGCAGAAGCGACCCGAGCAGAAGCGAATAACTTGATAACTGGCCTTGGTATTTATGAGCTCAGATTAAGAGGTAAAATACCTGAGGATAATACCATCAAATTGTTCCCACAATGTCATGCGAATACCGAATTGAGGTAAGACAATACCAAAATAATACCTCTAAGGTGACCAGATACTTAACCAGGTATCCGGAATATCAAGTTTAGTTATTCTAGAGACATTTTGCTTGCAATTCTTAGGTATTTTGCTTAGGTATTTTACCTCTTAATCTGAGCTCTTTAATACCAAGGCCAGTTATCAAGTTATTCGATCCTGCTCGGGATTGCATCAAACCACCGAAATATATTTTTCCTTGCCCTCATAAATTTTGCATGAACGGAACAACTCAACATATTGCAACTTATCCACAACCCTCCCCCATCTCGAAACAGGGTCATGCAGTTCCTTGATCTTGAAATCCCTGCACTCCGAGCCCAGATGAGGATAAATATCCTCGGGCACTATGTGGCTTTGTCGAGCACAGTCCCACATTGTTTTCCACCCGGCAAAGTCGATCCAAGGCGAGCCAATCAAAAACCCTGCGTTTTCCAGTCGTGCTCAAACATTTGAATATTCAATAGATTTTCTTTTTTGATTTGCTACAGCGGGTTCGAAACCGTCTGCCGGCGTCTGCTGATGTTCGGGGATGGGAAAATTTAGTTGTTTGTCTCAGCAGTTGAGTACGATGGCAGCTGACTTTATTAGCTTGCGTTTGAGTGAGATTTGATAAGCAATGTTGTAAAGACGGTCAGGGTTCATCGGAGGTCGTGAGCGTGGAAAATCAGTTGCTTTGTGGCGCCTGCAGAGTGGCTTGTTTGGCTTATAGTTTCAATAACAGAATTAGTGGTCCATGGATGAAAGCCACTCACAAATGTGTCCTCAGTCGAATAACAACTACATTTAATTCTAGCATCAGCGTTTTTAAACTATTAGAATTGAAAATTGCAGAACTCCACACAGCTCCAAACGGTTGACATTTATTATTTCAAACCACACAACGAAAGTGTGGTCGCCCAGAGGAAAACAGTTGCGGAATGTCACAGAGGGTTGGAAATATTAATTTATCGACATGCCTTCGGTAGTGACGACAAAAATGTGCAAGGTTCGTTTTTTGCTCGCACAGGTTCTCGCCCTGCCAATCCCCTCTCTCTCGGGAATAGAGAATTCACGTGGTTTCGGGCATGACCGAATATGATAGATGAAGGTTTTCACGGCTTTCCGAGTTTGTAAATCGACTGCATGGCCTTGAAAAGCGCCAAAGGATGTGGAACGGAAGTCGCGGTAACATGTTGGTTGTCGAAAACTGACTGGTCCATGTCGTTTCGCAGCTGGGGTGAGTAACGTGGTCCATTTCGGTAGATTAAAATCAATTTTCAGGGGGCCATATATTTTGACGGGGAAGTTGGGAATTCAAACCATCAGTATTAATTATGAATGCAGAATGAGTGCGGCAGCAATCAATTTGCCTTCTGTGGATTCTTTTTTTGGTTTCGGTTACAGAAATGAAAAAGTTAGCGATACTTTTGAGCACGGGCAGCAAACTCACAGTTTTGAAAAAATTACCTTCGACCGAATACCCCGATGAAGTGACCGTCTCGAATCACATTTTCCAACGGGGGGCAGCAAGTGGCATTTATGGTAATTGTCTTTTCGTGCCATTAAAGGTTCGGTAATATTTCCTCCAATATTTCCACTGCTTTGCCATTTTCCTTCGCCAGCCAACACATGCGTTACTTCCATTTCACGCCCCAAGTCTCCCCCTGACACTGAATCGAGGATTACTTGAAAAAAAAAAGGCATAGAGAGACTGTAACAGACGACGATATCGCGGTGCGGGATTTAAAGAAAAGCTTCGGCTGGATAGATGTGACTCGCCTTCTGTAAATAGGCGCTACGAACGATGTCTTCAATGGGTTTCCAGGGACAGAGGGAAGTTGGTATTTTGAATGTTGCTCCACTTGTTTGTATGTCTGATCGGGGCTGGATTCCCCTCTTAAAAATCGGGAGGTTCCGTTTGAAAGTAAGCCAAAGCCATTGAATGTGTTCAGACTAGTCTGGTGAAATGTGGTTCCTTTTCTTTTGGCATTTTGGTAGGTACAACGTACACCGTTCTTTTCGAATGTTTAATCCTCTGGTGTAAGGTTTAATCTTTCGTGTTTTTTCTCGCATCTGGTCTGGAGGTGGGTGGAGACTTTCATGAGTAGGACTTTCCTTCCTGGTCGACGGGTGGAAGCAATTGGGGATACAAGTTTCTCTAGTTGGAAAGTACGGAGTAAGAAATGAAATGTCCGAATTTATTGCACACCTTTTAATTACTGGGATTGAAATGAGGATTTTTGTTTTGGAGGGTAATCATGGTATGGGGATGGAAATGGAGGAATTTAACATAAGAAATCCCTTAAACCTATGTTGGATTGGGGGCAAGTTGGAATGATCTTAGCGCTTTTAATACTGTTCCAAGCACCGAATAGAACTTTTTAACCTTGCAGCTGTGAAAACAAGAGCCATTCACTAACACTTTACGAGCAGTGAGAGAAAGTTACACTTTATAGAGAGACCATCTTCCATTCGGTGCTATCCTAAAACTATTCGAAGCTTCAATCCAAGTAAGAAGCACGTGTCGAAAGGGTACAACTAATCCTTTGCCTTGTAGCATCTTGTCTCTGATGCAAGGCGAACAATATTGCCAGCATCAGCCTTTGCCGTGCCATACTGGGTTTACGAGGTTGAAACTAAACTCTAGAGAGACTAAGTGATTCTGGAAAGTTTTCAGTGGATATGTACATGGTATTAACATAATAATGAAACTTTGTTGTTAACTTTAATTTTGGCATTTAAGTGTGAATTTAGTTCAGCGATCTTGTGAGTTGAAACAACTTTTTTGTTATAAGATCTGGTTTTTCTCTTGTACAAGTGTAGTAAAATATCAATCCAATTATTAGTAAGTTAGTTTTTTTTTTATTGAATCGTAAAATAAAAATCATGATAGAATGAGTAAAAAACGATTCAAGTTTATTGCTTTCAGAATCAGGTAACCTTTTTGCTCTTGACCTAGGACTACGTCTGTGTTTTCGATACTGGGGTACACATTCAAATTGCGAAAATTTGGAGCGTCATGAAAAACGGCCAGGTTTTGAACGTTAATTACTAAGTAATTTCACAATCGATTTCCAAAATGATTGCAGCATTAGGTTAAAACATTTTCTACGCTTTGATACCAATATTTAAATCTATTGATTTTTGACATGCAATGAATAAAATTAACGCCAATATAAGGTAATGTCTTATAATGTCGATTTTTTCAGAGTAAATTTACCAAATACACAGTACTTTTCTAGCACAGATTTCATATTTAAGTAACGAACGTCTCCTAGGCAGCCATTAATGTTATATAACCCATCATCGGTACGCGGAACTAGCAGTAGTGAGTGGCGCTCACTGGCTATCATCTATACTGAGCGAAACCGGGCGAAGCTGAACAGTACGTTCAGGCTCTGCGCCATGCGAGCCGTGACTACGTTCCGAACTATTTCATCGAAGCAGTATGCGTCATTGCCGGAATGATCCTGACTGGCATCAATGCTGGCGTGTGACAGTGAATGTTACTAGCGAAGATATATCGGAGGAGTTCGAAAGCTGGTGGGAGAGCGGAGTCGATGACTAAATGCAACGAGAATGGACACGGAGGGCGACTACGATGGACGCTCCTGCTCATACCGGATATGTCGATCTGGATGAAAATGAAGCATGGAGAGGTAAACTTCTACCTTACGCAGTTTCTGTCTGTGAAATATCTCATGGTTGTTTGGTGAAATACTTGCATCGATTCTGACACGCTGCCTTCTGTCCGGAAGGTGCAGATGCCCAAGAGACACTGAAGCATGTGGCTCCGTTGACGTCGCATGATTCGGACCATTGCGAAAGCGGATGATTGCCATCAGCGGGCAGATACCAATCCAGTAAACGCCGTCAGGGACTACTCATTTCGATAACGTTGAGGTGGGAGCTGAATGGCTAAACCAAGGGTCAGGAGAGGCCAGTCAGTCAGTCAGTCAGTCAGTCAGC